>OZ010698.1:14391039-14759992 GCA_963932265.1 Thymelicus lineola | reverse complement strand
TTAAACCTGTGTCACAAGTGACATGGACATACAGACACCACAAACAACCACGACTTTATAACAAATGTCACCTGCCGGCTATCGAACCCGGGACCCCGCGTTTCGCGGGCGGATTACCACCAACTGGACCTACGAGGATCGTCAGAACAAAATATTTTTGTATTTCTCATATTTTAGTAGCAATAAAGTATAATTGGAATGCCTCTTTGTTATGAATCACGATTCGTACCTTCCTTGCCCGAGTTCGATCGAGTTGAATAAGCCAGCGAGCGCACTTGCCATATTTGTACAGACGGACCGTTTTATATGTTTATTTGTGCGTCTGCGTTCCCGTTCACACGCACATGTTAATATGTAGCGTCGGCAAAAATACTCGGACAAACATATCGTTTCTAGAACCTTAACAACGTGCTATTATCAAAGCTTATTAGATTATTATTATTATTATTTTATCTGTAATGAATTGTATTTTAAAATTGACTTTGTATAATACTTGATTGATTGTTTTTATTTTTATTTTTAATATTTCATATTTAATTTATTCGATTTTTGTACATGGATCTTGGTTATCTGTAATAAAGAATTATTATTATTATTTATAAAGCTCATTTAAGTCTTCTAGAGGTAAAAGATAAAAAATATTACTTCCCATTAGAAGTACAGGTATAATATTCCTTCCGCTTAGAAGCCAACTACATTAATTAGGTTTAGCGGTAATGTTAACTTCACAAATGTATTTTTTTTCTTACTGTAAATGATACTGATTGATTAGTTTCTGATGATGTGAAAAATCATCATCATCATCATCGTCGTCGTCGTCGTAAGTCGTAACGTAGATAATAATACAAGTAAATCTAATAGTAACAACGCCATCTAATTATAATATAATAATAATCTTGTTACTGACGATCGCAAACTAATGCCCCAACTCAGAGGTTACTTAAATCGCTCCTTAGTACAGATGTTGTATGGTGATTCTTTACTAAGGGCTCTGAGTTGGGGCGTAAATGACATTGTTAATGATTTGACGATTGCATACTAGATGGCGTTAAACTCCAGTCGTGCGTCGGAGCTGACACACACAATTTTTTCTTTATCTCTTTCTTGGCCGGTAAAGCATCAGTAGCGCCTTTGGTGTCGCTTTTTAACCGACTATTACCGCTGTATCGGCTCAATAAAGCATAAATGAATTTAATACACACTCATACCCCCACAGTAGGTTTTTACCTGTGTCGCGGGCGGCATGGACGACACATAATCATAACATATCACAATAACACCTTGCACCCGAGTAGGTACAAATATTTATCTGTCGCATAAATATCTGCCCCAGCCGGGAATCGAACCCGGGACCCCTCACTTCGCAGGCAGGGTCACTAGGCTATAGGGTCATCAAATTGATAAAATTGACAAAAATGAAATTTGAATTAAAATACTTTGTTTGCTGACGGTACTTGACGCATGGAAACGCGCGCATCCGCCGACAAAAATAGCTATCCCGTGCTTTGTCCCAAACTAAGACATTGTGCGTTCCGGACCAGCTCGGTTATTATTGGGTTGGGCGTGCGTCGGGGACGCAGCCCACAGTCCCAGCTCACTGGCACTCCTCGAGCCCAATTCCCAAGTCCTTAACCGATGCGCGACGAATAGCAAGGTCAAGAGATGAAATTCTTTACGTATTCATGAGTAATAATAACTATGTATTTTTATTTTTAAAAGATGTGCTGAGGAGTCCATGACAAAGCACCTTTCCGAAAAGCCAAAAATGACGTGCTAAGTGTATCAATGATACCTATATGAATAAATTATTTTGAATTTTGAAATTAACTGATTGTTAGATTCCAAGGTTAAGGATTTCTACAGGCGGTATTGATATTATGATTGCTTTCGTTATCGATGAATACAAATCGATATATCGTAATTTTTGTGAATATCTTTGTATTATAATCCTCATCACTGCCATCGCACACTACATTCGATTATAAACTGGTTGAAATATAATCTAGTTTCTGATGATTACATGTAATTTTGAAATGTAATAACAACGCGGGGTTAAAGTGTTTAAAGCTGATTGATTAATCAAAATTGTTACGGAAATTTTCATTGAAGCGTTTATGTGTGTACACAAGAATTAACTTATTAAAAGCTTAATACCATCTTTGTCATGAATTTCCGTTGAGAGTATAATTATGAATAATAACATTAATAACATAAAATGAGTACCGTCAAAGAATATTTTGCTTTGAATTAAAACACGACAAAAGCAAATTTCTGTGCGGAGAGTTTGTCTTTGAATTATCTTGCTTGATTCAGTCATTTAATATTAATTAAGGAAAGTTACCTACATGCAGTCTTTGAGATCATTTTTAGTTTGTATCACGGAGATTCCTCTTGGGCGTTGCTTATTAGAACATAAGATAATGTACAAAAATGTTGGCTGTTTTATTTTTTTTCATGTTCTAACTGTTCTGAATTTTTTTTCTTGGTAACATTCGACAAAGCAGATTAAGCAGTTGATTGGTATCGACAACCATACATCATTCTGTAAGCCGAAGGCCTCTATTTGATTTTTTTATTTCTTTATGGACATGCTCTTAACGTTTACAAATAAAATTTTTATTGTACACTTCCTCTGTTACGAGGCAGTTTACAACCCGTGTCCTATAATTATGTAGTTGGCTACTAATGAGTTGAATCGAAACCAACCGTATAGATAAACTATTTATCGCATTTAAGTATACACACCTCTTTTTTCTTGATGCCAAGATAATAAGTATTAAGATTCAAATTAATAAGCAATGTGGTTGCCACATTCGTGGGACTAGAAAAGTCCGTGAATAAAATTAAAAACATAACCTAAAACAGAACTACAATCGTTGAGGTCGGCGACCGTCGTACTACAGCTACTAATCACTAACAGATGGTATGATATAAACGGTCTTAGATGAATGCTTATTATCGTATCACAGACAGACAAGTGTACACAAACAACTTGCCAGTTTCATTCGAGTTCGTCCACTTTCTAAGGCTTTGCAAATCACACGGTGCGTACGCAATGGCGGCCGAGTCCGGTTCTGGGGCTAGTTTCCGCGGGAAAATGTCGTTAACTGATTGCAGGTATACTTCATTACATATTTTGATCTTTAAGCCGATGGACGATGCGAAACAGAAATCGTGGGAGAAGTGCTTGAGGCCAATTTTGTTTTTAATACTAATTCGCAGGGTATATAAAAACCTACGTTGCAGGAGCTTAAACCCTAGACACCTTCTAGTCTACATTTCGCGAGGACCGAGGGAGGAGCACGAATAAAATAAATGTCAAAATAAAAAAAAAACTTAAGGATCAACAGATTTTGGATTTATAAAAAACTAATATTTTATCGGTGTAAGTACTGGAGATTCTAATACCATAACAAAATTTTAATGTGTGAACACTGGTACTGAAATCATTCGAAGTGAAGCCAAGTAATGCCACATTCTCAATGATTTCCTTACAGCCGTCTATCGAATCGACTACCGCACTGCTCTCTCAGGTCAACAACGGTAAACACGGCCACTCATATAAGGTATACGGCCGATTCAAGTGAAAGGAATTCATGCTGTTCGAACTATAATCAATAACATGTAGCCTCATCTCAATCGAGGTGCGACAAGCAGAGCCATTATGACCCATACACAGTGTTGCCAATTTAGCCCTTTCGGGGCTAGATCTAGCCCTTTTTACGGTTTTTCAGCCCCTCAAATAATTTTTTAGCACCTAGCCCAATTTCTAGCCCCAAAATCATTTTCCGCCATCTTGAAAAAAAGGGATAAATTCAGGTTTTCCACGAACTTTTTGATGCAATCGATCGAAAAAACCTTGATTTAGGTAGGTTATTTAGGTATTTAGGTAGTGAAATATATCAAAAAAATTATCACTATCATACTTGTAGAGCGTCTGACGACCTTTTTTTTTCGCCCTCGCCTCTGTTAATTAAGCAATAGCCCCTATTTTCAATGTATTGGACAAATCTAGCCCTTTTTAAAACTCTGTTTAGTCCGAAAACCTCATACCGAGTTGGCAACCCTGCCCATACAGGTTCTATTTATGAGACTAGACTTCGCGCTGTCCGCGTGAAAATGTAAAGGGCGTAATATTTCTCCATTTGAGTAACGAAAAAGTGTCTATTTACTATTAGGAGAACCATTAGTTTTTCTTCTGATTTAGCTGTGTTGTTGGATGAGGAAATAGGAAGATTTTTAGGAGACATAGAACTGCTGTAGTTGAATGTAAAATCGGCGAGTGATCAGCGAACATCGCGGGAGAGCGTTTTGCTAAAACCGGATTTTTATGCTAATCGCGACCCATGTGGTCTTGTGGTCAGTGCAGGAGAGCGAATGTGTGCTTTACAAATAATTTTATTATTCTGACCTCATTTAAAAATTTTATATCACATATTATTATGCTAATAAAGCGATGAAAACTTTTAGTTTCCCCTAATTTCCATACTTACAACTTACTTAACTATTTTTCTCTCGTTACGTATTTTCTCTCCTGATTTATTATAAAGCTTGAAGAGCTGAGCTGATAGTAGTAAAACGCCGTAGCCTATCACATGAGCAGCACCAGAGGAGTCGTCAATTATATCGTAACCCCTAAAAGAGAACTTTTTTACAACTTTTATTTATTACTCAACTCATATTCCTCCTCCTACTTTACTCCTTAAAATAAAGTACGTTGATATTGTAAATTTATAGCATTGAATATAAGTCATTCATTTATTACTTCTTCTATCACCGTCTTGTCTCCGTCTCCATTCCCACTCTTCATCTTTCCTCCTGTCTCTAACCACATTCTCTATTTCCTCAATATTATCATCCCTACCGTAAGTTATTGTCAATATCGGCGGCGACGGCGTTTGATGACGTCATTGTTGGCACCCCGTTGCTTAGCAGCCATTGATTGAGGGTTGCTGCCCCCGCCCCCGCCCCCACCCCCGCCCAGTTCCGTACGACGTCATTATAATGGTAATGTTATGTCATTAGGGGCACTTGAGCTACTAATAGAACGTGGGCAATAATATTGTAAGAGCGTGGTTTGGAATTAGTTTCACTCTCTGGGTGTTCGATTACTGTCTTTAGTCTTAAGTTGTGCACGGGTTTCTACGAGCATATAGTAGAGAAAGAAGCTCTCAAAGAATTTTAAATGCGTCATGGGCTGACCGTGGTAGTCAGTATAAGGTAGGTTATATCGAAACTCAGCAATGGCAAGGTTATGCGGTAGGTATGGCAACACTAACAAAGATAAGAATAAATTGCAAGATGGTGAAAATCGCCACGTTTTCGCTACCAGCATCATGCGAATCACGTTTCCACTCAATGAAATGAGATTCAAGCAATTTCGTGTCCATTAAAGCCCAACAATTCGCAAAGAATCATCCATACGAGGACACGAATACAAAAATTAGCGAATTGTCTAGCATCCGGCAATGCTAGCGGGAGGCACACAGCACTCGGCCAAATATTGCGTTATAGGATCTCTTCGCTTGTACAATCACTCCTGAATTATGATTATGTCATCTCAGTCAGCTCAAGAGTAATTTACTGTGATTGCGACGTGGCTCTACACAACTAGGCTAATCGTTGCTAAACCTGATCATGGAATATTGTTTCTTATGCCATGTCATTAGAGGCGCCCCGCACCAAGCCTAGACTAGAGCTTCACCACGCTGTGTCTGTCCCGATGCGGATTGGTGGCGCGATTAGTATAGTCAACCCAAGTGACAGAAATTTTTGTGCCACCCAAAGGCCTCCGACATGGCTTAACGACTGCTACCTAATGATGACAACCAGGACCGCTTTATGTGTCCTCCAAGGCAAGAAATGTTTGCCCATCCAAATACTAACCGCGCTCGGTACTTAACCCGGTGGACACCTGACAAGACAACGCCGGGCTATGAGCAAGCACCTAAATAAAAACGTTTAATAAAACAAAATGAGGTACCTAAGTATTTCACAAAGGCACATAATTAACGTATGTTCTCGTGTTGTTTCCCCACAAGCTTCCCCCTCCCCCTTGCCCTCAATCCTCACAATCCCCACATTCTCTTGTCTTTGATCCACCACGTCGGATCGCCGCCGTACTTAAAATTCCATTAAGTGTGACAAATGTACTGCGTGACAGTACTGTCTGCTTCTTTCACTAACCCACCCACCGCCGCACTACCTTCATTACAAGTAGTTTAGTTACTACTTGTAGTTAATTATGTTCTTAGATATTGTCTCCGAAAATTCTATTAGTAAAAATGTTATTTATAAATGTTATATTCCTCCACCAATCCGCACTGGAGCAGCGTGGTGGAGTATGCTTTAGGCCTCCTCAAGAGGAGAGATCTGTGCCCAGTAGCGGGCCATTAATGGTTGAAGCCAAAAATGTTATTAGGATTGCCAGGTTTCTATACAATCCTTTTGAAATACGTAATTTAAATGTAATTCTAATTTAATACTTTTTTTAATAGCCGTCGACGGCCAACGGAATTCTATTATGTTAGTCCTACTTCAGTTAGTTTACTTCAGCATTGAAATGGAAATGTTTATATAAAACGTATTTAATATGAAATGTTTACAATTATTGCCACTTATGAGTTATAACAATATCATAAAGCGCCCCCACGTTAATTACTAGAAAATAGTAATTAAATAATCAACACTAATTACACGCGCCTTTATCAAATTAATTGGAATAGTGTGTAAACAATGATAGTGTTAACACATTGACACTAGTCAGTTGTTTCGCCATTATATTGTAAATCCCGGAAGGCCGGGACCAGCTCCCGGGATCCGCTCGGCGCGCTACAATAATTTACGAGTTGCCGTCAACGCGGTTTAGTAAACCGAAATACAAAGGATCTAACAATGATTTAAACATGACGTATTTTGAGCAGTGTAATACGTGTGAGTACTGAGTAACACCATCACCAAACACTATTCTAATCCCTCACTGAAAGGGCCCTGTAACTAGCTGGCTTATGACTTATCTAGGTCGTCTTTTGTGAAACGTATTTTGAATTAGAACACCGAATGTGACACTTCAAATTATGACAAGAGCATTGATATTTTTGATAAATTCAACTTTAAGCTCGGGTTACTCATCACGAGATTCAGGTAAGGTTATAGTTACATTCGGTTAAAGTTAAATTTAACCGTCGAAACATACGAAACTGGGTTGGTTTTGACTAATAAGCTTTAGTCAAAACTTAATAAAGTTATAACTTTAGTCGAAAATTAACCTAACCGTGACTTATACAACCCAATTTCGTAAGGTTTAATTTAACTTTAACTGACATGTAACTAGGTATAACCTTACTTTAACTTCGTGATGAGCAACCCATCCTAAGGAATATTGTTGGAAGAAACATGTATGATGTAACCAATTTTGCTGATGAGTTTTTTCACCGTTCCCTCTACACGGTATTTGAATTTAAATGGTGTATCGTTCCACCTGTTGCCAAAGGGTTTCAATATTCAACATGTCATAGACATCTCAGGGCCACGGGAGCCTCGATGGCAGTCGACGGTGACGCTGACTGCGACAGGGTTAAAGAAGAAAGAAAGAAAGAAACACTTTATTTTACACTAAAATACGCTGCAGTGCAGGCATAGGGCTTAATACACAGTGGTAGGTACATTATATGGTTCTTACATAAATTACACAATTGTACAGCCGGCAGATATATTATTGCTACGCCTAATTGTCTGCGCTGCAGAGCTATACCTACTGTAAAAAGGGACTTCACTCAGCTTGTGCTGCAGTTTCTATAATAGAAGGCCTGCAGCGGGCCTGGTTCGGGTTCGATTCCCGGTTTGAGAGATAAATGTTTATCCCCGGGCCGTGAGGGTTTGTGGTTTGTGATGTCTTAATGTTGTCCATGCCATCCACGACTCAGAGAACTGTAGGGCCGAGGTAATGTGCAAGCGTTACCTACCTGTCAATGCTCTCTTCAACACCGCAATTTGGCCATGACCTCACCATGCATGCAACGGACTCAAAAAGACGAATCGACGAATTAGCGAGATCCTTGTAGGATTAATAATGTAGGACCGGAATAGTGTCACATACGTACTGTATTTGAAAGAACCACTACCTACTGACCACTACTTCAATACCGTATCAGACCAGGAATCAAATCCAGGTCGGGCAAGTCGTAAAACTTTATCTTCACGCCACACACCTTGTAATAAAGTTTATCGATACGGAGTTACCGGGCAGCGAGGCAGTAAGAACTTTGTAATATCGCTGGGACTCGGGCCTTCAGCCTCATTTTACATATGTGGGACAGTAGGTGACTAGTACCATAGTGTAGGACAGGCACGGGTTAATGAAGACATGTCATAAGAACAACTATGTGCGGCAAAATTAAATCGACGCCATCATTTAAGTTTTAGCTATTAAGTACTATTAAGTCTTCTGTGGTTTTAGGTCAATGATATTGTTTTATTTCTTTAATCTGAGGATATTGTATGTTGGTAAAATATCTTCGATTTTAGGTATATCCATATGATAGTATTGTGTGGTATTAGAATCGTTTCAATAACATTTGTAGGCATTTTCATTTTTCCGAGTAACGTCACTTCTTATTTGACGGTTGTAGGACTTTGACGGATGGCGTTTATATGACTCTAGTTTCTGCTCACGGCAACTTCCAGTGCTGTAATGTAATAGAATAGATATTACATGTGTGAAGTAGCAAAATAGGTAATCTTATAAAACAGACTCTTCCACAATTGGATTTAATGTTTCATTGGCATGGACAAATGTGACACTATCATGACTGGAGATTTAGCCAGACCGGCAATCGAAGTCGTCCTGACTTCGCGTGGCACGGTCACTAACGACTTGACTTCACAGGATCACGGTAAATACATAATGTCCCAAAAATTACGTAAGATTTGATCTCGCTGTCAGAGGTAGTTTCCCCAACAAATAGAAAAAAATCAGTTCAAAAGAAAAGATTCGATAAATAATCAAAAAGAGAAACTGAATCCGAACATTAGTTTCATAAATCAATGTGTAACACCATTTATTAAAAGCCTATAAAGCTGACCATAATATACGATCAAGTATACTTGTCAAGTTTGCAATTTGACTTGATTCGGCATCCAGTTTGCATGAGATATGGCCACATGGCTATAATATGGCCACATAGCCATACCATGACCATACACCATACTGGGTAACTGGATGCCGCATGAAGTCCGCTGCAAACTTGACAAGTATACTTGATTGTGTATGACCAACATAATACACTCCACGCAACACGATAATAAATAAACGAACGTAGCGAATTTATAACATATTAGATATGAAAATAATACCTACATTTGATAACCGTGATAATACACTACCGATCTTGATTGTATATTTTTTTTTTGTTTTAAAGCTTTTGTTCTTCGCTATTTGCGAAAACTAGAGACTACTAGAGAGAACATGTAAAGTCAACGTTAACGTTAAAAACATATCACACATTTTGCACAGTACTTAAAAAAATCTTCGAAATATCCATGGAGTATAGAGCTAAAGGAGAAATGACTGTTGTGCAAGTGTTTGTCAAACTGCGTAAAAATGGTGGCGCCACGGTAGCAACAGGGTAAATAAGGACTACGGAAACAGTTGACGTTTGGTATACAGGACTGTCACTGTATAACTTCAATCTTTTTCAATTCTACCGCCAATTTACTACTTACCTGGACACTTTTTGAACTTCCCCCCATAAGAGTCGGTTCTCCTTTACCTCTATCCTCCATGGAAATATCGAACGTAATTCAAGTGAATAAACCAGGATATATCTACTTCCATACCATAGATAGTTAGTAGTTTAATCAAAAAAATACTGACATAAAAACAACTGCACAGCTTTAAAACAAAGCATGCATTCGATGAGTTCCCATGAGAGGTACAGAGAGAAATAGAATCGCGATTAAAAAAAAAAAACAATCAATGCATCACCATATTTTCGAAATTCGAAACTTTGGTTAAATTGTCCAGTTTAGGAATTTACGCTTTGCAATGTTTAATGGTTTGGTGATGTTTAGCATTTTATGTTTATGAAAGTGTTGAGGTTTGATTATGAACTAAATACAATTTTACAATTTGTCAATAATTCTATTCTATCGATAATCAGGAATACCTTCTATAAGTTGCATACCATTTACTAGATAGCTTATATGTGAATGGATTGCAATTATAATTTTATTCCGTGGTCATTCCATACAGCGCCACTATTCGGTATTACGGAAAAGGAACATTTTTGCTTTACTTAAAAGAATTTGCCCTTGAGCGAATAAATCCTTCTATAGGTCAGAACAGTCGTTAACTTTTACCCTTTAAAATCCCAGTGCAAATAACTGTCTCCACGTGTTCTATGATGCGTGTAAAGTTAGCCAGAGAATAATCCTCGCATCCAGATGGTCTAAATAACTGAACAAACCAGCGCACCGAACAAGGGAGCAGGCCGTAACTCAATCTGGCCTTTGGAGTGAAAGCGGCATTGTAGTCGGGGCGCTGGCTGGAAACAACACTGACCGGCTTCGACCAGAATGGTTGGGAAAGCTGCCCCCTTGCGACTTCTTTGTCAGGTAGGTCAGCCGCTTTTATTGTTGTGTAGTAGTGTTAATTCATGGAAATAATAAGTGCTTTTCATTGCTGATACGGATGAAATTTATCTTTTTTTTCTAGTAAGGGCTAGTAAAAAACAGACAGGTAAGCAATAAGTGGACAAATTGCCGGATATCAGGAACTCTTATTACACATTTTTTTCATAAATCCCTTGTCATAGCGCTCCTGGAATACAGCAGAAAGAAGCTCATCCCGATATTTGCATGTCTGTGGTAAAAAGGATTGTAAGAATCGGACTGGAAGGCTCTCCACGAGTCTAATAGATAAATCCTCACTCTTCGAAGAAAGGTGTGAGATGTAACACAAACATAAAATCTAGAAGATAGCTTTCTACAATTTACAGTATTTATCAAATCCCTAAGGTACCACATCCCACCGAAACATTTGTTATTCAATGATATGAAGAGCTACCAGTCAAATATAATACGTGCTGTGTGCAAATAAGTTATGCTATCAATCGGATAGTCACGAAAATGGCGTTAGCGTATCAGATTTATAAAATTGAAGAGTCCTTTGTTTCTTGAATGTTATACAGATTTATTCCTTTTATTTAAGAAAAGTACTTTTCATTTAGTAAAACTACTGCAAAACCATTTAAAAAGACACGAATCATCATAACCACCCGTGGGACTAACCAACCTAAGTTAAGCACCATGTCATCGTTACACCATTGTAATATGCTAAACGGTGTTTTAATAAATGTTTTCTTTCTTTCTCTATGATAGTTGATCAACGTAAATTTGCTACACTCGTATGTGAAGGGCGTGGTGATATTGCTGATACGCATGGAGTGTAAGCCGATGCGTTCATTGATACTAAAGGCCTTGACATGATAAGTACAAAATAGATACTGCATTAGCAGAATTACCCATTTACCAGAAATATTAATTCATCCAATATTTTATTTACTGACAGTGCAATGTGTTGATTAGACATTATATCAACAGGTGATAAGATATTGATATCGCAGTACAATGTTACGGGATATGAAATCATCGCACCAATCATTACAGAATATGTGTAAAATATGTGTAGATGTATAGCTTGTGAAACAGAAATCTGCCTCATAAAATGGTGTTCCAATCCATTTGAACTATTACCTTCCATTAGTGAATGAGTATTTTTTATACATAATCCTACTGTTACCAATTTCACGCTTTTGCTCCTTTTTCTTGGACATGACTGGGTGGCAAGCTTGTTCGTTGCCCGTAACCATCAGCTAACCAGAGATGATTAATCAAGTCAATTATCAATTATCTGATTTTGCATATATTATGCTTGAAGTTAGGCATTTAATGTAAAATTTTATTAAGCAAGAAAATTTTCATTAGACTTAAAATTTCTCGAGGAAGCTTTAAGTCTGCAATCTAAAATATAATTAGTATTGAGATTTGCCTTTTGAAACTTAAAAACGGTCAAAATATTTCACTACAAGATACTGATTGCTAATTGAACAAACATTAATTGGTTACTAGCACTTTGCTCGGGTTTTCCGGTCAACCTGTGTGCTAAATTTCATGATATTTCATTCAGTTCTTGCATGAAAGAGTAATTAACATCCATACAAACTTTCTCATTTATAATATTAGTAGGATTAGTCTTATAGGATTAAAAATACTTTATGCCACAGTATTAGTCTATAAGGTTCCATACACCCTACAATCTCCGCAGCCTCCTAGCCTATAAACCGGTTGCACTCGGTCTACGGAACAAAAAACATGGCAGATCGAGGTGAGTGCCCCCATGGTTTACTGTTCACTGCTAATTGTGCCCACCTCGAAAATGTCACAATCCTGCCCGGATTAAGGTAATAAGTAACAGTTTTCTACCTCACTTAACTCCTGCTTCTGTGAAGTAAGTTGCTTCAAGAATTGCCTACATTATGACTTCTTAATGAACTATGCACCAACCTGACTCTCACTCAACAAAGACTTCATAAAAATAATAAGCAGACATCAGTTCTGTTTATGTGCCAGATAAAACTTTTATTCTCAAGTCATACATGTTCATATTACCCGCGACTCGAACAATCCTAGTGCAGGGGTGGTTTATTATTTTAATAACTTTCTTGAATTACCTGCAACAAACAAAATATGGTTTAATAACGAGCACACTTAGCATAGAAAGATGCAACGTTTTTTGAATATAAAAACATAGATACGTGCACAATTTTGTTATACATAATATATATTCAAACAAAAGAGCTTTTCATAAAATGTGTCTACAAAATATTAAGTTGCGATTCTTGCAAAATAACTAGTTAGCAACTTATAACTCTGAATTCACGACGCGTTTGACAGAGACAAAAGATGGCATCTTTTTCTAGCAAGGTTTGAAAGCAGTTTGCAGATGGTATCTGAAATAGCTCGCTTCACCTCACAAAGCCAGCAAGGGACATGAAACGGACTTTGATTGAAAATCCTGATGAGAAACTACAGGAATTCATAGGATAATGAAACTCAAATTCGAATCTTAATGTTAAATCGTTTTTACTAGGTAAGGTAAAGTTAAAGTTTTATTTTACTGAAGTTATGACACGGTAATAATCTCTTTACCGTGGATAAGACTTTGTAGATGTACCGTCATTTGAAAATTATTGAATAAAATTATCAACCAAAGCAGCGTATTTAAAAACTACCTACTAATAAATTTTCCCTTAAATTAATTTAGTGAAAACATAATAAAAGCACGTAAGTATGTTTTTCTTCATCGATGGGCGACCCCATCAGTCCTCGCTGTTATAAAAATGTATTTTAATCAATAAATTCTGATGTTTCAAGATGAATGGCAAGTGATAGAGGATCTGGATCGACCTTTCATAACCAATTGTTGAAGCACAATCGCACTTTCCATCTCAGCGGGCGATAAAGGTCGTCGCACAGTAAAGCAAAATAAATGTCACTAGATCAAAATACGCCTAAAGCCACAGGCTATCCAGTAATTCAGTCCAAAGCTATTCTTACTAATACGTATACAAATCGGGCATTGTATCTTATAACGCTACAACAAAAAAACAAGTAAGAAAGCTGAATAAAAACATTAAACTTTAAAACTATTGCCTCGAAGGCTTTTAGTGAGGCGAATTTTATTATAACAAAGAACTCTGTGGGCGAATTAAAACTCAACCGAAAAGACGCGAGTATCTTACGTCAAGTATGGCACAGAAAATTTTGATTTTTTAGAGACGTTTATTAGCACTACTATTCCTCAACACAACGTAATGTAATCCATCCGTTTACGAAAAGTAATCACCACCCGAAACAATCACCAGAAACAATCACATCAATATTTTTATATTTTCACTAGACTTTCCTCGTGAATTACCTCCTATTTATTGGTAAAAACCGCATGAAATTCTGTGAGGAATTTAGGACATACCTAATCATATACTTGTTAGGTAATTAGTTATGTCTCTAAAACGCTCTTTGTCAGGCTAATACTTCTTTTCATCTGCATCCAATCCAATCCGTAACCAGATTTGCGTCGTTGCGCGTTGTGACGCGTCCGTGTCATCGCGTAGCGGCGTCGATCCATTACAATGTGCGACGACCTTAAATAATCTTTACAATTGTGAATACAAATTAATGGCGGCTTATGGCTTTCTCTACGGGGTTTATACGGTGCACGCCGACTGTCACAATGTTAGATGGAATAAAGGGTTTCCATTTCTGTTTTCACGCTTATCTGTCTTGTGCCTATTCTAAGGTATTTAATTATAACAATAACAATATAACACTTTGTGTATTTATTAGAGATGGCCCGACTACACACCGATTCGACGGGAAAACAGAATTTTTATTTTTATTTTAACACAACCCAAGTGAAAACCGCATCCAAATTGGTTAAGCTGTATCTAAGATTAGTCTAAACAAAGGCACATTCAAACAAAAAAAAAACGAGTAAATCAATAGACATCCATCTATTAATGTTATTAGGTACCCTCAAGAAATAACTTCGGAAGATGTTCCGCTACGCGCTATTAAGTAAATATACGTATTTTGGTGAAATGTAACACAAACTTGGCAAATAAAAGACTGATTTTTTGTTCGGAGCAGTTCTGCGAATAGAATAATCTACGGGAAAGTTCCAAAGGCCTTTTTTCTTTCAGATAAATTGTTCAACAAAATACATTATACAACAGAATGCGTGGCTTCTCCAATAATTATGGTGTCAAAGACTTTTAAAATTCATAATAATATTATGTAATATCCGTTAAAATCCTCGCAGATCTAAGCCTGCGGGATAGGGTTCTGATAATAGTTCTGTTTTCCGTTAAAATTTCAGGACTTCCTTCAATTTATTAAACTATGCTCTTAAAAATATTTTACCGATGATTACAGGAGTATGGAGTGTGCAGGCAAATAATCCTTGTGATGTATGACTGCTATGATTAAACCGTATGGTAGGGTCCAAGTAACTTTTACCAGAAAGGATCTGATTCCAGAGCCTCGCTCGTTAACAGGAATAAGGTAAAGGGCCAGTAGGAAGTATCACGGGAAGGTCAGGCTTAAGGTCGTAGCTCATTTACACGACACTGATCCCACACCGCAACTGCACAACACCGCCTGTAAAGCAAGCAGACAACTCGCTGTCTCCGTGCCTACTGCTAGCAGGCTACACGCTTCTCCGCGCCTACAGCTAGCAGGCTACACGCTTCCCCGCGCCTACAGCTAGCAGGCTACACGCTTCCCCGCGCCTACAGCTAGCAGGCTACACGCTTCCCCGCGCCTACAGCTAGCAGACTACACGCGGACCCTGCGCCTTTCACACGTATGCGACGGAGCCAGTTGCGACCTCCATCCACCCGCGCACGTACGCCGTCCGTTAGCGGGCTTCAAGCCAGCAGCCGCCGTGCTCAAAGCATGCGGGCCGCTCGCTTGAAGTGTGCGGTACGCCAGACGTTAACTATTGAGGGGCAAGGTTGCGGTTAGCTTGCTTCCCGCGCGCGGCCTGCTAATTTTTGTTGTTACTGTAAAGTGTACCTACAGAGCACGATTTTAAGTTTATATTTGAATTCTCATACTTTTGTTGGGTGGGAGCGGTGTCGTTTATGTTTATGAGCTACGACCTTTAGGCTTGGGCTCAAAGATGGATGCAGATTAAAGTTGGTAACGTTTTCTTATAATAACGGCTGTTGTCTAACAACATTTTATTACAATAATATTTTTTAACCGATTTATTCATTCATTTCATGTATCTCAAAAAAATATTCCTTTTTTGTACAATGAAGCTCTTTTTGACATTGTATTTTGATCAAAAGGTTCGCGAATGTAATGATGTTATATTTACGGAACAATGTAGCCCTCTAAATTAATGTATTTGAGAATTGTGTTGTTTTCATGATAAAAACAATTCTCGGGAAAAATGAGGCGAATTTGTTTTTGTTTTGTTCTGATCTCTAAACAGAACCTTCATACTGATTCATTAGTGATGAATATTTAAGGGAACATACCAAAACCACGTAACCCATTTTTTCCAACTTTTTACCCCCCTCCCCCCCTTCGTGACCATCCGTAGTATATGAGAAGACCCCCCCTCCCCCCTAGTTTTCACGTGGTAATTGATAAATACGGTTTTAAATATTTTTTTGCAAAAACAGAGTTAAAAAATAATAATTTTGCTTATATTTGACGACTTTGTGGCGCAATGGTTGCTAATATATTGACTACGTGACAAAAACCTAAGCCCCCCCCCTCCCCTCTGTGACCAATCGTGGTGTTTTGAAGACCCCCCCTCCCCCCCTAAATGAGGCACGTGGTTTTGGTATGTTCCCTAATGATTCGCGTTGAAATCCTGCCTCTAATGTTTTATCAGAAATTAATTTTCACTTGCATCGCTAAGAAAACATCGCGAAGAAACGAACTGTCTGTCTTCTATGACATTTTCAAAATTAAGTGCACCAAGCCACTTGACCAACATCTTGGATTATGGCCTTTCATCATTCTCATTGTAAGAAGAGAGGACGATGAAATGAAAACAGTTTATTGCATTTAAAAAGGGTGCTGTAAGGGTTGTGTACCCTTAGAATGATAACTGATATGATAAATTTATTTATTTATTTATTTGAACATCAACACAATGTACAACAAAACAACATAAAGAAGGATTGCATAAGAAGAAAGGTAATTGCCATTGTAATTAAAGATGTAGACTACATGCACAGAGAAAGCGAGTGATTAAAATTAAAGACTATGATAACCTGATATAAAAATGTATTGATATAACTTATTGATTATGACATATTAATGATAAATGAGTCCGCGCGAAGACAATGAAATGAAGAAATTGATGATGCGACAATAATTTGTACGTGCTTAGCCCGTACAGGTACAATAAGCGGGCGTTGATTATTGAAGTATTATTACTAGCGTATAGAACCGACACCGCGAACACCATGTATGTCCCAATGCATTGACGCCACGTGGCTTTAATCTTCAATGGATTCGTTCCATTTTGAAAGGAGAACCGGGGCTCAATTTTGAAAATGGAACCTCCCGGGCGGGACACACATTTTGTTCGAGATGTCTGTTATGGCGTTTATTAGCAATTTCCAAAAACAGCTGAAATAATTAGCACGCCGCCGCGCCGCGCCGGTCATAACAAAAGAATCATTGAATAAGTTTTACTTTCAAACATCCATCAAAGAATGAATCAACAACTATTACACCTGTGTCTCACACACACATACTCACATCGCCAGCTTGCTCGCATACAGCCAACAAAAAGACATTTCATTTCTCTACAATTAGCACTAATTAGACGATTCTCCTTTATTATAACGACATGTTTAGCAACTCGACCTTCGTATTTTGTGCTCTTTTTGCCGAGTTTCCTAATTAATATAATATTGGTTTTCAGACTACAATCATGTATTTTTTGCAAGCTTTTATAATTGGGTAAGGCTCTTTTCTCGATATTTCACATTATTTATCGTTTATAACTTTTTCATTTATATTTTCGTACACAAATTATATGTATCCTACAGCTACATTAAATTTCTTTAGTACCTACCTAATAATTATGTTCACATGGTAAATTGTTTTATAAATATATTTCGCTTTTATATAATATAGTTTAGTTGAAAATTTATATAATACAAAGATTTTAAACTTTTTATAAATTATTCAAATGTTTCAAACAGACATACAAACGCGCGAGTTTCCTATTAGTTTTCAATTATGTTGTAAGAAATCGTAAAAAGTAAGTAAAGAAAATTAAAACGTATTTAATAACGGTTGCTGATGTTCGACTCATTTATGCGATTCACTATTTCGTTCTGGACTCGGACTAGTAAAATGTGCTCATATCCTACTAAATGGCAGAGGGCCTTGATTAAACGACTAGCATATTATCAAATTGTCTCACGGCCCCACTCAGAGTCACTTAATGGTTACTTAAATCGCTCCTTACTACAGAAACCCAATACAAATTCTGTACTGAGGAGCGATTTAACCGAAAAGTGACTCTGAATGCGGCAGTCAAGAGTTTAAAACCCTTCAAAAGGCCATAACCGCAACGAACATAAAAATGTTTTGTATAGTTTGAGAGGCCGCCCGGCCGTGAACAGAAGGGTAAGAAAACTTGTAAAATTACAACTTTCTCCATTACTCTTCAAAGAGGTCGAAAATGGCATAAGTTTGGAAGCGGCACGGTGAAGGACGACTACTCGTACAGGGCTCCATGGAATACGGAACATGGACCGCAAAACGACCTCTTTCATTGACTGGTACATGTATTATTACGGTATGTAGAATATAGATTTTTAGGGTTCCGTAAGAAAGAACGAAAATGCACGAATATAAGGGTTCCGCCCTTATAGGATCACTCGTGCGTTTGGGTGACTGCCGTTCACAGCCAATTTACTCCGAAACTACAGAACCAAATGAGTTGATATTTGGTACTCATGTACTTTTTTGTGACCCAAAGACGAAAGTATAAAGTAAACAATTAAACTTTTGAAAAAAAAAATTTAACAAAATCAAAAATAAACAAAAACTGTTTTGCGAACTGTATCATGTGGTATGTCAAATGAAATGGCTTGTTTTAAGGATCTCAAATATATTTTTGTTATAGTTTTACAGTGGTTAATTTTAAAATTATTCAAGAAAGAACGAAAATTAAAGCCAAAAATTTACCATTCCCCCTAAATAATACAGACATACTTCTTTACTTAATTTACAGGAAAACCTATAAGAACTCTATGGTCTTAAAAACACGGCATAAATAAATAAAATAGAAAAATAACGGTAAATACATAATCAACGTACGGAACCCTCTCCACACGAGTCTAACTCTTACTTGTCAAGTTTATTTATTAGATATTCACACACATGGACAACTTTAACACATGTAAGAACCATGACCCGAGAACAAATAGAATAGAAGACAGAAATGATAAGTAGGTATTTTTGTAAACTTATTGAATATTGTGTGGTGGGTGTATCTAATTTAAGTGGAAGACCAATTTATGCTAGTCTAATCGCAATTTTTAGGAAATGAATTTAACTATTTTTTATATTATAAATTACTTATTAAAAAATTATTAAAGAAATGAAATAAGAATCCTTTAATTATAAGTTATTTTATTATTATTGTATAGGAATTATATTTTAGATACTGATTTGGTTTATGTTGATTATAATTGAAAATATTGTTTGTAATTTTTTATGAAAATTATTAAATGTGTATAATAATTGTATTTTATTACATGGATGGAATGTAAGTATTTATTAAATAATTGATATAATTGTGTAATATTAGTTGAATATTTAATAATTAATGTCTGGACATAATGATATTTTAAATGCCAATATTTTTATTATTTGTATATACATTTTGCATGCCGTGAAAGGTGGATTGTGGCGGACTTATCTATATTTTATTACTGTGTGTTATTGTAAATACCCACATTCAAGCAAATAAATGATTTGAATTTGAATTTGAATTTGAAAATATTTGTGTGTTGCATTATGGTAAACTCATCTAATATGACTTATACAGATCAGTGACATTTAACTTGAGTTGAGAGCCACTAAAGAGCTCTGTAAGTGAAATCACAATCAATGATAGGGTTTCGCAAGCATTGAATTAAATTTTAATTTCATTATTATACGTAACATTAATTTCTAGGGATCTAGGTCTGACCCTAATATAAAAAAAATATTGAACTTATTTATATTTGAACAAATTAGATTACCCGTAGTTACTTCAGTCTTCGTAACGCACATAATTCTTGACAAAAAATAACCGACTTCAAAATTAGGGATACTTCAAAAACTACTCGTCAGATCTCGCTCTAATTTATGTGGGACCACATGACAAGCACCAGCTTTCGATTAAAAAAAGAATCATCAAAATCGGTTCACCCAGTCGAAAGTTCTGAGGTAACAAACATAAAAAATACAGTCGAATTGAATACCTCCTCCTTTTTTGAAGTTGGTTAAAATAATAAGATTAGGATCTGATATGGTCTTCGATTAGGTATCTCAGCTCTGTCTTTAGAAACACTTTAGTAATACTAAAGTACTAGGGGCCTTGAAGCCATTCGAAAAGCCTCAGTAACGATAATTACATCTGTTCTTTGAACCGAAAGGTTTCGAAACGGCACCGTTTAGCCCATCTAAACGACACCGCTCCCACCCAACCAAAGTATGAGAATTCAAATATAAACTTTAAATCGTGCTCTGTAGATGCAACTATTGAGTGGCAAGGTTGCGGTAAGCTTGCTTCCCGCGCGCGGGCTGCTAATTTTTGTTGTTACTGTAAAGTGCACCTACAGAGCACGATTTTAAGTCTATATTTGAATTCTCATACTTTGGTTGGGTGGGAGCGGTGTCGTGTAGATGAGCTACGACCTTTACACGTACAAGTATACTTGTCAAGTTTGCAGTTTGACTTGATGCGGCATCCAGTTTGCATGAGAGCATTAGGACAGGACGGCCCGTGTGCAATACCTGGATGGGGACTTAAGACTTTCAAAGGCTTTACTTCGTCATTCTGAATATACAGGGGGTTTAGTGAAGGAGGTACATTGGACAGGTGCATCTGAGATACATTTATAGAGATACATTATTATTGTATTAAATTATTACTCGATTAATTTGTTCATTCAAGTAATAAGAACCTATACGCCTAGATAGAGTGTAAAGTTACACTTCTAAATATTCAAGTTCAATTAAAGAAGCTATTCGTAGTTCTAGTTAGCGATGGCTTCATTATTTTTAGTAATAAAATTACAAAATTTGTAACATTTAGGGTTGCCATCTTTACAAAACAACTATCACAACTCATTTATTGCGAAAGTATCTTTCTTGGGACGCTAAATATGAAACGAAAACAAAACTGACAAAGCCTCAACGCGGAGCCGTAATTATTTCAAAAGAAGAACAAAGAAATGAATATTTTTAAAGCTTTTTAATTACTCAACTTTGAAACTATAAAAAAATCTCAAAAATATTGACACCCCTAGCTCCTAGGTATATTAAATTATATGGCGCTGACAAGAGCATTTTCCTGAACTGTGAAGCAAAATAATTAACTTATAAAATGTGCTACAAAATACAATAAAAGACTTTAAAGTAAAGGTACCGTTTAATTTTGAATTTAACCATAGTGTTGGCAAAAGTTTCAAACTTATGAAATGTAAGTGATGTTCCAATTAAGTAACATTGTAAGTTGTAACTGAAAAATATAATTTAACCAGATCATGGCCATCGATTTCGTACAATCACAAGAGCAAATAATTTTAAAAGTTAAAATAAAATCCGCCTGCTATCATAAAAGCTATCATGATATACCTTTTTTAAAACCTTATGATGAGCTCTTTAATTTGATATCCATCTTGTAGTATTCTATTCATTTTTATTTTTTATACTTCAATCAATGGCATTTCACAGCCACCATATTTGTTTTTTTAATTTCACTTATCTAAGAACACTTGGGTTATCAAGACGAATCTAAAGATCTAAAGATCTTAATTGCATAAATCCGTTCAGGAGGTAAAAATAAAGAACATTACATACATACAAAATACGCGCGAAAAACAAACCATTCTGCCAGTCGGGTCGACATTCGTCATACAAAAAACCACGCAAACCATTTCTAAACGTTTGGTTCTACTTAATTATGTCGTCGAACAAAATATTTCAAAATTCTATAAGTAGCAAAACAAGGAAAAGCAGCCTTTATTGAAATTACATAAGGCATATTAAAACTGCAGCGCGAGTTGCTGCTTGAGGTCTTTAACCCGTTTCTAACGGTCAGCCGTTATTTTCCCGCGCAACTAATCAAAATGGCGGATAACTTTTGCGCGCGAACGTGTCCTTCGAATCGAGTATCGACTCGCACGTTTCAATAATTTTGTAATCTTTGACAGGCTTTTATTTTTATAATGCTTTTTAAGGTATTGCATAGCTTCTACCGAATCTCAGAAATTCCCTAACGAAAAATAACCTAACACACGTATCGTAATAGTTCATAAAATTGTGTAAGATAATGACGTGAAAACGAAACTGAATGTTAAATAGTAAATTTAGTCCGAATACGTAATCCAATTTGGTTACGAATGTAAGTGAAAATCTGGAGCAAGCAAGCGTAGCTTACTTTGTATTCAATGGTCACTACAGCCCAGTATTATCATTAAAACTTGGAACCATCTTATACATATTATATACTTTAAAAACTAAACATACACTGTAGAATGAGGAAAATGTATTAGGTCTGTGAGAAAATGCGCGAATTTTTCTTCTTGGAGCAAACCGTTGTTTAGATAGAAGTGACAAGCCTGGAAAGAAATCGGTCTCGTTCTCTCTATAACTGAGGAGGCTAAATCTTCCATAACCACTATATAGCTACAGTGCACATAAATTCTTACAAATCTTCATCGACACAAAGAATTTTCAGTCAAGGTGTTGCCGCTCCTAATTTCGGTGGAATGCACGTTTGTATCTTGAATAATGCGTTGTTTAGAGACACGAGAGTCTAATATCATAGCTTCAGAGAACGGGACAAAACTAATGGGGTTTTAATGACGATGTATTCATAGTAAAATTGCTGGCTCAATGATCCCTGCGTCGGCAGTATCTGTACCTTAAATTACCTGAGTGCAGCCTTTGTTTATTTCTTCTTTTTTAATATAGACAGAGAATAAAATGCGATTAGGACAGTGAACCAAGTAAGTAATGAAGATTGTTGTTGAATATACGTAAATGTAAAGAAAGCAATGCTGGCAAGCAAGCGCTGGATTCTTTAGTTTCAAACATGGCGAGCGCAATTCAATCCAGCACTGGACTCCGAAATACTGATTGATGGATAAATGATTGGAACAAATTTATCTACACAAATATTACAAAGCACTAGCGCAAGCATCGCTTCCCAACCACATTTTTGATGCTTGTGAAGGCAAACAAGATTCCATAGGTATATTATGTGATCTATCCAATGGATCTATCTGAGGCATTCGACCGTGATTACTACGCAAGCTTTGTGGCTTGTCGAAATTATCCGGTAATTTAGGAAAATATTGCATTACTTTTTTTAAAGTAAATAAACGGGAGTAATGTTTCATCGGTGAAAACTGTGATATTTCGCATATTATATTGTTTTTTGAGTAACCAATATTAATTAGGTAACGTTTAAATACAATGTTATAAATTCTCCTGATGTTAATATTGAAATAGATTCATCTTTAACCATTTATAACTACATCAATTTTGCTGTTTTAAACATCAAATTAAATGTTCACCAATTTCATAAGTAATGTACATTTTAGTTCTGAATGACTCGTAAAATTGCCATTTGTTTAACAAAAAATTGTACCACTATATACAATAGTATATTTATTTAGCCACGCACAGCGTTCGCAAGATCGTTTCACGGTCGCTTAACTAGGTCCAGTGTCTAAAGTTTGAAAGGCGGAATGATGAAGTTAAAAGTTACCAAACAGAAGTTTTTTAATTTTGTGTTGCGGGAACTTCACCAAACTTCTCTTCGCAATGGGAACTTGGTTCATGATGATTTAACCCACCGTCACTAGGGTTGTCACAATTTATAAATAAGGTAGTACAAAGTACTTTAAGGGTGTTATGTTGGTTTAAAATTACACTTGGATTGACGTTGAAGAAACTTAAATGGTCTTTTATATTGTAAAAGATAATAGACATCCCTTTTCCTGTTAAGGATATAACAGGTAGGTTTAACAGGTGAGGTATGTCCTTCAGCATTATGTGTAGCACATAAATTACTGGAGTCTTTCAACAGATAAAACTTAATTATAGAAAATTTTATTAAAAATTCGTGTTTGGGCCAAACACTCCAACCGTTAAAAATGAACTAGTCCTAAAAGCCCCTTATCGGTTTCTATTAACAGTTTCAATTTGAATGTTTCCACAAACCGCAAATTGTTATTTTGTTTATCTTGTACTGTGTAATCAAACTTCGTCCATTACAAATCCAATTGTTATCCCGACCATCGACCGTCACGCCACTGTAGGAATAGTTTCATTTAACACGAAAGTCGAAACCCATGCTATTGACGTGATTAACGCTATGGTTGAAAGGAAAGCTTCGAAATTAAGTATTATTATATGCATACATTTGTTTATAAGTGGAAGAAGCTGGGCTCTCTCTGTAGAACTCATTGTGAAGGTTATTGACCTGTCTTTCAACTACCCTCTTTTGAAGTCAACGAAATATTTTTAATGTTAATTTGTTTATTTGCTTTTTGTAGACGAGTTACCGGATATCTAGGCAGGTATGAGATTTAGCAATAAAATTTCTGGTGTTATAAGATGATTTACGTTTGCTAAAAAGCCAGGCGACCACCATAGCTTAGCGCCATTGACTTTACGGTGTTCAACAGGGGGCAAAGACCTACACTCAAAAGTAGATGGCGCCACTTAACCACAAAAAATCTATACGCACTGTACTCACCTGTCACTAAATACTGGATATATTTTTCTGGGCGCAAGTACTATTATAGCAGTAATTACAGGTCCGGCAGTAAAGGCTTATCAGTGCCGTTATGAAAAACGTTTTCGCACGTAACACTCGCCCAAAAGTGAAATACGTGACGCCACACAATAGAGGACGTTTTTCATCTCTTTTTGCGTGTTGGCAAAGCTTTGCAACCTCCGTCGTAAAAAGTAAATGATAAGTCGATGATAAATGAAATTTTTATTCGAACTTGGATTTTATAAACTCGTTTCGAGAGTCAAACAGCGCTCGTTTCAACAAATCCCTACATTGATTTCAAAGTTTTTTTACATTGTACCTATTATGTTCCTTTTAAAATTATCCGAAGCGTACTCATATTTACAACCTTTTATTTAACTTGTTTTGTTTGTTAGCTCGTAGGTAGGTAATATGAATTATTACGATAGAATTACTTCCTCTCATCCTATGTAGTCGAAATTTCACGTATTGCTTTAGTCACATTATAAGTATCATTCTTATACTGTGCTTTAGTGCTGACAACAATGCAATTTTTATGATAACCATGACCTGATACGCTCAGGGCTGGTTGCAACGAGGTAACTCCTTGACATCATAGGAAAATAGAATTTTAAATGGTCTCCTAACTTAACTTATGGCCTGTAGCATCATAGATAGCAATAGCCGTTTGTGTGCCAGCTCATTCGCCGGGGTGGGAGCTTGTGCCTTAATGATCGCAATATTGATTATCAATTAGCAATGCTTCAGCGACCAACTGTTAATTAATAACATTATACCGGACGGATGTTTGATTGGAGTTACTTTTGTGATAAATGAACTGTGCCGGATATTTTGTCTATTTTTTATCGATGCATGATTTTTTATCGATATTGTGCACGACGACAAGAACACTGTGATGTTTTTACAAAGTGTATTACGTGGAATTACTATTGGATGAACATTATAAACAGTTTGAAATTTGTAGTGTAAATTAGCATTTTTAGTAGATACTTTACGTAATAAGAGACATATTATAGTGCATAAGAGACTTGGAAGAATGTACATTTATTGGTTGTGTGCACGCGACGGCGCTCGATCAATCTGGAAATTGTAGAACTTGAGACGCGGGTAATTATTATTATGCGGCGGAAGTGAGACGGGCGCCCGAGCGCCGCGGGCGAATGTTCGCTATTGTTCGAGAACGAGCGGCGTCGTATGCACATATGTTTTTTTGTATGGGTTCAAATTACATTGTAGTAATAAGATAAAGTTTCTAAGAACTAATAAAGGAAGTAAGCGGAGGCGAGGTATCGAAATGTATCGAAATATCTGGAAATTAAGTGGAATCATATAAATACCGCGACGGCCCGTTCGCCGTCATTCGTAGTTCGAGTTTCGGAACGAAAAGGTCCAAAGCGACACCGAAGAGGAAAATACCATTAGATTTGCGACGCCTCGCCCCCGCCTTGGATTTGCCTGAATTAAGACGGTGCGTTTTATTTTCTCCCGAGAACCTTGAAGCGTACCCAGGATCCTAGGAGACCTATCCGCCACATTTGCTGGTCCTTCGAGCCGGATATCCTACAAAGAAAATCAGCGCGGATTACTGGGAATTCAAGAGAAGTCGAGAAAAAATATGCCTGTCACGCGCTCTAAGGCAGGCAGTATCGCCGATCAAGTGGAAGAGCGTTCGACTACGAGTCAGGATGCTACCGGCGCGTCAAGAATGACTGCAGCAACGAGTCACCACAAGTCAGAGGGCATCGCACGCACGTTGGAGGGTACGAGTGCGACCACGGAATGCACGACCAGCACCGAAGCCACGGCCACTACCGCGCAAGGTAGTACGCTTAAGGCAAAGCGCGCACGGTCGTGCCGCTCCGAGTCAAGTAAGAAAAAATTGGCGGAGTTGGAAGCACAAGAGAAGGTCGCCGCTCTGAAGCTGGAAGAAATACGTGCATCGCTCGCGCTCGCCCAGATCAAGCTCGAGAAGCAGCGCGCCGCGGCCCATAGAGACGACTCACCTGACTGCTCCGAGGATGAAGAGGAGGAGCAGCCTAACAGGGTTGAAGAATGGCTGGAGGATCAGACTATGGAAGAAGAGAAGAGACCAGAGGAGGTGGAGAACAAAGAAGGACGAGGACAGGGCGCTCACAAGGAACAGGACAGTGAGCACCGGGAAGACAAGGCCCGGCCTGCGCGTCAGCCACCGAACGTGGACATCACCTCACTGGCAGCGGCTCTCACCCAAGCGGTACGGATGTCGAGAGACGCCCCCAAGTACTTCCAGGAACTACCTATCTTCAACGGACAATGTGACAGCTGGCTCACGTTCCGCGCCGCCTACTATGAAACTGAAGCTTCATTTTCGAAAACTGAAAACGTATCAAGGTTAAGAAGAAGCCTCAGGGGGGCTGCGCTAGAAGCCGTCAGCAGCCTACTTATTAGCCAACCGGACCCGGGGGTCATCATGGAGGCCCTGGAAAGAAGATTCGGGCGCCCGGATGCATTGGCTATGAATGAAATTCAGAAAATTAAAGCACTAGGAAAACTCAATGACAACGCACGTGAGTTGTGTGTTTTTGCAAATAGAATATCAAATATTGTCGCTACGATTGAAGCATTGAAGAAAATTCGTTATTTGTATAATCCGGAGTTAGTGAAAATTACTATTGAAAAACTCACGCCTATACTTCGAAGCAAGTGGTACGACTTTGCCATGCGGAATAAGGAGGATATACCTGACTTGAAGAAACTTGCATCATTTTTAAATGAAGAAGCGGATAAGTGCAGCGCGTACGCACAGCCTGAAGAAATATCGTCGAGTAATAATACGGCACAAGATAGAAGTTTCAAGAAGAAATTCGAACGTACCTACATAACAGAACGATACCTACATACGGATATGAAGAAAGATCAGTGCCCGTTGTGTAATCAAGAACATCAGTTACCCGAGTGCAAGCGCTTCCGCGACGCCGACATCGACCAACGATGGGAAATTACAAAAAAACATCGAGTTTGCTTCCGATGCCTACGTAGTACACATCGTCGCGCTATGTGTCGTGCGAAGAAGTGCGGACAGGATGGCTGCGAGATGGCTCATCATCGCTTCTTGCACCACAAGAAGAAGACTGAAGCATCGTCGCTATCGACTCCGTCGGCCGCGCCGGCGGCGTCAGCAGCAACACCACCGACGTCCACGCCGACGGCACCGGTCAATACGGCGGTCAAGTCTACGGTGGAGATCGTAAAAAATGCTGACTGTTCAAGAAGCCGCCAAGCATACTTGAAGATCGCGCCTGTAACGCTTACCGGTCCCAAAGGAACACGTGTGGACACATACGCCTTGATGGACGATGGCAGCACCGTCACGCTTATAGACGAGGGGCTTGCGGAGATATTGGAGCTCGACGGCCCACAAGACAACATGTGGATACAAGGCTTGAATCAAACTGCCAAGTATGAAAACAGCAAGAAGGTCGACGTCAAGATACGTGGAAGACACAGTAAAGAAGAGTACACACTACGAAGCGCGCGCACTGTAGAACGCCTTATGTTTACTCGACAGAACATCGAAAAAAGAGATTTACTCGACTGCACTCATCTCCGCGACGTAGAAAGTCACCTGATATATAAGGACGCGTGCCCGAGGCTACTCATTGGTCAAGACAACTGGGAATTATTGGTAGCACTCGAGATACGCACCGGTCGTCAAGATCAACCTGTTGCATCCAACACTCGTCTAGGCTGGGTACTACACGGGTGCCGCACGTCGTATCAGAAGGTCGTGCCTTTCTGCGGTTACACAGTTTTATCAGAGCGTGAGAAATCTATGGAAGAAATTATGAAGAAATACTTTGACCTGGAAACTCTCGGAGTAGAACCCAAGAAGCAGAAGAATGATCCAGAAGAACGTGCCTTAAAAATACTGCAAGAAAATAGTAGAAGATTACCCGACGGCCGATTCGAAACTTCTTTATTATGGAAAGAAAATGTAGCCGACGATGCGACACGGGAGACCCCGAGCGACTTCAATGCGGAACACCGTTGGTTTCATGGCCCGGAGTTTCTAAGGCGATCAGAAGCAGAGTGGCCAGCCGATGCAGAGGTAGAGAAAATCCAGAAGACTGGCGAAGAACGCTGTTGTATAGCTAATGTAAAAAATGTACATGAATACCTACCGAACATCAAGAACATTTCTAAGTGGCAGACTCTTATCCGTGCGACAGGACGAGTATTACAGTTTATCGACATATGTAGACGTAAAAACACGCACGTGACAGCCGCAGCGAAACGTAAACGAACATTGAAGAATACACAAAAGGACCCTACGTGGGTGAAGAATAAGAAAATAGAGAAAAACGTAAAGACTCACCACAAGATCAGTAATTGTCGGAAATTAATATGTTTAGATGCCCACTACCTCAAACGCGCGGAGAAAATGTGGTTACGTGCATCACAGGACGACAGCTACGCGAATGAGAGGGCACGAATCGAGAATAACCTCCCTCCCTCCGCGAGAGATCGCCTTGCTTCGCTTAGCGTGTACATAGGAGACGACGGGTTAATACGTCTGAGAGGGAGAATTTCAGCTGCACCGGACATACACGAAGATGCGGTCAACCCTGCGGTGCTGGACGGAGAACACAGGTACACAAGGATGTACATCCAGCACGTGCACGAGAAGATGCATCATGGAGGTGTGGAGTTGATCGTGAATGAAATAAGACAACGATATTGGGTTACTCGGATTCGCCCTACAGTGAAGAGTGTTATAAGAAACTGCTTAGTGTGCAAGATAAGAAAAGCTAAGCCGGTGTCGCCCTCCACAGGAGACCTTCCGTCAGCGCGCCTCACGCATCACGCGCGACCCTTCACCTACACAGGCCTCGACTACTTTGGGCCCCTCGAGGTGACAGTGGGACGACACCGAGAGAAGCGATGGGTAGCTCTCTTCACCTGTATGACGATAAGGGCAGTACATCTCGAGCTGGTGACATCGTTGAGTGCGGACTCGGCCATAGCAGCGCTACGCAGATTTATTGCACGAAGAGGAGTACCTACGGAGCTGTGGTCCGACAACGCTACATGTTTTAAGGCGGCTGAGAAGGAATTACGAGAGGCAGTACGTGAAGCGATCAACGCGACGAAGGAAGAAGCCAACGCTCGTCACATCAACTGGCGCTACGTTCCCTTCGCCGCCCCGTTCATGGGTGGAGCTTGGGAACGATTGGTGCGCAGCGTCAAGGAAACCCTGCGCTTCACGCTACGCGAGAAGTACCCCAGCGACGAAACTCTCATCACTCTTCTCGCCGAAGCAGAGAATGTCATCAACTCGCGCCCACTCACCCACGTGCCAGTGACACCGGATGAACCCGAAGGACTGACCCCTAACCACATACTGTTGGGGCCTAACAGCCACGTTCCTGCGCCAGGTCAATTCACAGAAAAAGACGAGTCAGCGCGCAAAGTCTGGAGGCGCGCGCAACATCTGGCTGATATCTTCTGGAGACGTTGGGTGAAAGAATACCTTCCCCTACTCCAAAACCGGCGGGAGCCTCGAGCTGCTGGGACTCCGCCCAAGGTCAACGATATAGTAATCATCTGTGACCCAAATCTGCCTAGGAACGTTTGGCCGCGCGGACGCATTACCCGAGTATACCCCGGAAAAGACAACGAGGTACGCGTTGTGGACATAACTACGAGTAACGGACACGTTCTACGAAGACCGAGCAAAAGGATCGTCGTGCTGCCAGTGGAATCGCAGGATGCGACGGCGGGAGAAATGTGCACGACGACAAGAACACTGTGATGTTTTTACAAAGTGTATTACGTGGAATTACTATTGGATGAACATTATAAACAGTTTGAAATTTGTAGTGTAAATTAGCATTTTTAGTAGATACTTTACGTAATAAGAGACATATTATAGTGCATAAGAGACTTGGAAGAATGTACATTTATTGGTTGTGTGCACGCGACGGCGCTCGATCAATCTGGAAATTGTAGAACTTGAGACGCGGGTAATTATTATTATGCGGCGGAAGTGAGACGGGCGCCCGAGCGCCGCGGGCGAATGTTCGCTATTGTTCGAGAACGAGCGGCGTCGTATGCACATATGTTTTTTTGTATGGGTTCAAATTACATTGTAGTAATAAGATAAAGTTTCTAAGAACTAATAAAGGAAGTAAGCGGAGGCGAGGTATCGAAATGTATCGAAATATCTGGAAATTAAGTGGAATCATATAAATACCGCGACGGCCCGTTCGCCGTCATTCGTAGTTCGAGTTTCGGAACGAAAAGGTCCAAAGCGACACCGAAGAGGAAAATACCATTAGATTTGCGACGCCTCGCCCCCGCCTTGGATTTGCCTGAATTAAGACGGTGCGTTTTATTTTCTCCCGAGAACCTTGAAGCGTACCCAGGATCCTAGGAGACCTATCCGCCACAGATATCAATAAAATTATATAAGTGCCTGTTTACAAATATTATGGTACTGTGATGGTCACGTGATGGTACTAAACGAGTAATATTTGAAAGTTAAATACGATGATTTTCTGTGGGTTTGTCATTTATCTTGTTGGTTGATTGTCAACGAGGTGGTGGTTTGTGGTCGAGATGATGGCATGATGTTGGCGATAACGGAAGTTGATGTCGATGTTAATAATCGACTAATTGATCACAAATTAATATGGTTAATAACAATATACCTATCTATTTAGTATTTAAGTAACGCGAACAGCGTCTGTGAAAAGTTACAAGTAACAAATAATGACCTACAAAGTTTAATTAAATTATAAAAATATTACCAAAAGATACATAATTATGTTCAACGAAATAAATAATTGTAAAATCCATTAAAGATTATTATCATATAATATTAATTAAGTACACAACTATTGCAATTTGAACGCCTAAGATCCATTAGAAATTCGTTCCCACACTAACGGGAAGGAAGTCGCCATCTTATTGACATGCCGAGACCGAGAAGTCTAAAATTATCTGTGGAATTACAATAAAAACTATTAACGTTTCCCGCGCGATCGCGTCACGTCACGACGAAAGTGTTCTGCTTGCGACTAGGAACTTGAAGAAATGCGTCCACCAAACCAAAAAGAAAGAGTACAATTAAAAGATTTAGGCGAAAGCGGACATTGCTTCAATGACAACCATACAAAGAACTGTAGCCCAGTTAGTCCTGTTCGTGTCTGCTAAGCAAGCAATCCCAGGTTAGATTTCCAGCTACGAGGGTGCGTTTTTAAGTTCGCGGAATGGAATAGAAGGGGGTGAAATAATATTACAAAATTATTTTTCTTAGTCAATGTAATAAACCTGTCACCTCAATACGTTTGTAAGGGCTTGTGACCCTTAGAATGATAACTGATAAATTAAAAACTATGATAACTGATATAAAAAATGTATTGATATAAAACTTATTGATAATGATTGATAAATGATATGTGAGTCCGCGCGATGACGATGCTTGCTAGTTGCGAACTGAATTGAATTTTAATAAAAGGCAATGAACTAAAGAAATTGATGACACGCTAATAATTTGTACGCGCTTAGCCCGTACAACGTTTCTCAGATCTATGAATTATCTTTTGAATACAGTAAAAAAATATCAGAAAAATGCGCTGAATTTGCGTCCTTCATTTCTTTATCGGTAGAAAATTTCTTTTCTCGAAGATCTTTTTTCAGATTTGGAAAGACCTAATGGTAGCTGGGAGCCAATTCTAGAATAAGTTGGGTAATCAATGATATCGAAGCCCACCTTATGCAAAGCAGCCAACGCAACTCGACTCTTGTGAACTCTTGCATTGTCGTGGAAGAGCAGTACACCTTTGGTTAATTTTCCTCTTCTTTTCTCTCTAAAAACCGTGTTAGCTGGTCTAAAATTGAAACGTAATATTCACCGATCATAAAAACACCTTTTTCCTTATAATCATCATCCTTATGATCAACAAAATTCCTTCTGTGGTCCGGAAAACTGTCGCCATGAGCTTTCCCGCAGACTGCGACACCTTGAATTTCTTAGGCGTAGGGCTTAGGCTTAGGGTGTATCCTTTTTACGCCACTGAATGGAATCTTGTTCAGACTCAAGTTCATAGTGATGAACTTAAGTTTCATCCCCAATAACAATTCGTTCCAAAAAAACATCCCTCTCTTCATTATTCTGGTTCAAAATCGCAAACACTCGACGTGTTGCTGTTATACTCGTTATTGTAGCCACTCATCTTACACTGACTTTTTTCATGCCAAGATTGTGGAGGGCCTTAAAAATATGGTTATTTGAGATACTCCAACCATTTCTGCGAGTTATTTTTTCTTCGAACAAGCATCCTCACATATAAAATTTTAGATTTTTTCAAGGAGATCGGGAGAAGTGACCTCAACAAACTGCCCAGGTCGGTAATCGTCTTTGATTCCTTGCCTTGCTTAAAGAGGTTGTACCACTTGTATACTATGGTTTTTCCTGGACAAGAGTCCCCGTAAACAGCTGACATCTTTTTCAATATGGTTTGAATACTTTTTCCTTGCTTGGTAAGGAACTTTGTAACGGCGCGAAACTCGATTTTTTTCACGCGTCACAATTTCTTCTGAATTGAGTTGCTTGATCGACGATAGTTCCAAAATTAACAACCTCATTAAGATAATAATCTGTATACATATTAATGATTAGTCACTGAACATGTTAGGACCTAAGCTAGCACCCCCACCACCCTCCATCCCCCTCATTCTGCGAACTAAAATCGCACCCTCGTACTATTTAAGTAACAGATATGTGATTGTTCTCGGGTGTAATTAATTATTTATTTGAGTACCTACTTTAGTTGTTATACGCAACACAGAGAATCTTAATGTGTGTGCGCGTTAATTAATTATTGCCTACTAAGGTTTACTTATTTATTTATTATTTAATGTAGGTTCACCAATAAATACTTTAACAGCCTATGTTTTTTAAAGCGTACAATTATCATTATGTCCAGGATCTTTATCATAATATATATAATACAACTATGTTCATATCTCCTTTTTATGTTCTGGTTCTGCAGTTAAACAGAAAATAAAAATAATAAAATTCATGTAAATTGAATTTCCTTTTACGTACAAGAAAATTATAAAAGAAAGTAGCAAGAAATCCTCCTTCATAATTGGCATACTGAGCAGCGAGGTCTAAAATTATCTCTAAAATAAAAATAAATTCAAAAGTGTAACGCTTCCCGAGAGTTGACGTCACGGCGACGGAAGAATTTAAAAAAGGAACTAGACATTCCCCGCACAAGCTGACAGATGGGTATGTTGCCAGTATTTTAAATAACGTTATAGTTTTTACATTACTATTTTTCTCTTACCTCTTGATAGCTAACTTCTTCAACATAACTTAAACAACATAAAAATATTCAATTCAATTAAAATCAAAGTAATTTATTCATATACATAATATGTTTTAATGAGACACTGTATAAACGGTGTACGTAATTTTTTTAATCTTCCGCCATTTCGAAAAGGTCATGGCGGAGAAGAAATGGCAAAAGAAACTTCTCAGTACATCTTTTAAATTTTAACAGAATGTTCTTTTTTTACACAAGAGAAGTCCCTTGGAGCGATTATATACTTAACTAAAATATCGGAGTTTCGACGAATGTGACATGAATTTCGATTATAATAAAGTCGAAGTCACTTACTAAGTATCAGCAAACATCTGTGAAGGTCATTGATATGTCAAGTTTCGTACGAAAATTTGCATGTGCACGCATATGGGCTTCAATTCAATCTATTTTGGGACAGGGATGATGTAATGTTACAACAATGAGATTCTATAGTTCTAAAGGCGGTATTATCGTACAAATCGATCAGTTTTATATTCCGAGTCCTTGTACCAGCGAATGGCTTGGGCCATGTTAGAGCGCTTACGTGGACAGGTATTCACCTGAGTTACCACAGTTTCACTAGAAGGAAAATTTATGGGGATTCCGTGCTTCAAAGACGAGTTTGACCGTGTATCCAAGCTGATCGCGTATGGCAATCGTTCAACCATGTCAATAAAGACTTCCAGCGCACTTGAGTTGAAATTATTACTCGTACAAGAGACCGGAGGAATGCAGGCCGCTGAGGTGTGGAAGTTATGAAGTCTCGGCTATGATAAATCAAAATCACACTAGATTCCATTGCAGATTTGTACCAAAACTAAAAAGAAATAAGTAACCCAATTAATCATGAAAATATTTTAACAACTGCACACGAATCTTTCAACACAGTTCATAGTTCCTGAAATGATTTGATAAAAAAGTAAAGTGCACTGTGAAGTGTATAAATACAATGAAGTAATTATATCAAAAGCTACGGTGTTGGAGATAGTTACTATTTATTAACCTACACAAATTAAGTAATAAATGAAATGACAGCAATACGTAATTTCTGAACTGGCGGTCTATTATGAACTCTTAATTCCAGCCAAGTTCCAGTGTAAACGTCAAATTCGTGTTACCAAAGCGGTCACGTGACACTTTTTAGCCAGTCATACGTCGTTTAAAGCCCGATAAATGAATTGCCTGGAACATGAATGGTTTTATAAAAATTCATAATAGGCCCGCTGTATCCTTATCGCAATAGTTCCTCTTGCCTACCTCACTGGGGCATACCTCACGCAACCTGCCGACGACACATCACACTTACCTTAGACACTCTTACTGCTTAATTATTCAGTTCACGAATTGGAAATTATCACTCAATTTAATCGGAGCCCGCACCGATCGTTAAGGTTTCACGTCCCATTTGCATGAATTAATTAAAATTCTCAGAATATAGTTCGTGATCTGGTGAATATCCGCCAACTATTTGGTAATGAAGGATTATAATAGGTAGTACCTAATTACAATGTTGTAATCCTAGAACGTTTCTGATAATTAATGAGAAATTATCAAAATAACCAGAATCGCTCCGTAAATGCTTTCGTAACAGTAATACAACGACAATGAATAGGATCAAAATAGAAAAAACAATATAAACTGAAGTGAGGCATCTTGATGTAGAACCTGTTATCCTTACCTAAAATAACAATTACACATAATATAAAAAACTTGAGAGGTGGCAAGGGACACCCGGATGGAACGAAGTTCCTTTCGATTTAAGTATTTTACGCGCTCAGCAGTGTGATTCAGCAATATGAAACGATGCACGGCGTGATTCAGAAAGTTGCAAAGCGCCATCTCTGTAAAACTCTCTGAATCACTTCAAAAAGTATCGTACCAACTTTTCGTAAGAAAATTTTCCGTCTAGCCCCCTTTCATAACGCGCGATAAGGAACTTCGTTCCAATAATATAACCACTTTTTCGTCACAATCGAATATATTGTTCTTATCTGATCATTATCACTTGCAAATAATCGACTCTTTAAACCTCAAGGACATAAATGAGTACTTTACTAATAACACGCTCCTTTTCATTAGGATAAACAGTACATACTCGTAACTGCACCCGAAACAGATGTAACAAACATTTTCTTCTGTCGCAACAGCCACGAAGCAGCAGCCAAAACTTTACTAACCTTTTGACAGAACTTTTATACTGACTTTTATCTCCCATTCAGGGAATACTTCCAATTTCCGGAATAAATAACATAGATCTGACATTATAAATGTTTTAGAAGGAAGTTTGTTTATTTTTCTTAGTTTTCTGCCACTTTTAGTGCAAATTTCTATCTCCAAACTTGAATAGAAAATAAAAAAATACATAATAAATTATATATCATATTGTAATGTTTTCTTTTAATCATAATAAGATGTACTTAAGTGTTGCCAAAGTTACCATTATGATACCAATGTCCGTAAAATACATTTTCGATTTAATTTATTTATACGGAGTGGTAAAATTCAATTTTACCGCTGGCAAGCTAGCAACTCAAACGTCAAAAAAGTCAAGATGGCCGGTGATCTTTATTAAGCGGCTCCGAAGCGTCGTTTAGCATCTATTATTCATGATAATAAATTTCCTTGGTATAATTAATTTTCCATGATGTTTTGATTGGCTGGGAGGTGATTGCGAATTTATCAGGTTACTTCGACGCTTGTTTAATTTCCAGCTTCCGTTCTGTAAGGTATCTAATTAATTAATTTTACTCCTTTTGTATGCTGTCAATAAAGGAATATTCAATTATGGGAATTTATTATTACAATGATATATGAATTACATACTAATTGGACAGTTTAAAAATACGTTGATTCGTATTTAATAAGCTTTCAAAAATTAATTAGGGTGTATGGTATATATCGTACAAAAATGATTGAACTTTAATTATTTTTAGACACTTAACCTCGAATAGGACGGCATTGCTTTATGTAAGTTATAGTCGTAGATTATCAATATTGTCATGCAAATATTATTATGTAATGTCCCTGATGGAGGTCCAGTCATTAAATTATTAAAAGCTACTCCTAGGATTCGTGGCTCGCCACAAACGTACCTGACAGAAAAGGTACACTAAGATACAATAGAAACTTATCTACGAAGTAGCTACATAATCAGCCTGACAAGACCGACGCGCGACGTGCAAAATAACTGGAAAGTAAAATTAAATAGTGGAAAGTTTTGGTACTTATCTACAGCCTCCTGAGTTGTGGCGTAGTTGCAAGAGATTAGGTTCATCTATCCTGTAGCCAAACCCAAAAACAATCGCTCCCCGTATTGCATCGTGAAATATCTACGCTATCTATATCTAATACGTGTTAAATAAAAGTTGAAGACAGGTTTCATGTATACACAGCGAGCAAAACGGACCTGTACCTACCCTCGTGTGAAAGGTCATGGTTATCACATAAAAATCACATAAACATCAAAGTTGTTATAACCTCAACTAGTACTATTCCTGCCACGAAAAGAAAAGTGGTCACAGAACATACAAATATAACGAGTACAGCTTGACTTTAGCACTAGACATCTCGTTATAGAACAGACACACAATAATACGACAATTCTTGACAAAAAATAACCTACTTCAAAATTAGAGATAATTCAAAAACTACTTGTCAGATCTCGCTCTTTAAGTGGAACCACATGACAAGGCACCAGCTTTCGGTTAAAAAAATAATCATCCAAATCGGTTCATCCAGTTGAAAGTTCTAAGGTAACAAATATAAAAAAATCGAAGTCTTTTTTGAAGTCGGTTAAAAAGGTACTTTTCAACTGTAATTAATGCTAAGCAAATTTCTTTGCACGCTACGGTACTGTAGTGTTGACATTTTCTTAAATAATGGTTTGGAGGGGATGTTTGCCGAGGGCGTCTCGGCCAGAGGGGATGTTGACGTAGCGTATTAATTACAAGATACTATTTCTACAAAACAAATTATTTCCTAAGAAAATCTAATTAAAAAGATTTTATGTAAAAGTGTCGTAGAGTTTCGTAACAAAACCTAATTAAGACTATTATCATAAATAAACGCATTGTTATTTTTCTGTGAAATCTTTAGTTGTGACGTCAACGTTGAAAGTGAAAGGGTAACTGTATCGTTTGACAGCTAATTAAGTGTCACATAAAAATACTTGGCAGGCAAGGCTTTATGGTAAGCTTTCGAGGGGTTAGTGGCCAACTCTCTTATCAAAACTTCTGAAACGATTCTGTTCCCTTTGGATAAGTGTCAAGAGGAACTTGCATGTCAAAGGAAGTTCTGTAAAAATAAATATAAAACCGGGCAAGGCGTGTCAGGCCACACGCTATGTAAGATTCCGGAGCAGAAAGTTTATAGTTGATTAACTACATAAGCTAACATAACCGTGATAGTTTTCCTTGTACTTGACTGTAACCAAAATTAGCATTTTAAAGCTAAATATTTCGCAAACGGACCCCTACATCCAAAAATGGACTTAAAAGACCCATAATATTTTTGAAAGACCTTTTCAACGATACCCCACACTATAAGTAGGTACAAAACGAAAAAAAAAATCATCCTCACGTCACCTATAGAAGAGGACGGACGGACATGACGAAACTATATATGTAAAGGGTTTCGATTTTACTTGGGAATTCGGAACCCTAAAATGGGGTAAATATGAACTGCCCGATAAAACTAGGTTTAGTGAAACGAGTGAGGCTATTTTGGTGCAGGTACGCTTTGTAAACGTTACGAGCGTGCATCTCTGGTACAGTTTTTGTTTTGATAGGGTGGGTTTATTGGATTTTGTTCCAAAAACCTACACTAGGCTTTGTTTATTTAACTATTGGAAATTTCTGAAAAAACAGAAAATCCCCACTTTTTGGCTTTTTATAGGAGATTTTTGTAACATCACTATCAAACCTGTTCATTGTTTTACACTTAATTATTAAGTTAGTATTAGTCTTTTTCGCAACAGTCCACAGTCGAACAAATATCCAAAAGTATCTATATTTTTCATCCTATATAGCGATGACAAATTTTTTAAACACTCGATACCGTTTCTTTTGAGGGTAGGCGTATAAAATGACGCCTTCCAAGAACATAGGTTTCTTCTACTTACTCGAGTCAAAACAAAGTTGGTATACCTATTCATCTTGATTTAACCCTAAATGAATCCGGGCCAACCCCAAAACGCCCGTCGGATTTATAACGCGTCTAATAAGGTGTAGGATTACGGAGTTTCATTAGCGCGGTGTTGCCAGTGTTGCCAGGTAGCGACAGACTTCTACAGCACGTCACACCATCAGCGATGAAACGATACGGATTACTATCGCTTGCTAGATCTTTGACTTATGGCAAAATCTGATGAGATGGGATACATGTGACTGAGACACTTCTGGACATAAGCAACATCAAAACCATAATTATGAGCCATAGGAAATCGTATGTTGACATGCAAGAATTTTTTTATGATGCATCTACTACAGACATCTATTAGATATCTGCACAACTCGGCAAATCGCTTCTGACATTGAGGGTTATAAAAGGCACCACAGCCCAGCACGATCGCCAAATTCAGATTGATAGACATTTGACACCTTCTAAAATTCATAGGTAACTTTAGCTATGCAATGGATAGTGGCACTGAAGCCAGTTCTACAGTAAGCAAATAAAAAAATCTGGTCCATTAATAAAATTAATAATCCGACTAAAACAAAGCCAAAATGGATTATATTTTCAACCCAACCAATGTGTGTTGAATGTTGATTGCTTGTAGGTCATTTCGTGCGCGGATGCACTTAATAAATGTTTTAGTTAACACCCAATTGTTATACAACAGTAGATATTTGTTATATAAAACAGTAAAGGCAACTTCTTAACATTTACCTTCACGTAACTGTCTAAAATGTAACATTATCGAAGACGTTATACCACATGTTGATGTAATGTGCACAAAACGAGTCATATAGAAAATAAATATTGAGTAATAATAACGAAATGTCCTCTTTAAATGTTGGTTCACCCTGGCTGACCCTGTGGGGGAGAACGCCAGAGCCCTATATAAGTTAGCTAGTGTTACATTAAGAAGCAAAAAGTGATTAGGATTACCTATGTAACATGTTACAGAGCAACATTTTCGACCTTTGACTTTGACAAAGCTCTTTAAATAAATAAAAAACCTTAAGATTTTCCAGACAAGGTTGTTGCTCGTAAAAACAAAATAACTTTGTAAAAGAGAAATAATTCTTTCCTATGTTACGATGATACACGATGTCAGCTATACTATTTACCCGACAATGAAAACGACCCCACCCATTTTCCCCAATTTGAGGGAGCTTTGATGTTCTTTTTACTACGGTTTTTGGGTAAACAAGCTAGGATTTATTTTATATCAGCAACGGAGACGTGACACTAGTATGCATTAAATCAGGGGCCTCACCATGACCATCTACCGTGAAATTCGTGAAACGATCTATTCGTAAAGCTAAAACCAGTCGGTAGGACAATGTCTCGTCTCACCTCTACAGAAGTTGAATTAGGTATATAAAAACTTCTCTAAAACAAATCACTCCGTGAGAGCGATTCGTGTGAGATCACCAAAGGAAGGTAGTACGAAATTTTTATATCCAGAGTATTTACAGAAGGCATTCGCAGAAAATACTTTACTGTTAAGCCTATGACGTAAAGACTGAAAGAAAACGAGTCAAGTACTCGTATACCACCCTACATTTTGGGTGGTATCTAACCCCCACAATGATTGTTAAAATATTTATTAGCGATAATCCCCCCGTTATCCGCTGGTCACAGCGCGCTTGGAATAACATAGTGGTTATCGCGCCGCCGGTAAAGTGGATTAATCACAATAATATCAATGTTATCGGCTTATATCAGGCCTCCATTTTCAAATTTCAAATTAGCAATATAATCACATCTCTAAATTCGTAGGGTTGTTATTTTGATAAAAAGGAAAATGTTTGGTGCTCGTAATCAATTAAGTAATTTATCTAGTACAACCAAAACTTACCTGCTTCTACATTACAAATAAACATCTTCTCAACAACAACTCCCTTAAGCGTTTTGTTTTGGTTGGTAGGAGTGATTTCAAATCAAACGCGTCGACAGATTCGTAAAAAAATGTTTAAAAAGTCCACCTGCATATTCTCTACGATATCTATCAACGAGAAAATCAAACAAAAATATTGCCAGTACAAAAAAGGTATCTAAACAAAAACATCCATCCTCAAAAGGCTGAATGACAAAAAACAGTAGCCTTTGAATACAAGTCGATAAAAAAATACGCACAGGGTATAGAAAAAATATTAGAACGGCTCTGTTTGTGTTTTGATAAAGACACGGTATTTGACGGGAACCAATAATAATTACATATATTCCTATAACTGTGCCTATAATGCCTCTATTTATTCAAAATTTTTCGTTTGACTATAAAATATCAAATTTCAAAAGCACGCCAGGCTATTACAAAATGCCTTTTTCATATTTCACACCTCGTGCGGAAGTATTGCTATTTTACATGTTCCCGCATTTTTTCTGCCAAAACCAGTGTGACTACAGACTAAATTCGATAATTTCGTCGATACATCGACGCACTTATTCCATTTTTTTAATCGTCTTGTCATTGAACTGCCAATAAGAACAGTGTTACGTTTCTGTGAGATAGCTAAAAAGTTGATTCGTGCGATTTTGAATTCGAAAATAATGGAATATTTCAATAGTGTATTTTGAGTTTCATTAAAGCAATGTTCGTTCCGTTCCATCACGTTCCAAGAACCGATCTCAATCTATGATATCAGTCACGGTCTAAATATACTAACAATAATTACTGCAATTAAGATTTTTTTTAAACCATTTTAAACATTTTTTATCTGCGTACTAAATCGATTTTGTAAATTAAGAAACTGAGATTAACTGGTAAGGAATAAACTTATCCATTTTAAAATCAATCTCCTATTGCATAGTGATAATATGGAATTCAGCAGACTTTGTTGTTTGGGTTTGATTCCTGGACCTATTTAGAGTATTTAGTTAATTACATCCGATTAAAATTAATGATCACTCTTTTATTCTCAATTATATTTAATTGGTATTTTCTATTCAGACATTTTATATCAATATAAAATAAAACAAACGTGTACTTATGTACGCGCATGAGAAGTTATACTTCTTTGACATGAAAAAACTAACAATATAAAAAAACAATACAATAAAAATAATAAGAATCATTTTTTCACAACGAGCGTTTTTAAAAACTTGCGTGACGTTTTTCGTCACCGTAATTTATGGAATTCAGCAGACTTTGTTGTTTGGGTTTGATTCCTGGACCTATTTAGAGTATTTAGTTAATTACATCCGATTAAAATTAATGATCACTCTTTTATTCTCAATTATATTTAATTGGTATTTTCTATTCAGACATTTTATATCAATATAAAATAAAACAAACGTGTACTTATGTACGCGCATGAGAAGTTATACTTCTTTGACATGAAAAAACTAACAATATAAAAAAACAATACAATAAAAATAATAAGAATCATTTTTTCACAACGAGCGTTTTTAAAAACTTGCGTGACGTTTTTCGTCACCGTAATTTTTGTGTCACCGTCGTATTACAAATCTTAAAATTTCACTGTCACAATTTTTTCCATTTATTTCATAACGCGCCTAAAGAAGTAACTTCAAAAATAAAAAATAAAGAAGTTGATAGGTTCAGTTGATTTTTGTCCGTTTACTGCGCTCGATGAAAAATTCAAACTGAAACTTTATCATCAATTTCTTAACTAACTTCCTGTACAAAAACATACTAAATTACGAGTGAAGTTAGACGTAAACACGCACATCGCACAATGGTTCCCACAGTAGACGCAGTAGAAAGCCGTGGTTCAGGCGTTCCGAGCATTGTTCATGCATAAGGATTATGTAATTAGCTTTTTCGCTATCGATTGTTCGACACGTTCTTGTGCCCATGGAGTAGGTTTTCCCAGTATCAACAGAATAGCTTTTTTGTCCTGTTCATAGTCCGTAAATTAGCTGATGGGCCACCGTAGGGCAATATTGATGCATTGCTGAAAAAAGCTAAGGTGGAGTTTATTTCACAGGTAATTTTAAAGGGAGTTAGAGATCGTCTAATTGAAAAATATGAACGCTCCTTCACTAAACCTTAATATCTGTGCCTGTATTGCATCTGGGTAGAATCTATACATTTTGATAAATATTTTTACAATATTTTGATCTTTGATAAGAGAACTATTATGTCTACTGTGGTAAGAGTAGATATTAATACAAATTCTGCTGTTTTTTACTAAATAAATACATTTTTATGGAAGTAGTAAAATTATTTAACCGCCTGACAAAGTACTATTTTTGCTTGAAACAAAGCGAGGGTAGGTAAGAACTAATGTAATCCTCAATAAAATACTTCCATTCTCATCCCTAAATATGTATCTCCCTTGTAAACTCTGGAAAAGAAAGCCTACCGAAAGTTATTTCAAGTTGTTCAAAGTCATTAATGCAAAATGTTCTTTGAAAGTGAAACTCGACTTGTGAGTTGTGCGCCATTGCCCATTAAAGTTTTCAAGTTCCGGAATATAAAGATGCAAGGTTACCCCAACACTGGCGCTTGAGAAATGAATCAAGAGGGCAAGTGGATAAATATAGCTTCCGTGTTATGTACACGGTTAGGTAAAAATTAAAGCTGTTATGATTTTCAATAAAGTACATTATGATTTTATTTTAAACTTACCATTTGTGTGTTGCCAAATCTTGCAATCTTATTAGACCTACTTCCTCTTATTCAACTTCTTAAGAGTTGTACATATTTGCTTTAGTTTTGATGCCAATGCACTGTCTTTTTCAATGAACTAATATACTAAATTCGTTCACTGGTCTTTTTATATATATGTGACTTAATCCAGGTTTGACTCCAGACGAAGTAACCTCCTTAGTTTTAAACCTTCAACTACATACATTTTGCTGGCCAGTTTAATATGAACTGCAGTTTACTAAAACTTATTTTTACATACACAACTCTGTGTGTGTGTCACAATATTTCATTTAGTTAGTCGATAGCACAAAGAACCTTTTTTTAGATCTCAATAAATAAATTTAAAAATAAAAAACCCACCTGCTATCAAAAAGCTATCATGATCGTTTTTGAAATCCTTATGACGAGTTCTTTAATTCGATACCCATATTGCATTAATCGATTTATTTTTATTTTTTTACACTTTAAAAAATGGCATCTCACAGCCTCCATATTTTTTTTAAATTTCGCTTATCTAAGAACACTTGGGTCATCAAGACGAATCTAACGACATCTTAATCATATGAATCTGTTCAGCGGTTTGGAAGATACGAGGTTACAAAGAATATTACACACATACATACAAAATACGCGCGAAAAACATACCTCTTTCTAGCAGTCGGGTAAAAATATACGTTTATATGCATGTTATAAATGTATCATTATCGGAATGGCGTCGGACGTCGATGATAGCTCCTCAGTTATTAAATGGCGCGGACGAGACGAGAGGACGAGATGCGGACAAAGACAAGCGCCTCTTCCTGTCTATTGTACTGGAAATGACACGTCATTGTTACCTATCTTACTCTATTTTGGACATTTACACTGATGTAACAAAAGCTTTTAAATATGAGGCGTTGTCGCGTTGGTTACCTGAAACCTGGCTTGGTTTTATGTATAATACAATGTCATCATCATAATTGTCATGTTTCATTCTATTTACTTTTATACGACCTAGGTACATTATAAATATTATATTTATTTAAGTATTATTTATGCTATATTTATCATCTCTTCATTATATACCGCCTTCGATGTATCTGTTTTCCCAAAGGTCGGCTGGCAGAGAATGCTTCTACTGGCTTCTAGCATTAAGCCCACCTTTTGTACCATTATGTATAAAGGTATAATAAAGATTTAAATAAATAATGTCCTGTACGTACAGCTATGTCCCCATAGTTTGGCACTTTTATATGACACGATGAGAAGTGTCAGGGTTTTAGGGTCAAAGGTCTACTACACTGCCGCACTGGTTAAGTACCGGATGATCTGAATTTATTAAGGACATTATGAAAACATTGGCGTAGGTACAAGTTTCCTCATATAGTTTTATTGTGATAAATTGTGTTAAGGTATACGTTTTTCCTTTATTTCTTTCTTCTTCAAAGACAGAGACCCGTTGAATAACCCAAGAGATAGCAAAGTGTAAAGAATATCGATAATGTGTTATGTTCTATCGCTTGTCATACCCTTCTGTGCAGCGCCGTAACATCTATGATATACGACGATAACAACGTGGAAGTTATTCTCCATTTTTCTCCACCCAAATAACAGATTTCAGTTCCGTCTTAAATAACTTTATAAATTACATTATTGACTTTGTTGTTGTCCCGAATAAGGTTGAACACGTTTTGGGCGTAAGTGTCCAACTCCACAGCAGTCATTCAGGAAATCACAACATAATTTCCATCCATCAGCCCTTGGAGGTCCACTGCTGGACATAGGCCTCCCCTAACTTGCGCCACTCTGACCGGTCCTGAGCCTTCTGAATCCAGCGGATGCCCGCTGTCTTCTTCAGGTCGTCGGTCCATCTTGTCGGGGGGCGTCCTGTACTTCGCTTTCCGAGACGCGGGCGCCATTCGAGGACCTTTCTTCCCCAACGGTTATCGGTCCTTCGCACTATGTGGCCAGCCCATTGCCACTTCAGCCGGCTAATTCTTTGAGCTATGTCGGTCACTCTTGTTCGTCTACGGATCTTCTCGTTTCTGATACGATCACGTAGAGAAATACCGAGCATAGCCCTCTCCATAGCCCGCTGTGCTACCCTGAGCTTGTGGATTAGGCCAATAGTGAAGCACCACGTCTCGGATCCGTATGTCATCACTGGCAACACACACTGCTCGAACACCTTCGACTTCAGGCACTGAGGTAGTGTTTAATAACATGACAACATAATTTAGGTATATATAAATTATTGTTCTCCATGGTTATTGTACCGCCTTCAACTATTCTCTGCGCATCCTGAAGGTTGACTGTTAGAGAATGCTACTTAGCATTAAGTCCGCCTATTGTACCACTTTTCCTTGGTTCAATAAAGATTAAATAAATAAATAAATAATTTAAATAATAAATGCATGGCATGATCGCACAAGGGTTTGAGTGAACTGTTATTCCGCTTTGTGCTGGTGACTCCTACACAGCAAAGACAACAGTATTATTATATTCCATAAACCATTATGCGTTTGATCCTTATATCAGCATATTACAGGTTTGGTCATAGGTCTTTCCTCAACGATATCTCAGGCAAGCGTGAGTCCACACATTATAGTTTAATCGTGAACTATTTAACATGGAAACAGCGCGGTGCTCGAGCTTATTACAATGGAGCAGTACGGTTTCCGCGAATCGTTTATCATGGTTGCTTCAATACTCCTGCGAGGGTTGACGGCCGTGAAATTATTTAAGTTTTGCTTCACAGCAGTATCGGGTATAACTTCTCGACTCATAAACCAGTTCAAAATATCATATTTCATACTTAAGCAACCAGAAAGACTAATGAATATTTAAATATGAATCATTTCGGGTTTACTTGTACCTTATTAAAATATGCTTTCTCTATCGCTGATACCAAGCTATCACAGATATTGTAGCATCACTTATTCACATAATATTTAGTGTGGGGCTGCTTCGATCGTTGCGTCCAAGAAAATCGCCTATCATGTCACCGGCCTCTACCAAGCAACTTATTTGCGATCCTAATGTAGGATGGCATTTTTCTGGCTTGGCTATTAATCCACCATCTCTCTATAAACCGTGTTTTTTTAAAGATGTTTCAGTAGTAGAATTCAAAAAATTCAAAATTCTAATATTTTATTCCAAATTGGTTTGGTTTACAAATACTTTGAAAGTCATGCAAGCTACGCCAATGCTTCAACGAACGAAGAAGCAGCAAGAAACTACCGGAGTGTTTTTTCCTACTCACAAGTCACAGTTACAGTAACTATTTAAAATCTATATTTAATTTATTAAACTCATGTCCAAGTAGTCTTGTCATTAAAATAATCATCTAATTTGTAATACCCCTTCGTCATAAGAATGGTTTTAATATGAGTTTAAAATTTAAAATATGGCATTTCCGTCAATTTTAATGGAATTTTACTACAAATTTTTACCCATTAACGAGCCACCAGTTTTACAGAGTCTAAAATTTTGTACAATCAGTTCAGCCTTGTTCCTCGTATTATTATTGTGGATGCTCTTTTGAGGAAAACTATCGTAATATTTCTTAACATGCATAACAATATCCAATATGTATTGTGACGCCATAGTTAAAATATTGATTTCCTTAAAGAAATCTCTGAGCGAGTCCTTAGGCCTGAGGTCATAAATGGCGCGTACTGCTCTTTTGTGTAATATAAACATCGACTCAATATCTGCAGCCGAGTTCCACAGCAACAGACCATAGGAGTGCTGATCAGTTCGTAAAATACCGGTTTTTTTTCCTTCTAGACAGCTAAGGGATCGATGATCTCTTTTGTTTTATTGGGACAAATGTCCATGGACCATTACCATCAGGTGCCACTCTGCCCGTTTTATGACGCCCCTAATGTACAGGTAGATAATTTAATTACCTAAACTCAAATCATTTATTTTTATTGTTAACTATCAATTATCTAATGTCCTATTCCACTTCTACTCGCTTTGAAAAGACTCCTTTAGTGTAGAAGAAACGGCGCAAGTGCCAGCCCTACCGCCAGAATGGATGGCGTTTGAAACTAATTACTCGTAGTGAACCAGAAACGCATCTTTCTTCTTCGGTGGTCGCTCGAGTTCTATAATATTGGACAAGCGGTTCACTGAGGAGCCTGTGGAGCTTATATACGAGAATGGCTTGTCTTTACCGATACTGGAAAGCGCTAGGTGTTTCCTTGTTTTCTTTTAAAAATTTAAAAAGAAAAATTTCAAAAGCATTCGTTATACGTTGACATACTTTAGGTTTTTTTTCGTATTCTACCCGGAAACAGATTTGAGAGAAAAACAACTATTGTTTTGAAGATTACAATAACAAAAGTAGTAACGCAAATCCATACATAACCAACAAATGCAAATCAATGGAACACGCTCTGTTGAATTCAATAGACGTGTCGGTTGGTAGCAGGTGATTCAACTTAGTACTTCAGGTTTCAGTTTTTTTTGTTTTAACAGATAATCGAGCAGACGGTTCACCTGAAGGTAAGTGATCACCGCCGCCCATGGACAGTGGAAACTCCAGGGGCGTCACCAACGCGTTGTCGACCAAGAAGGAAGCGATGGACCCGCTTCTTGATGGACCCTATATCAGAGCGCAGAGGAAACACCGTTGTTTCGACCACGACGGATTTCTGACGGATTTATACCATCGGTTCGAGTACTCCTGATGTGTTGAACGTCGCCGCCACCCGCGTGGCTGTTGATTTATAGTTTCATTAGTGTGCGGTCAGTGACCACTTGTAAAGAGCTCACCACAACGTGCGTACTTGCAACACGCCGTCGCAATAAAACATCTATTATGGTCGTTTACCGTAACGGGCGTGACGTGATAAAATCAGTTAGTTGGGCAACGCATCTTTGATGTACAGTTAACTCGTATGGCCTCAACAATGTACTGGCTAAATGGCATACGGCAGGGGTTAGAACACTTAATACTTTCACTAAATTCAGTATTTTAATCAATAAAATCAATGAAAACGAACATAAATCACGATGAACGCGTCACAAGCACCCTTGATAATAAAACAAAACAAATATCAATGTAAATGTGTGCCATGTCCAGGTATTCAACCATGACTCTGATGCAGAGCAAGGTTCCAAAGGCAGAGTAACTGTCAAAGGGGCTACGGGATCAGAGATTTGAATCACTCAAAAGCTGGTAGTGACAACGGAGTTAACATTTTCTACTAGCCTACACAGAATCTGTTTGAGCCGATTAGCATTACCATAGACTAAAGCTTTTCTAATCGGCTTAACGAAATTCTTTGTAAACTGGAGACTTGTGAGGTCGCAGGGTCTCCGTTACTTGCAAAGTTTACTGAGTGCTTCCGTGCACTTTAACCTGTGACTAGCAATTAGGTAAAATATTCAGGCACTTATTTTGACCATAGCCTTTACAGAAGACACACATACAGCCCTTAGATCCACACTTCTAGTAGCCGAAGGGATCATATTCATTGGGTCACTGACGATGACGACTTGTTGGTTTATGTATGCTGTTGAAAATATGTGTGCTTGGTATAATAATAAGTAATAAGTTGTGCACTATTGTAGTCTTCTTGGTGACACCTTACTTGTATGTACCTACCCATGCCCATTACAGAGATTACTATTGCGGAGCGGCAAAAATGGAGTCGTTTATTTAGTAGATACTTGTTAATAAATAAAACGATATGCGTTTTAATGCAATACTCATAAACCGCTCTCGTTTCGCTTCAGGAGACATAATCCTGGCGTTCACAAATAGTAACCGCACATTACATAATAATACAGCAGCTGTATATTACGGTAATAAACATGACTGTATCGCTACATCGCCACCTACAGGGGCCTCGTTGCACACCATTTTCTTGAAAATCCTATATTGTGTGAATATATCCACATTCGAGACATTCAAAAGTTACACGGTTACTAAAATATGCACAGAAAACTATAGCACCTACGTACTTTGATTCTTAAGTCCAGAGTTCAGATGTTTGAACCTTCTTGTCTGGAGTTTCTGATTAATAGAACCATTGGAGACTGAGAGAACAACCTAAAACTAATTAGCAACAATTTCGCCGTAACAAGACGAGATCTAACGTAACGCTTATTACACATTCACAGTTTCTAAGCCCACGCAAGAAATGTAACGACTGTACTCAGTGTATGTAAACTGTAAGCCATGACATGAGTCAGAATATTAGATAAGGGCTTGTTTACAGCTTTAGCAACACGAATAATAAGTAGGTTTGCAAATCACTGAAATAGAAACATTGGAGTATTATTAACAGGTTTCTTATGAAATGAAACATTATGAAATGAGTACATTACTGGATGGCGTCCTTTAATTAGCGCTTTTCCGAAATGATAGCATATTGAATGAGCGTGAACGCTCAGAGAAAGAAATCGACCTCCCATCCCGTCAGTTCTTCAGATTTTTGAAATAATACTTAAGTAGTATGGAAACTGATGACTGAGAGTCGAAACATATCCATACGCGAAGTCCACGAAGCAGGGAACCTGGTTTCGATCACCTCTTACGACACTAGTCTGCAGGTATGGAATTGGAGTCAGTATTGTAGACCGGCAAAATATGTATTTTGGTAGTCCGTACGACAGACATAAAACCGGCCAAGCGCGTGTCAGGCCACACACAATGTAGGGTTCGGAAGGTGTAAGTTTATCGACTATTACTAATTAATACTTAAGCTAACCTAGCCGTGAAAGTTTTCCTTGTAAATTCATCATATAACCTATTTTTGAATTTTATCATTAGTCCATCTTCCAACCGTCTCCAAGCTGGCAGGGGACCCTTGAATCTAAGCATAATTGACTCTTTAAAGTCGAATATTTCGCACACGGGCCCCTGAATTGAGGACCGTTTTAGCAGACCCATAATATTTTTAAAATCATATTATCTGTAACTAACTGTAGGGAGGCAACACTGAATAAAATATTTTTCTATTGATTTTAGAGTTTTAATAAACGTATATTAATGCCAAATTAGCTTTCTTAGCCATAAAAGCTATGCTTCGGACAGACGGACGGACGGATATGACGAAACTATATGGGTTCCGATTTTTCTTCAGAACCCTAAAAAACTGAACAAAATTTGAAATTATCCAGTAAATTACGCAATAAGTTTGCCTTTTATGTTCTCAGTTGCTTTCAAACTTTGTTGCCAAGTCAGTGGTTTTGGTCAATAACACGTTGCATTATTTAAGCTTGCAACACTGGTTCAATGGATTGTATGAAAGGCGACGCGACGCGACCTGAGCGACGTCTTATTTCGCGAAAATGAAATATGTAAGTAGAAGTAAAATCTGTAGAATGCAGGATTTTGTTGATATTAAATATGTATAATATTATGTTCTTCGTCCTTTCAATTGAATATCTATTGTAATTTTTTGTTTCTGCTATTATTCTGTAATTTCTGACAACCCATAACCTTATCTGACAACTCTAGTGCTGATCGTGATCGATATGACACTTTAAGAATGGTTAAAGTTCAACTATCAACGCCCAACGGTCACCCATTCAATTCTTGACCGCGTCCTGCTACAGCCTTTGGGTCACGATAGACCGTAGGGTCTCTTCGTAGGGTTTAGAGCTCGGGCCTCGAACGAATGCATGTGAAAACCTTCGATCAATGAAAAACGAAACAGATATGAAAATTAATTAGTCTGAATGTCGAGCCTCGAGGTTTCTAAGGCGAGGCGCAATTCCTCGAAGTGTGAATCACCCTTTGCGTATTTTAACGACAAAACGTCCTATAAAATACCTTTTAGTGGATTGAATATCAAGTAATGAAACATACAAAAGTACAGAACGTTGAAAACTCAATGTTACAGGTACCAATTTTATAGTTGTCTTTCATTGTAACAAACCCAAATTACCCGTGAAATATTTTTATGTTCCGGTTGGCTTCAACCCATCCACCTACTATGGTCAGGGGTCTCACTACAGAGTCAGTCAGCGTGCATTGGTGGCCAAGCCCAAACCAAATGTCGGAAGTTTTTATGCCACCCAAAGGCTTCGACATAGCTTATTTGGCTTAATGACTGAAATCCAATGATAAATCAGAGCCGACAGCTTAACGTGCCCTCCGAAGAACTGAAATGCTCAAGAAATATTTGTGACTACCGGTCACCCAACCAGTTACCGACCGCGCCCACTGTTGCTGACTTAGGATTAGGATCGACACACCTGCGGTTTTGAGCAACACCATGCGGGTTTTGCGGTTGAAATATTGGAATATTAACGGGTTAATAATTTTGCAGAATCCTTTACCTAGTAAGGAAGGTCCCGCTATCGAGTCCCGGGTCCCTTCAGGGAAGGTGACAGCTTCATGTTCATAATCATAATAGGCGGGTTACAGTTAAAGAGTAAACAAATTTAAATGTATTTTAAGTACGAATACCTACTACCAAAATAGGACACTTTTACAAAGTCCTTAGTTTTAAAATTAAAAAAAGGAAGTCATAATTATGATAAGGAGGCAAATAGTTACACAGGTATGTACAGAAACTAATAAAATTTGACGTAAAATGATAAATAGGTTCGTTTTCAATAAGGTTTTCATTTTAACGAGGGTAGATGGTATCACTCGTAAAAGATTGTCAAATTATAACGAATTTAATATGTATTTAGGAGTCGTAAAACCTGTTTAGGCCGATAATTTAGCATTTAGCACGGTATCTACCGACATAAAGTACACGTCACTCATAAAACATGTAGTATGTACTCATACAAATAGGATATAGAACAAAGAATCAAACACCCACCAAAGTTGACTTTGTAATGATTAAATAGGATAGAGCTAAAATCCCAACGGTAATTCTAAGATTTATGCTAACATTAAGTTACCGCGCCATTTTCCAGTATACAGATAAAAAAGTTAAAAAATAAATAACAAATGTCAAGATAATACATACCGCAAATCACGAAGAATTTCAAGATAAGATTTTGTGTCCACTCAGCCACAAGTAAACACTTAAAATAAACACAAAAAAAATATATTTTGAACTTTTCGAGCGGTTTAGAGACGCGGTCGGCACTGTTCGCCTACGCCACACCTCAAAGCACTTTCAAACCGGTTCCAACGGATCCACGTAAAAGTAGTTTCGGTACGCGATCGACGGCACGCACAACCTCTCCTCACGAATGTTACCGACCGACTGGCCGGCCGGAAATTAAAAAGTATGAAGTGTTGCTAGATCATGTCGCTGTATTTGCATCACGCTTCTTTTCATTATTTAAAACAAAACGTTTGTCATATTTATTGATGTCACCACCGCGACCGCGCCGCGGCACCGGTCTCCGTCTATCAGTAACGATTATTATAATTATTTGTTTAGAACTTTATTTTCATATATTAATTGCTTGAGTAAAGAGCATAAATTTTTAATACAACGATATTTTTATATAATGGGATTCATTTTTCTTTTTGTAGCGCTGTTTTCATTTGATGGTAAGCATAATATATTTAATTAAAAAATATCGATTGTTTAATATTCAACTCCAAATGGTTATTATGATTTATCTTAGAGTTATGATTTTGGAAAAATATTATTGTTCAATAAATAAAAAAATATTACCACTAACATAAGCCAAAATACTTCTTTAACGTGTTAAATAATCCGTAATATTTTATTGTATTATATAGCAACTTCATTTAATATTACCCTAGCTTCGCGCAAATGATTATACTGGCAGCCCCGGCAAACAACTTTCATCAAGTATTCGGTTCGGGCATCTTCGTGCAACATCGTCTACGCTCGTAGCCGCGCTATGGATCATGAAATACAAAAAAACTGCGTCGCCTAGCCGGTACAGAAAGACAACAAGGGGGCCATCTTTTGTCCATTACTTTACTGTTCCAAATTTTATTTCATATTGATGAGATTGTGTCAATTTTCTTAGCCTTTTCAATAGCCTTCTCATAAATGTTTCTACTTCTACTTTTGCACATTTTGTGTTGATAATGCGATGCAAGGGTCATTGCGCGTCTGTCTGTACGGTCTGTTAGCAATGTAGGTACCTACCTAACCTCACGTAAGTATTAACCATTAACCACGTAACAGGTATAGTTTATATACCTAGTCCCAATGAACTAATATACTAACGTCCTAGTCCAGTCACAATAGACATTTACCTAGGTTTTTACAATAATTCGCATAGATCTAAAAATTGGTACACCTCTGCAAAAAAATTTTCAAGGTCAAAGTTGTCATAAATTAGTTTATTGCAATTTTCTGCCAAATGGTTTTATCAGCTTCTCCAGAAGAAATGACTTGATTTAATGATGACGGTAGCGTAGAAGCACGTTGAAAGAAACATTCCACACACGTGATGTGACACAGTGTACTTACTTATGTGTTACAGGAACACTGGTTCCGATTGTTCGTCCACAATTAGCAATGAAAGTGGACTCAATACCCCGCTTTCTTCTGCCTGCCGCTATAAGGACTCGTTGCACTGGCGATGAGCAGCGATGTACGAGGCTTTCATGTTTTTTTTTAATTTAGCCAATAAATTGCCAGGCACTTCATTGTTAGTACATTAGTAGAACCGTTGTATAGTTCGCTGTTCGCCTAGCGAAGGCCCTCTTCCACACATGCGTACAGTACAACACAACAATTATTAATTTTTTCGCAAGGAACTAGAATAAGTAGTGACATCGCGAACATCCATTGATTACTTTTACGTCATGGTCTACTTTTCTATTTATCTAATAAAGCAATAAAATAATTTATTGAATTGCGGTACTTATAATTATGTAGTTTGTCGTTGATATAATACGATAAATAAGGATTCACAAACACACTATGGACTATAATAAACTATAGATGTAATAAAAACGACAGATGTTTTGGCTGTTTTCTGTTTTGCCGCCAATTTCATAGATTAGCTTAATTGTGTGTTGCCAGCTGCTATTTTAAATTATCTACCTATTTCTTGCACGCTATGTCCGTGGTTCACCACCGCGTGGGCAGTCTGCTTGTCTGCTGTGTTTTTTTTAATAAAAAAATCTAATCAAATGTTTTTATTCAAAATTGATTTGGTTTACAAACACTTTTTGAAAGTCATGCAAGCTACGCCAATGCTTCAACAAGGTCCTACTGTGAGAGGGACCGGGAGTAGAAGCGGCAAGAAACTACCGGGGTGGGTTTTTTCCTGCTCACAGTTACAGATGCACTTATTACCTACGTAGGTCGCTACATAAATTTTGTCGTACTTATTATACAGAGTACTTATTTACTTTTTTCGAAGTCATCACCTTCAGCGGCTATACAAGCCTTCATAGACTCGAACCAAGTGGCAAAAGTCTCTTGTCGTGGAATATTTGCGCAAATTTTTTCAAACGCTCCTAGTAACTCTGGGTTGCTAGAACCCCTTCGTCCTTTTAACTGTTTCTTCACGTAGGGGAACAAGGCGAAATCGCATGGTGCCAAGTCCGGACTGTAGGGAAGATGACTGAGTAATTTTAATTTAGATTCTTCCAGAAATGTAGTTGCTTGGCCGGCTCGATGTGCTGGAGCGTTGTCGTGGTGGAAAAACCAAGTATCGAGTCTTGAGTTAGATCGCTCATTTTTCAAAGCTTCAAAAACTTTTGAAAGACAGTTATTTATGTACCAGGAAGCTGTGATAGTCTTCTGTGTCTCTAGGGGTATAGTGGACAAAATACCGCTCCTACTGAAAAAAACTGCTACCATTAATTTTTTCACGGATCAAGCTTGTTTCACTAATGTTGGCGGTTCCTCGTCTTCAAATACCCACATTTTGCTCTGGGATTTAGTAAGGAGTAAGGACATCATAATAATAAATATATGTTTCATCCCCTGTGATGATTGAATTGATATTGCTGGAATGGCCATCGTAAAATTTTTGGAGCATTTGCTTACACCACTTTACCCTCTGCTCCCTCAAAGTATCAGTCATCGTGTGTGGTACCCAGAGTGAACAAACTTTTGTAACTTTTAATTCATTGTGCAGAATATGATGAACAGTTGGTGCATTAAGGTCCATTATACTCTCTATTTGGCGGGTCATTCGTCAGTATTGCATGATTAGATTTTTGAGAATAATAATGTTTTTGTCAGTAGTTACCTCAATCGGCCTACCGGATCTTTGCTCGTCCTCTAAGTTAAAGTTTCCCCTTTGGAATTATAAATACCACCTTTCTATGGTCCTTAAGGACGGGCAGGTATCTTGCAACACACCACTCATTTCTTCAAAGCATTGCTGCTTTGTAAGACCACGACGAAAGTTATACATTAGGTATAATGAGCCGAACATCACGCCGCGTAAACTCAGCCATCCCAGTTATTTATTTTTTATTTTATAATTTATGAAAGCACAGTACGCGTGTCAAATGTCAACTAATAGTGATCAAATGAACTAAAGTTTATTACACCGCCAACAAACAAGTCTCATCTTGCTTCGCTTTGGAGTACGACAAAACTTATCTAGCGCCCTACGTACTACAATCTAGATATAGGTACTTATTTATAAAACTTATGTCCAAGCAGTCTTGTCCTTAAAATAATCATCTAATTTGTAATAAATATTTTTTCATCATATACATAATAAAGTTTTAAAATACAATTTTTTTATCAAATATGGAATTAGCGTTTGTTTTAAATGGCTTAAAATTTAAACGAATATCTTACATTGAAAGGCAATAGGTAATAAAATTAGGATTTAGGTAATTTTATTATTTCTTCTGGGAGCGAAACTAATTATATCTAAGTACATAAAGTAGGTTACTGAATGTTCATACAAGCTTATAATAGAATGCCCGATAATTTCGACGAAACAAAACCTACTTACCTTACTAAAAATAATTTCGATCCAATCTCAGTGTAGATCACGAAGTAACAATCTGTTGACATTTTAAATGGCAGTGAATCACGAAGTTATTTTACTTGTGTCAAGGTATCTGGAAATTCAATAAGATTTCACTTGAAAAAATGTGGTAGGTACCTAAGTACTGAAATAATTATTTCAGTATATAATTAAATAATAAATTATAAAGTTGTTTGAATCAACCTGTTGCTGGCAGAGCCCCCGGGCGCCCCGGTCGCCCCACCGCCGCCCCGGGGGATACGAGCAGGTGTTTCTGTTTGAGCTTGAGGTGTTGAAGCCACTCTCATATGCAATGGATGCTCTTGGTTACATCAACTTAAGGTTCAAGGTTCAACTATTTTTAACCTATTTGCTTCTTAAGTACTATTTCTACATGAAAACTCATTTCTGTCGAGTAAGTTGATATAAAGCTCCAATAATATATCGCTCACCTAGTAATATAATGGCACATTGAAAAAAATGCGAAATTGAGTTTATATGGTATACGTGTCTAAAAGTGCATAATCTACAAAGTGGTAAATATGTATTAATGTCTCTACTAGTAACCAAACCCATAAAATCTGTAAAAAACGTAAAAAGCACCCATAAATTAATTTTAAACATTTTTATAAAATTTTTGAAATTTATTTCTGTAAAATATGACAAACGTAGATGTGCCGTTGTATTACTGGGTGAGCGATATCTTTTATCAAACACAGAGAAGAGGGATGACCGAGCCAAGTGGGAAGCAATCGGAGAGGAGACGCACATGACGTCGCGAGACCTCGGCCAACAGCCTGATTAACCTGAAGCATAATTTTCAGTTAACAGAATATCTTTTAGTAACCCCATATAAATTAAATTATGTAAATAAACATTACAAAACATAATATTCCATGCAAGATCGTACTGAAAATCAGTAGCCGTGGTTCACCGCGGCATATGCTGAGTGCGTACCTTTTTTGTTGAGCAATGCTGCAGCAGGTTATGTCTATGTAACATTTTATGAATGTTTTATTAAGAGCCAATTTGTAACTTGTTGCAGTGCTTATCAGAATAAATAATTTCTTTCTTTCTTTCAATTTCCTCAGCCTCTTCTCAATATTTTATGACGCCATTCGCCCCCGTAAAGGTTTTAAGCGCCCACTTCAAGAAAGACAGAACTGGAGACCAAGCCCTGCAATACTCAATTACCAATTAAAAGCTTCAAATACCAATCAGTACCTAACTTAAGTAAGTTGCACGTTCTGAGCCTGCACGAGCGAATGACTTGCACCGTCTCCCAATAACTCCGTTGAGTGAAAGTCGATTGAGACATTTCAAGTATTGGGCCAGTCATGAGCCATGAGCAAAAGATGACGGGTTTCAAACTATACCAGTTTATCTTTAGACTCTCGATAACAATTTACCAAAGTAACTTTCGTTTCTCCTTTCACGCGTAACTTACTTTAAGTGGTCAACCTGAATCGTGAATTACATTTACTTGAGAACTTATTAATTGGATGAATTAAAGCTCTTTATATCTACTCCAAATATACACATACGAGAAGGGTGTACAGAAAGTCACACTTGACAATGCATTAGTGTATCTCTCATATTCCTTATCCTAGACAGCGATGAGCGATCTCTTCCAGACAACATTAGAGAAAAAAGTATAAATAGGTAAGTACATAAAATAGACATTTTCATACAGTTATCCATATACAGAGCATGGTATAAATCATATTATAACGATTATGACTTTACCAAATATATTTTCAAATCAAAACATTTTAACTAAATATTTTACTTTACTAAATTACTTAAGTTATAAGATAATAATCTCATGACGACATCTGCTAATTGATTTATTGATGATGTGATTTTATTTGAGAGATACGGTCCGGAACCGTGTTTATCATCTTTCAAATTATCTTTAATGTGCAGAGAGCCTCGTTACGATTTTATGACACGTGTAATTTTATCTATTTAGAAGAGCAATTTATAAAAATCTTGTAAAATATTATATCATTACTTCACATATGAAACGGGCGTAGAACTTCAGTTTATCTTATTAGGTACTCGTGCAAGGTTTCATTTGATATTAACCTTAATAAATTTTCAGGTACCTACTTTCTTAAATTCTTAGTTAAAAATATGTAGTATACTTACTTAGTAAATAGTACAGCAAGTCTCACTTTGCTATTCTGTACCTAACTATGGACAAGTTCTCGTAAAAGTTTACTCATGTTTCTACTTCTAGTTTACCGAACTAATGTTTATGGTCAAAGTGCTGCACTACCACTGCAGCACTGCCAGTCTGCCAGCACCTGCAATAAACTCTGGAACAGCCAAGACCTGCTCCGATTAATGCCGGCCTGGTGCAAACTGCCTTCAAGCAGAACAATTTTGCGCTCAAGTTTTGCAATAGCGCGTCAAGCTGTATCCGTTTCCATTGGACACTTGTAACTTCTTCGTACCGTCAAACCGGGTCCAACGGGCGAAGGAACTACCTGATGGTAAATAGTCATCACCAATGGAGTTGTTACGGTATAGATAAACTTGTAAGTACTTGTTCATTACTGGTTGGACACTGCAATGAAACATGAAATGAAAAATGAAAAATTAAAGCTTCGATATGAACATGTATCGATGAAGTGTTTGTAATTTTTGACAATTTCTAGAAAATGATAACTATATTTTTCAAGGTAGTTATTTTGTCCAATAAGTTCTCGAACATTTTGTATGTTTTACCGTAACTATATCTATTTATATCGTTCTACTTATTAAGTGTAGAGTTTGAACCCATGAGTTTGGACAGAAGGTGAAAAAACTTTACAAAGCCTCAGAACAAACCAGCTTCCTGTTTGTTCAGCCGCCAGTCACCAACGCTTGCAGATTTGACATAAGTAGTTTCATTGCGTTTACAATTTGCGTTTTATTTTAACGCTATCATTACGTTGTTGTAAGTACTTACAAGAAGCGAAGAAGCTGAGAAGCGGTCAGAGCTCAACGGCTTGTGATACAAACAATACAGTACACACAATACCCCACGTATTATTTACTTATCAACCGCTTTTATTTACCTTGGCCTGTTTGTGTGGGTCAAATCTCGCAAGCTTAATAGACCTCTAATAGTAGGTTATCCGCACCGGAGCAGCATGGTGGAGCATGCCTCTTTAAAAGGAAAGACCCGTGCTCAGAAGTGGGCCCTGAATGGGTGGATCCAGTTAGACATATTTCTTTTAATCAAGGAGTTGAAATTTTACACGTTGTTTTACATGGTGATGGACTAGCTCCTGACGAGGAAACTCCTTATTTTCGGTTTAGTTCATTTACACATATAAAAATAAAAAAATAACAAATACACGACTAAAGCACAGAATAGAATTAAATAGATAAATATTTGATAAATGCGTGTACTTAGTTTTTAAACTATAATAACTACTTATTTATTAAGTTAATTTGTTTTAATCTTGTAGCCGCCCCCGCTTCTCTTCGGAAAACTTACAGCTTAGAAGTTGGTACGATTGCTTAAATAAATGTACAACATAATGTTTTTTTATTTCTGAACCGATTGAAATAAAGCAAACTCAATATTATTAAAATTTACATCTTTAAGGACTGTAATGACGAAAGAATTTGTTACATAGTGATCGTGAAATACGGTAGAACAATGGAAACAAACACAAAGTTTTTGTTATAGTAGTTCCGGGCGGACTGGGGCGAGATTTCCCGGACGACAAGTACCTAAGGGCATTTGCTAGCACGGCCGCTGCTGTAAAAAATGTTTGAATAGGATTGTTTTCGAGGAAATAGAATTTGGAAAAATCGCCAATCGTGGGACAAGAATTGTTTTAAAACGATTAGCACCAGTTCTAAACTGCTGAACTCACACCTCTTTGAGACTGAGGTGATTTTGAAAGTTTCAGTATTGAGTGATGATGGGTGTACTCGGCTTTTAGTCCGGGGGAGGAGGACTGGAATTTATAGGCCTAGGGGAGGCTAACCCAAGTTTAGTGTGAAGGACTCCGACGTGTCTCCGAAACCCTAATAGCTGGTTACAGTGGTTACTCGCAAAATTATTAAAAGACAATGCTCAACCTGAATCGCCCTGACTTACGGGTACTTATCAGATTGCTCACCAAACATTGCATTAGGCTCAACAGACACCTAACGTTGATAGGTCTGAGCAACACTGCAACATGCAGATTCTGTAGTGCGGTACAGGAAACGCCCAGCCACATATAGTAGGTACTCTGTGATTGCCCTGCCATAAGACACTGCAGAAGCCGCATCCTAGGACCTAATCCCTACCTAATCCCAGCCAGCCAAGTTAAAGTAGGTACTTGGACTTGGACAGTAGAACTTGGAGACCAGATCTAACTCCGAAACGGGTACGGCGACAATAGATCAAATCTGGTCGCAGACGTCGCAGTGGCCCCTAGGCTGTCCCAAACCCGAAAATTCAAATAATAATAATGGCTCCATTGAAGTATAATGTCATAGAACAGACATCTCGAACAATATGTGTGTCCCGCCATGGTCCCGCCCGGGAGGTTCGATTTTCAGAATTGAGCCCCGGTTCTTTCAAAATGGAACGAATCCATTGAAGATTGAAGCCATGTGGCGCCAATGCATTGGGACATACATGGTGTTAGCGGTGTCGGTTCTATACGCTAGTAATAATAATACTTCAATGAATGGCTCCGAGTTATTTCTACTTATTAGTTTATTACGATATTGCCTAACTCTGTCGATTTGCAATTCGTGGTATAGCAAAGCAATTAAGTACAGTTTGAAGTGCACGTACAAACTTTCTAAAACGCACTTATTTATAACAATTTTTAATCACTTTTGGGAAATCAAGCTAGCAAAAAACAGTACGTATTAAGGAATGTCAATGACCGCAAAACTCCCGCCAAAACAGAGTCGCGTCAAGGTTGCCAGAATCCTCGCTATCTAGTTATTTTTATTTTATAAAATAATGATACCTATTATAAATTTTATAAAAATATTTTTTATTTATTCATTAATTTGTGTTTTTAGAAACTGATTAACTGTAGGTACTTAAAGATATTTTACTATCCTAGAATGCAATGTCGATATTTCATGGATTTCTTATATTATCAATAGAATAGCACAATAGCTCACCCAAAGAACCTACCACCCGGAAACATGAAGCCACCGCAGCACTTTACTCAGAGTACCGACAACCCTACATGACAGTCACGTGCCATTCTCGAGTGTCCTCAATATAGACAGACTGCACGGTACGGTGACAGAATATAAAAATGTGTATATTATTATTATCTAAATTTGTATATTGGAATTTTTAGTAAAGTATACGGTATACCTAACGACTGGTGCGTAGTTGTGGTACCTACCTATGCAACCGTGGACGTAGTTTCACCAAAATGTTTCTTAAGAATCGCGTCACAAAAAATTTTTACAATTTTTTTCTCACTTTACAGGTTGAAGTAAATCTTTGCCTAGAAGTGCTGGAACTACATGCCTTAAACTATGTCCTATACCTAAACCCCTACTTTTTATTGAATTCTAAATTAGGAGCGTTTTATAATATAATTGATTAAAAAAATTATACGGCTGATGATGTAATCTACGGAACTTCTGTCTTCTTCTTGAAACGTCGGTGGCTATTTATACCCTAATTAGGAATTCTAAAATATTCCTGAATTGCAGCATTATTTCTGTGACTGCTTTTATTTATTACTTATAATACCCATAGGTCAATAAAGGCACAGGAATAATAAAACAAAATATTGTTCTTACTGTGGTTTTTATTCTCATAACAATGAACCAGTCATGAAATCCATAATCTAAACGTCGATACCAATTACGTGTTAGTCATTTGGCGGAAATCTAGCCGATTGCCTATTGCCTAGTCACCAGCTCACTACACCACACATCCTGTGATTACAGCATGCGCTGGCCTGTACCTAGCGGCCAGCGGCTAGCGGCTCTAGGTAATGATAGGTTTGTATTTACTAGCTCACATCACAAAGCAACGTATGAGTAATGCTCTATTATCTACAATCACATGAGTAATTGGTAATTGAAAATTATACCTATGCCCTAGGGTTTGAGATGGAATGAAACCATACAGTTCGCGACATGTCAGATTTTGTAGCGCCTCAAAGATGTTTGCGGATGCACGAACCGACGGCCACATCCAGAGACACTGGGTGGAGCTTGTCCTAGGCCTAAAAAAGTAGTTCAATGTTGAAGAATTAATTAATAATTAATTAATAATGAATGTGACCTAATTGAATTAAATTAAATAAATACATAATTTCACTAACAACACTAACATATTATTAAGCACAATTGTAACTAACACACTAACAATCTATGGATCTCTGACACCTGAAATAAAGATTATTATTATTATCTCTTAAATTTCTCGGGTCCAAGATATAAGCGGACCCGGTATTTTGGAAGGCTTGCGTGGGGACACAGGTCCAACACGCAGAAGCCCCTTTGAGAACATTAATAAAGTGCTTGTGTGGGACACAAGGTGGATACTACCCTCGATTGCACAATCTGCGGGGCCCCCTTTCACGTGTGGTCCGTAGCAATTGCTACTCTTGCTACGTGGTTAAACAGGCACTGATTTCACCCATCAAAATCAATAAAGATAAGATAAAGTTATATTTCATGTACCTAAACAAAAAAGTCACATTATTATTATGAAACTAACAATTTTAAAATTAACTTTTCTTATTATCGACAAGAAAAGCAGTGTCTATGTTCTGGCAACATTTGTTTATTTTGAGTTGTTATAAAAACATGAGAGGTGTCAAGGGACACCCGGATGGAACGAAGTTCCTTTCGATTTAAGTATTGTTTTGTTGTACAGCGCCATCTCTCTAAAACTCTCTGAATCACTTCAAAAAAGTGTCGTCATTCGTAAAAATCAAAAAGTGTCGTAATTTTCCGTCTAGCCCCCTTTCACAACGCGCGAAAAAATAAAGGCCCGTCGCGTCGAGTCATCCAGCGTCGATTTGATGTCCACGAGAATTCATTTAGCACTCTATGGTAATGTATCTTAGTAGTCTGTGATAAGACTTGTGATGCGATAGACGCATGTTACTGTCAACTGTCAATCAATCAGTACTGTCAAAGTTAAGTGTCATTATTTGTCAATTTTGTCATGTCGTCTTTGTCGACGAAGTTTTTATTTTGGTAAATTGTATTGTAAATTAATTGTCTTTACTTTACTCATTTCAATTGTAATGGGAGAATTGAACTGATGTGATGTGTTGTACATTGTATGCACGCATTTCTAGAAAGTAATTTCATATCGCGCGATTATTAGCGGAAACGTGAGGTGAATAAACTGTTTAGAATATAAACTTTCTACGAGTCATGTAGTGTTGTGAGAACGAGAAATTTGAAGGTGAACTACATTGGTAAACAATTATCTTCGTAATTATTATAGGGCCATTTGTATCATAATTTATTCTAAATACCGCATTAGTTGATTTAAGTGCGGGGGCGTTTTTATCTATAAACGATACTTGATTAACTAATAAACTGAAATGAATAAGTAAACTTGTAGTATGAGAGGTAAAACTATCTGAACAAATTATGTAGTTTCAATCCTAATAATATTATAATAATATTCAAATTAGGAGCTCCTTATAAAATAGAAAATTAAGTTTGCCAGTAGTAAAACCTTATAGAAATAATCCTTACTTATTTATTTTTAATAAAACAAATTTACCATACTATCCAGCACTGATGCCCGGGATACACGAGGCTAGTTTTTCAAGCTAGGATAGCAAGCTAGTGTCAGTAAGCTAGTAAGCTAGTACTTCTGGCTTCATGTAAACAAAACTAGCTTCATTTTTAAGCTAGTAAGCTAGTTTACAAGCCAGGACAGTTTAATAGGATGAGTTCTATTTTTTAGGCTAGTAGCGCCCCCCACCACTGATTTTACTATCCTGGCTTGTGTACTAGCTTCATGTGGCCTGCGAAGCTAGTTTTCAGTTGGCTAGTAAGCAGGAACCACACGTTTTGTTTGTTTTTCCGCGACGTCTTTTTGAGAAAGATGCCTAAACTAAGTACGGAGATTAATTTAAAGTTTGCCTTTGTACAACTGTGCCGTGACCATGAATGTCTGTGGAACGCCACCCTTCCAAGTTATAAAGACAAATCTAAACGTGATTCAGCACTACAAGAAATGTGTGGCGAATTGAAGACATTAGGAATATCATACCATTACCACCCATACCATTACCATTACCATTATCAATAGATATGACTATCAAAGACATAAAAAGTAAAATTAAAAATTTAAAAGCAACGTATTTTCAAGAACTGACAAAAATTGGCACAGTTTTCGAAGTAACTGTTTCAGTCGAATTGTGTTTTTTTTTCGCATGTAGTTCAGGACATGTCACCTCATTCACTGTAATAATACTAGCTTAAAATAATCTAGCCTCATGTAAACAAAACTAGCATGTTCCAAGCCAGGTCAGCAAGCCAGGACAGAACTAGCTTGCTATCCTAGCTTCAAAAACTAGCCTCGTGTATCCCGGGCATGAAGGTTGGGGTAGTAGGAATTTTTTAAAAGCTGATTCTGTTAAACTATTAATAATAAGTTGTATGTACAGCTTGTAACCTGCCTTCTGCTTCGTAGTAATAATGAAATAAATTGTGAATGTAGGGTTATAAATGTTGTGTATAGAATGAAAATAGTGTGGCAGGGTGATGTGAAATTATTCATGATGTTTTTCATTCACCAGATGTATTTATTTATATGCAAATGAATTCACTTTACATACATGAAAAACAAAATTATATTACAATTACATTCTGATATATAAATGTTATATAGAAATTATATATTAAATTGACCCAAATGGATCTATGCTCAGTATTTATGTACTTAACCTGGCTACGCTGATCTCACATAGTTCCTCTGAGGCAGAGAGATGGAGTTACAATTTCTGCTTATGAATGTTCTTTATTTGTGTGATTTGATGTGCCTATTCACACTTTTGAAATCATTGACGCTTTAAATCCCACTTCATATAGAAACAATACATAGTTGTGTGTTACAGAGTACCGTACAATAATGGAGGGAGTGGGGGGCACTGCCTCGCTCCGCAACACGGCCGCTCGCTGGAGTCTTGCGGGTGACAGGCAGCTGTTAGACCTACTACAGAACTTGCATGAGGTACAGTTTGACACTTGCAGATATTTTTAATCCCGATGAAAAAAGAGGGATGTTTATTTATTTATTTATTATTTATTTATTTAATCCACAGGCTTAAAAACTAACATTACAGGTATTCCTAATTCGTTAGTGTGCCTAATTAAGTTTAAATTTATGAGATGAGTTGTATGTGTGGTGTATTTGTTATGAGTTTGATGTGTGTGTATATCTGTATGTTATCTGTGGCATCGTAGCTCCCAAATGGATGAACTGATTTTGATCTAGTTTTTATCTTTAAAAGGTGACTTAATCAAGAGATTCGAGAGTGTTCTTAGTTATGTTTAGTGTTAGTAAAACTGTTGTAAATTAAATGTTACTGCTAATACAAAGCTGTTAATCTATAAATTAGGTTTATATCCTGGCAGGGTTGGTATCTGAAGAGGGAGGGTATAGACGGTAATGACTTTAATAGTGATTGCTGAGTCTACTCAGTGATAACCTTAACAATTTTTTTAAATAGTCGTAGTAAATTTTTACGCCAATAATTTGTTTTTAAAAAAATATTAAGCTGAGTGCAGTTCAGTTGAGATTCCTAGACACAATTTGGATACTGTTACTCTGAATACATTTATTATGTAACTTTCAGAGGATAGTCACCAAGTGCCAGGAAGCTAATTCTAATTTAGAAGAAATGGTCAATACCTTGGACACTGCCAGCATCAGTCTTCAGAATGTCAACAATAGGTGAGCTTTATACCACTTCCAACATCCAATCATAGCCCGGCGGTCATTGAAGCGCTCGCAGCCCGGCGGCTTGTGTCGATCCGCAATAACCGGCGCGGCCGACAGTTCGTTGGATGACCGCTAGTGACAAAAATATCTCGAACGCTTCCTTGCTTGAGGGCACATAGAGCAGTCGGTCCCGCAAGATAACAGTCGTCAAGCCACATCGGAAGCCTTAGTGAGACATAAAACCGATATTTGGGTTGGCCATTAACGCTTTTACCAAGCCGCTCTGGAGCAGCGTGGTGGAGTATGGTCCACCTCGAAATTTACAGACTATTAAGTTGTCAAAAGCGCCAATTTATAAGAAAAGTAAAGAGTTAGGCAATTACGCTTATAATCCCCAGTATTCGAGTGTGAGGGAGGAACCATTTATTTATGTGTATGTCGAACTACCCACAGACTCATGGCATTGAGCAACAGTCAGTTCGTTGAGAGCCGAGTTTACGAGGACGACGTAGATGTCGCCACCGGAGAGCCTCCTGTCAAGGTATACATTCAAATTAAAAAAAAGAAAATAATATAAAAATCATCATCTCTTTTTGAACTGAAACTTCTATATCAAGGTACATCCAAGTGGTGGAGTATTCTCTAGGCCTCCTCAAGAGGAGAGACCCGTGCTTAGTAGTGGGTCATCAATGTTATAAGTTTTTTTTTATGGAAATAGCCGGCAAACGAGCTGACGATACACCTGATGGTAAGTGGCTATCGCCGCCCATGAACATCAGCAACACCAAAGGCATCACTGATGCGTTGCCGGCCAAGAAAGAAAGATACAGGCTGTAGCAAAAAAAATCACGTTTTTTGTGAAACATTTTACCGTCACGGCTTCACAATTGTATCACAAGTCACAACTAACACAGAAAATATAATACATAATAATCAAGTCAAAATTAAAAATATGACAAAAAATAAATAATCAGATTTTTTTTAAATGATGTGCAATTACCAGCCTGTAAACAATAGTAAGTGCGCTTCTGCCTGTAGGAGGCCCCGAAGCCGACCGACCCTACATCGGAGCTGAGCAGGCTGCGGGACAGCGTGCGCGTGCTGGAGGCCTACCACGAGCCCGTGCACATCCTCGACAGCGACTCCGACTCCGGCTCCGAGGAGGAGGAGGACAGGTGAGGGAACCAAGAGAAAACACACCGTTATTTTTCAACTATGTACCTTTTGCTGTAGTTAATAAGTTCTAAATTGTATTGCCGTTACTAAATTATTATCAATGAAATGTTTTTTGTTTCATAAAAATACCAAAATAAATATCCAAACGTACATATTTCCGTTCATTATGTTTTACACCCTGTTGTAGGGTTTCGAAGAAAAATCGGAACCCATATAGTTTCGTCATGTCCGTCCATCTGTCTGTCCGTCTGTCCATCTGTCCGTCCGTATATTCGAAGCAAAGCGCCGAGACCCTTAGCATATACTTTCTACTTCGGAATTGCGCGAGGCCTGACACGCACTTGCCCGTTTTTTTCTCCCTGAACCATTGAAATTGTATTGCCGTTTCATAATATTGTGTGTTGCGTCGATGTTATTGCTATCATTGCAGAAACGACTTTTTTCATAAAAATATCCAAATATAATCTTTTTATTAATGTTTAGTGTGTTAATTTTTTTCTGGTATAATTATATACGTGTAATAGAGTTAAATGTCGTTAAAGGATGGTGTTCAAACCAAAGGACTTGTACTCGGACCGGCCGCTGCCCTACATCATCGGCTCCCAGCAGTGGCGCAGCAAGTGGCACGCCGGTGAGACACCGACATACACACACACATGCGCACACACACACACACGCGCACACACACACACACACAATCACACACACACGCGCGCGCACACACACACACACACACACACACACACGCGCGCACACACACACACACACGCACACACAATCACACACACACGCGCGCGCGCGCGCGCACACACACACACACACACACAGAAAGCAGTCAAACACACTCTTTAAGTAAAATTAATCATTGCAATAACACGTTTTTGTGCCAAATTTTTTTAAATCGTGTTACATTACACGCAATGAATGAGGAATGTGATACTAAACAAATATTGTCGTAAATTACCTAAGCACAGAATAGTTAGATCACGTCTCGCTGAAAGGAGTTAATGTAATTTACGATCCACACGATTCATTATAAGAGCACGATATTCAATATCTCAGATAACAAAAGATATTTGATGATGATCTTGAAGGACTAATTCTAAAATCTAATATTTATTTTATTTATTTAAGCTTTATTATACCATTAACAATGTGGTATACGAAGAGGACTTAATGCTAAAAGCATTCTCTACCAGTCAACTTTTAACATGACATAAATCGAGACAAAATATTCATAAAAGACAAGCACCGGACTGTTATATTATCTCCTGATATATTGAAATAGCGTATAAACTGGTGGCAACTGGCAGGTCTAGTGGCGGAAGAGAGCGGCAGTGAGAGCGACACGTCCAAGGCGAACGCGCCCTCCGACCAGTACTCGGACTCCGAGCCGGAGGACGACGGCCGCAGCGGCCAGCCGCACGCGTCGCAGCGGACGGTGAGTGCGTGTGCGTGCGTGAGTGCGTGTGCGAGCGTGTGTTGTATATATATGTATAAAGATTGTTATGGAGCTCTGTAACTATACAGGGTGAATTTTTTAAGTGTTGATGGCCAAATTCGAAACTACGAGGAATAGCGAAAAATCGTCAAAGGAATCTCGGGGCCGACTTTGATGAAAACTAAAACTGCATCATTAGATTTTTGAAAAATTAATATTCCTGGCCAGGTATCGAACCCCTAGATTTTGAAATAAACTCATATTTATTAGTAACTAATATTTTTATAATAATAATATTTTTAGTATATTTGTATCGCATGGTATTATATCTGTGTACTATCGTTTTCAGATATCGACGACGAGTTCGATGGGGTCGGAGCTGGCGGTCCCGGCGGTGGACAAGCCGGCGGGCAAGCCGGCGGACATCGCGGCCGAACTCGCCAGGCGACTCGGCGGGAACCTTACACATGTGAGGATGACTTTTTAACCGACTTTATGTTTGTTACATCAGAACTTTCGACTGGGTGAACCGATTTGAATGATTCTTTTTTAATCGAAAGCTGGTGCTTGTCTCGTGGTCCCACTTAAAGAACAATGCCCAAAAATTATTTTTTATTTGTGTTAGCGTCTTAAAACGTCAGTTATACCGAAGCAATTTAATTATTTTTTTACGTATTTTAAAATTAATACCTGTGCCCGTATTACCCAGCGTAAAATAATTTTATTAATAAGTGATGAATTGACTATAATAACAATGATGTCAACAATGTCCATTTTGATTCGGGCACTCACTTCGATAGCTTGTATCAAGCAAGATATAGGGAGACTTCTGGCCAATATTACACACAGAATTTCGTTATAAATGTTGGTAATAAATGTAATGATGTCAAATTTCCATTTCCGGTTGTCAATCAAAAAAAAGTCAGAATAAATAATAATGGTAAAAATTACATTCTCCCCTACTCTATGACTCAATGGTTATAAGAATTCAATCTCAAAATACTTTGCTTCTGGGGTGTGTCTGCTGAAAATTCTTATATATCTAAGCTCAGAAATTAAAGCGGCGATTTTTAGATTTTTTTTTATTTTAAGACGCCAAAGTTGAAAATGAAATAAAATGATGTATGGCAGTTGGGCATTGTTCTTTGAGCGAGATCTGACAATGGCATCCATGAGAAAAGCATATCAATCTTAAATTTGCATTATGTGCGCGACAAATAACTCAATATCACGCCAACCGATTTCGATGATTCTTTTTTTATTGGAAAAGATGTACTTCATTTGAAATCGGTTTTTTTTGATAAAAATTTATAATAAATATCTTAATTTCGCTAATTAATTGGATAATTTAACAATCAGTTCCATAATGTGTTGGTCGGTCCGCCAGATACCGGAGCCCGAGCCGGAGTCGCCGCCCGCTGCGCCGACCAGAGTGTACAGACCTCCGCAGCCAACCACAGGTAGGTTCGGGGGAGTTCAAACACTGCTGGCTATATTTATATGTACATGATAGCTTATCAGTAGCGGCCGTTTTGGACGTTCTATCTGTCAATTGCCTAGCAACTATCTTTTTAGTATATTTTAGTAAAAATATTATTATTCAGTAGAAAGAAAGAATTTCTTAAAAATGAAAACGTTCAATATTGATATTTTTTTACCTTAATCTGAAGGTAAATATTCACATTTTAAAGTACAAAAAGTGATAGATAAATCGTTGTTATCGAGTCGTGAGTATTAAAGATAATAATAGATATAATAATAATAATAATAATCTTTTCAATGTATACTATATTGTGCAGCATGGACAGCCGCAAAGAACAACGGAGCCAAAATAGATATACCACCGAAACAAGAATTTGGTTGTAGGTATAAGAAAAGGAAACCAAAGTGGCAAATAAGGCTGGAACGTAGAATAGATGATCTTAGGGTGCAAATAGGTCGGTTAACACAGTACATAAGAGGCAACAGAAGTGAGAAGATGGTAAAACATATAAATTATATTCAAAAACATTACAAGACCCACTCGACTTATGAAAACCCTAACACACATCTTTCAGAGTTTTTGGACACTTTAAAACAGAAACTTACCACTTACAGCAATAGATTAAAAAGGTATAAGACTTGCACATCACGTAAGATAGAAAATAACCAGTTCATGTCAAACGAAAAGCAGTTCTACCGACAATTAGGTACACATGCCATACACAGCCATCAAAGTGCCCAGACGGACCAAAATAATGTTAGGGAAAACGATACACAACACAATACCCAACACAGTAGTTCACCATCAGCTGAAGAGCTACGTGCGTTTTGGGCAAATATGTGGGAAAGACCTGCTCAACATAATAAGGAGGCTGAGTGGATCCGAAATGAACAAAACAACTATGTTAACTCCGAACCGATGGATTTTCAATGTGTTCCAACTGAAGTCTTTCACTATGTACTCAAAAAACTGCATAACTGGAAGTCCCCGGGTTCAGATAACATTCATAATTTCTGGTATAAAAAATTTACACGTGTTCACCCATTTATCTATAGCTACATCAATCAATTCATTAACACACCTGAAACATTACCTGATTATGTTACTGAAGGAACCACATACATGCTACCGAAAGATACAAATTGTCTGTCTAACCCATCAAAATATAGACCAATAACATGCCTTCAAACATTTTATAAAATACTAACATCTTGTATAACAGAAATGATATACAAACATATAGATAAAAATAATATACTGTCAGAGCAACAAAAAGGTTGTCGAAAATATAGTTACGGTTGTAAGGAACAACTTGTAATAGATGCAATTATACTTAAACAGACTCAGCAAAGAAGATCAGATTTATATTCCATGTATATATACCAAGCGCATCAAATACAACACAAAGACATCAAAATATCCTTAACTAAGCAATTTAAGTACAGATTAAATTCTATATGTAAGACTCACCTTTATTCTAAAAATACTTTTAAAGCTATCAATACTTATGTAATCCCGGTTTTAACATATTCTTTTGGAATTATTCAGTGGAACAAAACAGAGTTAAAATCCCTACAAAGAATCGTCAACACCATAATGACCCGCCATAGAAAACATCACCCTAGATCGTCAATCCTAAGAATGACTTTACCACGAAGTGAGGGAGGTAGGGGGCTTATAGATATCTCGAATTTACACAACAAACAGGTCAAAAACTTACGTACGTACTTCCACAGCAAAGCTCTCTCTTCCATTTTACATAATGCAATAGTACAAAACGACAAAAAACTTACTCCATTGAATTTATCGGATAAAACACTGCAAATGAACGAATTACAGAACGATACACAGACAAAACTTAACGAATGGATTCTAAAGCCACTACATGGGCGACACCTTCATGACTTGAACCAAATCACCGTCGATAAAGCAGCATCGAACGAATGGCTCAAGCGTGGAGAATTGTTTCCCGAGACAGAAGGTTTCATGCTCGCGATTCAGGATCAGGTAATCGAGACAAAGAACTATAAGAAACATATTATGAAGTTACCAAATTCATCCAACGATTCCTGCCGAAAATGCAAAGCTTCACCGGAAACAATACAGCATGTAACAGGTGCATGTAGAGCAATAGTGCAGACAGATTACAAACACCGACATGATCAAGTGGCAACAATCATTCATCAATGTCTCGCATTCAAATATAAACTAATACAGGAAAAAAACAGCATACTACAAATACACTCCTCAGACTGTCATAGACACAACGAATTATAAACTCTACTGGGACCGAACCATAATTACAGACAAAACAGTACATTACAACCGCCCAGATATCACTCTACATGACAAGAAAAACCAAATAGTATACTTGATAGATATAGCAATCCCTAACACACATAACCTTTCCTCAGCACACACTGAAAAACTAACCAAATACACCGATCTAGCCATAGAACTGAAAACACAGTGGAAAGTAAAGACAGTGAAGACCGTACCTATCATCATATCATCTACTGGAGTCATACCTTACACACTACACACAAGCCTTAAACTTTTAGACATTCATTCGCTCACATACATCACCTTACAGAAAGCAGTTGTGCTCAATACGTGCAGGATAGTAAGGAAATTTTTTGCCTCTGACAATACCACATCGGCTCTCGCGCTTGGCTAAGGCCCGCACGAGAGTTTAGAATTAACCCTTACGAGGAGACAATCAATATGTATATAAACATAATAATAATAATAGATATAAACCACGTAAGCACACACACATCATACATTACCTGTTCAAACTGTAATTTTAAAAATCATCCTGTATGTAGCATAAATAAAGTGAGCAAGAAATGAAGTCGTTGTTGCACATGAACGTCGACAAAAGGTTTTTACGCAACTTGTTTTTGTGATCTACCCTCATGGTGTTTATAAAATGTGTTAAGATTGTTTCTTTTTATTAAAATATGTAGCACGTAATGTTAATTTATATATTATTATGTATGTATTTCGACGGCGCAGGGTGTACGGTAAAACTCAAAAGAGTTTATGTTTACACCCAATTCATATGTTTACTATGTTACATTATTGTCAATGAAATAAATAAATAAATAAATAAATAATAAATAAATTTATTGTTCTATGACTTATGAAATGGAATCCTATTAGAGGAAAATATAATAATTGTATAATTGTGTATTTATTTCCAGCGACATTATTCTTAGACGAGCCTCCACCCCTGGACTATCAATCGGACCATTCAGAGCAGGCTGACGAGCAATACCAGTCAGACTCCGAGGATGACGTGTTCGCTGAACTACACAGGACACACAGACGTGGTCAGGCTGACCAGCTGTTGGGGAGTGGGGCTGGTGGCGGACGGAAGGGTTTTGATGTGACCGATGATAGGCGCCAGGTGAGGTGACGAACCGTCTGATATTAAGTGCTTTAAAGATCAGTATTAAAAGAATTGTAAATACTACAATTATTACAACGAGGAGAACCGTAGGCGAACAAGGGTGACCGACATAGCTCAAAGAATTAGCCGGCTGAAGTGGCAATGGGCTGGCCATATAGTGCGAAGGACCGATAACCGTTGGGGAAGAAAGGTCCTCGAATGGCGTCCGCGTCTCGGAAAGCGAAGTACAGGACGCCCCCCGACAAGATGGACTGACGACCTGAAGAAGACAGCGGGCATCCGCTGGATTCAGAAGGCTCAGGACCGGTCAGAGTGGCGCAAGTTAGGGGAGGCCTATGTCCAGCAGTGGACCTCCAAGGGCTGATGGATGGATGGATGGATGGAAATAGTACAATTAATTCAGTTATTGAAAGTTACTGTTAAGTTGGTTATTTATAGTGAAATTTACGTGTATTTGGGTAATAAGGCCAGGGTCATGTTGATACCAATTGCATAATGTCATCCTAACACCTATGTAACACATGTTATAATAAATAAATAAACTAATATGTGAATGCATTTATCTAGCAGTCTTCTATAATTTTCTTTCAGATAAATAATGTTTTAAATATAACAAAAAATCCTACTCTAGTGCTCTGAAGTAACTTCTCGACTCTTTGCAGACAAATACCAACGCCAAGCAATCGTCACCTCTATTTGAAGAAACTCAGGATTCAGATTTGTTTGGTGATAAACCTAGAAGCGTAGAACAACCCACTCCCACTAACACGCAACCGGATGTTTCAATGAAGGTACGATTAGAAATTTTCATTCTCTATTTATTTATTTAGATTTTATTGTACATACAATGTTCTTATACAAAAAAACACTCGGACTTAATGCTAAAGAAAATTTATAGTAGGTACCAAAATGTTATAACAATTTTTATATAAAACCTTTACGTTTACAGAGACCAGTTGGAGGAATATCTCTTTTTGGTAATAATCAAGGCACAGAGAGTATAGCCTCCGCCATTTTGAAGAGAAATCAAAGAAAAGCCTCAATTTCTGATGAGGAAGTACAAGAGCCACAACAAGTAAACAAAAACAACGATGACACAGATAAAAATAAAGTACGGTCTGAACAAAATGAAAAAGATAACATTCAGAAAGATATAATTAACGATCTGTTTTCAAAACCAAGCAAAAAAGCTAAGCCAATAAATAAGAAAGTTGAAAACACGTCAGCGTTAAAGACAGAAAAACCTGTAAATAAAAAAGTAGATTTATTTACTGATGATTTGTTTGATGATATAGATGATATATTTACGAATGTTAAGCCACCAGTAAAAGAAACTCAGCAGACCACAAAAAAGTCTCTGTTTGATGATGACGACGATGATGATTTATTTGCCAATGTTGCAGCCACTAGTAATAAAACTAATTCCAAGCCAGAACCTAATAGCAAAAGTATATTTGATAGTGATGATGACTTGTTTAATGAGGACCCTGTACAACAAATAGCTTCTAAATCAAGTCATGTCACTAATATCAATAAAGTTTCACTAGACATTAGTAATGATGGCTTATTTAGTGAAGGAATTGACAATATTAATGAAGTTGCAGCACAAGCTGAAATACCGAACGTAAATACTACTGCTGCGATAGGAAATTTAGCTAAAGTTTTGAAAGATGAACGTGAAGATTCTATAACGAATATAAGTGATTCTGACACACGCAAAGAAGTGAAACCGATCCTGGATAAAGGTTCACTGCAGGGCAGCAAGATTAAAAGTATATTTGATAGTGACAGCGATGATGATATTTTTTCAGATCTTAAATCTGCAAACAATAGTTCTGTTAATAGAAAAAGTGAACAAATTATACATAGTAATTATAATACGGCACATTTCCCTAATAAAGACGACGAAAAAAATGATTTTGATAGTATTCCAACAAATATGAATAGTAAAAATAAAATAAATAACGAAACTGATGAATTACTTGAAGATGATTCGTTATTTATCCAAAGAAATAAACCCCTTCATGTAGAAAATATTTCAACACAATTTAACGATAATAGTGACATCAAAAACAATTTAAATGTAGATGAATTTGAAGACAATAACAAGGAGACTGATGAAGTATTACCCGAAAGCCTGGACATAAGATCAGAAATTGAGAACAATACTATTATTTATGCGGAAAATAAATTCCTTTCCAGTATAAATAGTAATGAAAATAGACTACAAAATAATGAGGTATCTAGTCTTTTAAGCAACACTAATGCTCTGAAGACTCAAATTCAAAGCCCGTCGCTTTTTGATGAAGATGATGATTTAGATGATATATTTAATAAAAGTTCTAATAGTAATAAATCTAACATAAGTAATAATAAACTAGAAAATAGTTATCAGTCATCTAAATTTAAGATTAATGAAGACAATAGTACACATTTACACACTGAAGACCCCAATGCAGCAAATACCGAAAGTAATAAATCGGATATAAATATTGCTTCTACTAAAAATAGTGAACTGATTACGAGTCTCAGTGAGAGTGAAAAACGAGTACTGGAAAATGATAAACCACACGATTTTGAACATGAACTCAATGCAAATAACATTAGTAATAGTTCAAAAGAGTCTGCAGTACCATTAGCTAGTGATCATAAAACAGATAATTCTATATTTATACCAAATAAGCCTATTCTAGAAGAGAAAAAGGAAAATAAGACTGATAATGAAAATATCTCTGAAGATTTTATACAAAAAGAATCTCTATTTTCTGATATTCAAAAGTCTGCTTTGGATGAACCAGATATTTTTACTGACATTTTTAGTGATGTACCACCAGAATTTGAAAAGCCAAAAGAGCCTAAAAGAAGTAAAAATGTGAATGCCTTATTTGACGACGATTCAGACGATGAAGCCTTGTTTTTTAAGAAAAATGAAATTGTTACTGATGAGACACCCGATGTTAGTTTTTCCTCGCAGGATGACAGATTATTCCATATATTTCATGATGAACCCCCAGCTATGGATGTGGATTTTACCCAGAAACCTAATAAACATTTGGATATACCAAGTGAAACACGCTATGAAACAAATGCTATACAAACCGACATACCCGACCGAAACGTTAAATCTTTGTTTAAAGAAGGAACACAGAAAGAAAAAGAATCTATAGATTCAGAGTCAGAAAAAATATCTGATGAAACCAGAAAACCGGTCGGAAAATTAAAGCCGATGAATTTGAATATAAATGTCAACAGCTTATTACCCGGAGCATCCCCAAAAAAAACTAAACCTTACGAACAGGTTGATGGACAAGTAATATCTTCTAAAAGTTCTGAAGATGTTGTTAAACAGGAAGCCGGAATGGTTAAATCTGTAAGTTTCGAAGGTGATCCGGAAAGTGAAGTTTTAGATAATAAATTATCAAAAGAAAGAGCGAAAATTCAAGTTAAAAGGCGACCCTCTACCAGAAGAGCGAGAAAAGAAGCTGTAAGAAAATCTGGAATTGATTTTGGAGATGATTCTACTGACACTTCTACTTCTACAGACATTTCAAAAAAAGATAATCATACAGACGAAAGTGATGTTATGCAAACAAATAACAATGTAATAGTAAGTAAAGAATTTACTACAACGTCTAAAAAAGGAGATATGCTTGCAGACGCTTGTAAAGATGTAGGCCAACGCAACATTAATAATGAAGATCAAAATGAAGTCACAAATTCATCTAGTGTTCTAGAAGAAAAACAAGCAAGAGCTGAGGTAGAACAAGATAATAAATTGTTTAGTGACGAAGAAACGAATGTTGTTGATGCTACAAAAAATTGTGACAGTTCTACAACTGATAGAGGAAAGCAAGAAGTTAGCGAAAGTAATAATTTAACAACGGCATTTAATAAAAGGCCAAATGTCAAATCTAAAGTTGTATATATTCTTAACGATGAAGATATATTTACAGACTCTAAACCAGCTACTAAGTTATCCGAAAATATTAATAAAGTATCAGAAGTTCTTCAAAATAACGATGCAGATTTATTCACAGACACAAAAATAATTACAAATGTATCCGCTAAAGCTCAAAATGTATCAGAAAATAATCAAAATGTTGTTAAAAATAAAGTTTTAAATATAATAGACGATGACGATGAACTATTTAAATCAGGTGGTAGTAAAAACACCAATATTGCAACTCTAGCAAACCCATATAAAGATAGTGATTTAAAAAACAATAAAATAGACGATTTTGATTCAGACGAAGACATTTTCAAAGCATCTCAAAGTAAATCGGTTAAAAATACCGAACATGGCACTAAAGGTAGTAAGAATAAACAAGAAATTGATAAAATGGAAGCTAAAATAGACAAGATGTTTGTTAAAAATCAAAACACTAAAGGGAAAAGCTCACTTTTTGATGATCTTAGTGACGATGAAAGGGAATTATTTGGAAGTAAAAAGAGTGTATTAAAGACAACTGATAAGTCAGATAACAGCGATGGTATAAGTACAATAATTAAGAAAGAGGTGAACTTACCGAAGAGCGACATGAAACGGTCGTTGTTTGGTGATGAAAGTGATGATGATGACTTATTTGGCGTTAGACCAACCATTAAGAAAGGTGAGTATTATGATAAAGTATAATATATATTTCTGTTATAAATGGCACAAAAAGGCGGTCAGACGATCTGAGCTAGCGGTGATTACAAGCGTAGGTAATTACTGCAATATTACATTTTATGTTTATACATCTAAAACTGTTTTTGTCCCATTTCATTCCTCATGGCTATAAATCTCTCTTTGATTTGTGAGCGCCAGGCAGGCATCAGATGTGCTATGAACCATTTCAATTAAATTCAAACAATAAATAAGATCCAACATCTATTCCAGAGTCATCTCAAGCGTCGTCAAAACCAAAAGAAGTCGCCAGTAAGCCAACGGAGCCAGTGTTTGAAGATCCGTTGTCGATGCTCACACAGGAGGACGATATTTGATTGGTATGTACTTCTTACGGGAGAGGTATATGAGAGGGGCTTAAAACGTACTCCACCACGTTGCGTTGGGGGTGGATGGATATATGTGGCCAATCGCAACTATTGAAACTTCTTATGCTACCAAAAAGCCTCCGTCATGAATTAAAGACTTTCGATAGCAACTGGACAATATATCTAGTTTATGAAGTGTGATTTTAGACACAAGCAGTCGGGCTATGAATGCTTCTCTGCAATCATATATTATAAAATATCGTAAACTGATGCCAAACGTGCAAATTGAGCCGATGTTACATTTGGTATAAAATAACAACTAAATTCCTACATATAAGTATCAGACTATAAAAATGTGATTTTATAGAAATATGTTGTGTTAGCAAAATTTCTAGTGATATGAAAATATAAAAAAATGCTTTCTAGCTTTTTGAGTATGTGTGGGTATGAGAGATTTGTATGTGTGTATAATATCAAAAAATGTATAATATAATAAATAGAGACACCACATAACGTTATATTCAGTCACAAAGGAACAGCAATGCTTCTAATGAACAACTTAAGATTATTCTTGTACTGCTGTTTCCTTATCGGCCATTTCAATATTCTATCTATCCCTATCCTCAAGTTGGTTGCCTAGCTACTGTTGTGTAAAAGTCACAACATTATAGTGTTCATTGTTATTACTTTACCTATTAACTTGTCCAGAGAATATGGGTAGATAGGGTATTGAAAACGAATGTTAGTCTATCTATTACTGCGGTTACTAATAGGTTATGGAAACATAACGGTGACAGTTGTTCTTATTTCAGTTAAAATGAGTAGTTCATATAAGTGTTTCTTCATTTATCGTTTGTTTTTTTTGTTCTAGTTAATATTTAAAAAATTATGTATTATCTTATTATTCATAATCATATTATCAAGTAACTTATTATTCTTTTGATTTGAGTTATAAATTTTAATAGAGAATTTTTAGATCATTGAATAAATATTATGGTAGGTTTAAATACTTCTAAATGTATAAATTTATAATTGTATTACTTTATTCATTTAAGCATTGTTAACTATTATAGTGAATACTATTTTGTTATTTATTTTTACTGACCTTGGATTTGTGGCGAAGAACACATTTGTAATCCGCCTCATTTCATCCTTCTATAACTGAAATTCACAAATAGTACTCACATCCGAGATTATATTTCCTGTATTTTGTCAGCCGTTTAATATGTTTTATGTTCACTGTTTGTATAATAATTTAGAGTTGTATTAAAATCTATTTTACCTAAATGCAGCTAAGTGTTTCGAACCATATATTTAGGTAAATAAATTTTTGCTATGTGAACCATAACATAGATATTAATTCATTTAGTAACATTAGGTAGTTTCGCATTTGAGGTTGACCTTTCTAATGTAAACCGTGGTCTACACATTCACCCTACAAAATTTTATTTAATGTTTCGCATATGTTTCGTAATGTCATTCATCTCCTTTCACAGGTTAAAGTAATATTATAAATTATTCACATGATAATTATAAATGAATAACGATCACCAGTGTGGGATACATGATTTATTAATTCGTCAATTTAAAGAATAATGGCTTTTGCAATTTGTAACGAACATTCCATTAATTTATAAGAAAACGTTGAATCTGCAGAGTATATTTTATTAATAATATATTGTAAATATCTTTATGTAGGTAAATGTTTATGCTGAAGGACAACGCACATTGCCTCGTTATCGCTCCGTGATGCAAAGATTTTATTCAAAGCTGAATACAATTCTATTTAAAGAATTTAATATTGTCCTTTATTGTCATATTATTTTATGTAATTTTCATTCAACCGCCTGTAAACAGAACAGCAATAGAATGTAGAATAAAAAATCTACCGTCCTCAAATGTGGTAATTGAGTAGCACTTTACATTCTCAAACAATAAATAGATTGTTTAAAATTAATATTTTTCAGATATAACTGATTTTTTTTTATTAGTTCTGTTTCGAAATACTCCGCAACTGGTCGGTACTTGGTAGTGTGCGTCCGTGACGTTGTCAGTAAAGATGTAGTAGGCTAGGTGCTTTCTATCGTGCTTACAGTGCCTATTTGTACGTCACCATGTTGAATTTTAAATAAATGTTACATATTTATACTTTTTTGTTTTATTTAAACTCATATAGTGATCTAATATGAGTGTATCGTTTTGCACTTATCGTTAGGCGTTATCACTTAAAATGAGAAACTTAAATACTAAACTAAGTTACGGTTTGTGTCCGGCATGCATTCTTGTGTGCGTGCGTGCCTGCGTGCGTGTGTGTGTGTGTGTGTGTTTATGTATTTGTGTGTGTCTGTGGCATGTGCGTGTCTGTGTGTGGTGTGGTGTGTGATTCTGAGTTACGGTTAAGTATTTTAATTATTGATTTATCGAAACAAAATAGAAACAACTTTTATTCAAAATTCATTTATTCAATAAAATAATACAATGCAACAAACAGTTTGAATAAGAAAATGCCACTCCGGCAAACACAACTATTAAAAATTGAACATTTAAGTTATGAACAAGGACTAATATCTATTTACTGCCAAAACGGATACTGATTAAATAAGAAATTAGCTAAAATTTTAATACTCGATATACTTTTACGAATTTAATGTAAAATGAAAACGCAATATTGTGTTCCAATCAAATTAACAATATACAATGTATATAATGTATGTGTTATAATTGATATAGACCATAGAATTGTCAGAGTTCAGATATTAACTGGGACAAGTGGGGGCCTGGGTTCTGTCCCAGAGTCCCAGGTAGACACATTTATATGATAGGGAACTGTTAATTTTCGTGTCGTGGGTGTTTGAGATGTAGTACAGAGTTTGCAGCTGCACTACACTACGAAAGTGTTAATATCAATAAAATTGGTCTACAACTTAATAATTCAATCTAACACGCCTTAACATTGAAAATTATTTTCTCAATTAAATGGTTATCGAGGTACCCGTATGGTGAACGCGCATATATCCCTACTGTACGCGCTGAACGTTCAGCATTTGTATAAAATCATATGAGAGCCCGATGCGGATGACATATGCAGTGCGTACGATGCGGACATATGTGCGTTCAGCATAAGTGCAACTAAGACGGTATTTTGGCCTTAAACTAAGTTAAAAAAGATTAACATTCACTAACTTTCTAAACGCATTAAAATGTGTCGACACACGAGCGCGATGTATTTTGTATTAACACCGACATGACGGCGCCTTCTAGTTTTCGTAGCACCTGCATTATTTACCGACACCCAAAAGATGTCCATGTCACAGTACTGCTGTTTACAACAGAAACAGATAATGATCCAATGTTTTTTTTAATTAGAACTTCAGTTTTAACTTTTTCTTAAAGAATGGGTTGATAGGGGAGGGCGTGGACACCTTCAAATTGGTCTTAGAGGGCTTCTTGCTGCTGTCGAACGGAATATTGGGGCTCTGACGAATGCTCTTGTAATAGTCGATCGTTCCTTGCATGCTGTTGTTCTTCAAAACGAATTTCACTTTCTTCGGCGTCTCCAATACTTTCTTCCTCGAAGTCTCCTTGCCACCTTTTTCGTTGAGAGACGTCTGCTTCTGGTAATTCTTTATCTTGCTCATAGGTAATACTTTCTGTCTTTTCGTTAATTTTTTATCGCCACTTGTAACTTCTGATACTTTTGAAACTTTCTCTAATTTTGCCTTGTCTTGCGTTTTGCTGTTAATTTTTTTTGCTGTCTCCTTGTCAGTTACGCTTTTTGCCTCAGAAGTTTTAATATTGTTCGTCTGATTCTGTGTTTCAATCAGCCTTGGTAAGTTTCTGACGACTTTTTCTTGTTTTTTTGTCTTTTCTTTTGCATGACTCTTGGTATCTTTTATTTTTCCTTCCTTTTTAACTTTTTCATTATTACTATTTCCATTAACTAAGCTCTCATTTTTGTTTATTTTAACCTTCTTGTTTAATTCTTTAACATTCTTGGCTTCACTTTTATTGCTTACTTTACTTTTATCAACAAGACTTACTTTAGCTTTCTTAACTTTATCTAAACCATTCTCTTGTACTTTTCTTTTTCTATTCGTTTTCTTCTTCACATTGACCTCATTTTCTTTATTAGAAGAATTAGCCTTTATATTTTTTGAGTCTTCAGGCTGCGTTTCTTCGATTTGCCAATCGCCATTCTGTGAAAACAAAACCTTTGTAAATTGGGTTCATTACAATGAAGGTAACTTTAATATTTCGTTAAATTATTAATGTTCAAATACCAAGCTTGAGCTAATTCAACATTACAATACACCCATATAGGACATCTGGGAAGGTCTTACAGAATCAAAGTGGCAAAACAGCGAATTTTCTTTTTGTAAAGATTATGTTAACCACTCACAGCGGAGCCGGCCGTGTTGTCGACGAGCTGGGCCGCCTCCTCCACGATGCTGAGACCGGCGCGGCTGCGGGCCAGCAGCCGCTTGCGGTGCTTCCTCTTCAGACCTGCAACATGACCATTTTAATAGAAACAATGCAACTTATATCTTGTGGCACATGTAAAGAAGAAAGAGATGATGCCTTTGGCGTCTCTGATGTCCATGGGCGACGACAGCCACTTACCATCAGCTCGTTTGTCGGCGCTGTTTCCATGATTATGAAAATTAGGTATCAATATTATACATATTTATATCACTACATCAGGTACTCGCCCTGGATCCCCGCTGGAGGATGTATTATATCTAGAAGCAAAATAAAAGACTACTCAAGTAAAATGTACCTCTCAAGGCCAGCTCGTCAGACTGCGCCACGAGGGTTTTCTCGAGCGCCCGCAGCCGCAGCGCCGCTTGCCGGGGCTGCTCAGCCGGCTCGGGGGACTCCATCCCCGCCGCCTCCGCCGCCGACACCACTAGCGGGTACTCGTTATTCGACAGGGCTTCGAACCTGTAAACAATGGAAAAATCAAATGTCCGGTTAACACTTGATTAAATTTCAAAACTTCCTTCACTGACTAAGACTGATAATAAGTTTACGTGATCTGATAAACAAGGTATTCACAGAGATTCATAGTTCTGTTGACCTCGTATTACAGTGCAATGTGTATGGTTGAGCTAGCTCCCAGCCCTCAAAAATCTCTCAGTTGAGTACATACATGAAAAACTTTTTGGACCACGCACAAAATGTTCTAAAATGGGAGTACCGTGGATTTTTCTCAAACTTAGGATTTAGGCTCTCTGAACGATGCTGATCAAAAGTTCTTATGGGCCCAACTTCATTTAAAGCGATATAAAGGGCCCAGTGGGCTTCGAAGTTATGATGTTAAGCCCTATTCTATGTCCCACTGTCTTAGAGAAAAAAAGCGACACATAAATAAGAGAATGTATATATATATATATTCTGTATATATATACACATATATATGTATATATACATGTATACTCATATATACATATATATGACACACACACATACTCATGTATATATATGTATATATTGATAAGGTCTGGTCAGAACATTCATGTCTTGACTTAAGTGGCATAAAGTGGCGGTGTTCTTAAAATGTGTGTGTGTGTGTGTGTGTGTGTGTGTCCTAAGTCAAGACATGAATGTTCTGACCAGCTAAGGTTAGAACCCGGCCATATCCAGCCACCTAAGGCACGACATAAATATTCCGACCAGCTAAGGTCCACCGGCCATCTCCAGCCACCTAAGGAAGAGGCCTATTAGCTGCATTATTCAGGCTATCAAGAAGTCGAGTTGGATACTTGAGGTTTTTTCGATGTTGAGCATACCCAAGGTACCAAACCAAATAATACTGGCAACATGTGCGCAACATCCAAGGGTTCTTGCACCAGATTTACTGGTGCAATAATAACCTTGAATTGGGTCATCTTCGTTATTCTCTTCATTTGGTATATATACTACCCACAGTTGATGTTTGACCGCATTCCGAAACCTCGAGTAGACTCTCACCCTTATCAATATATGTGTATATATGTACATATACATGTATATGTATATATATACTCATTATATATACAGAATCATGTATAAATATATATATATATATTCTCTTATATATGTGTCGCTTTTTTTTCTCTAAGACGGGAGATAGAATAGGGCTTAACATCATAACTTCGAAGCCCACTGGGCCCTTTAGATCGCTTTAAATGAAGTTGGGCCCATAAGAACTTTTGATCAGCATCGTTCAGAGAGCCTAAATCCTAAGTTTGAGGAAAATCCACGGTACTCCCATTTTAGAACATTTTGTGCGTGGTCCTTTGTCGCAAATCTTATGGTCTACATTTTTATAATACATGCTAACGTCATTGGAGCAACGAAACACATTTAATTACGAAAAATCGATTTAGTGACATTTGACCTTGAATTACTTTGACGAAGACATAACTTCTGAGACAACTTGTAGAACACCAAAATATAAATGAATTTCCAGCTAGTTTATCTCTTATTAGGTAGAAACATAATTTGGTGTCATGTGGCCCCGAAACCGTAACTAATTACATTATCCTAAAATCATAGACTAATATGTTTTAAATTAACAAGAACAATACCTATGTTTACTAATACATCAATATAAACTAAATTAACCTTCCAATACAGAGCAGTGATAGCCTGCAGAGCAGTGATAGCCTAGTGGTTAGAACGTTGGTCTCCCGAACGCGGGGGCCCGGGTTCAAATTCTGGCACGCACCTCTAATTTTCAAATATTATGTGCGTATTACAAGTTAATTATCACTTGCTTCGGTGAACATCGTGAGGAAACCTGCACACCTGAGAGTTCTCCATAATGTTCTCAAAGGTGTGTGAAGTCTACCAATCCGCACTTGGCCAGCGTGGTAGACTATGGCCTGTACCCCTCACATTGTGAGAGGAGACCCCGAGCCCAGCAGTGGGACAATTATGGGTTGTTGCTTTGCTTTTTTAACCTTCCAACATACAAAAAACTCGCAAGGCACTCACCTCTGCAGACAGATGCTGGCTCGCTTGTAGGCCTTGGAGGAGGCCTGGGCCATGAGGGTCCGCAGCTGGGAGGCCAGCAGCCGCGCCGGAACCGGCAGCTGGGGCAGGACCACGTCCACGCGGCCCGCGCGCGGGTCCAGCGCCGAGGGCCTGGTGGAGACAATGTTGACAGGATCTTAAGTTCGGTTTACACGTATTATAATAGTTAAGTAGATAACTAAATTTTAACTATAAAACATAAACGTGTACTTATGTACGCGCGTGAGAAGTTATACTTCTTTGGCATGAAAAAAAATTCAAAAAACAATATTAAAAAACGTTCTTCAAAATACAATATTCAAAAACAGCAATATTAAAAATTAGTTAACTTCACGATGTAGAATTTAGGTGTCGGTGTGCGCGCGCATTGTAAAAATTCACTCTCATCATTTTTCTCCATCGCGCCAAAAGTATAACTTAAAAAAGTTACTAAATTGTCCGTTTACACGTATTAATTTACTTAAAATTTAGTTATCTACTTAACTACTTAATACGTGTAAATCGGACTTTAGTGATGATGACTTGGTGGCCTAAGGTCTATGATGTCTGGGTTCGTATGATACAAAAATGTTTAATGTTAGTATTACCACCACACTACCCACGTATTATTAGAAGGGTGTCTACTTTCTCAGAGCGACCGAAAATTTTTGAAGTTATAGTTCTTTTTGCGCGTTTGGAAAAAAATTGTGAGTAAAATTTATACGATGCACACGCACACTGACAGCCAAAAAGTGACATGTTGAAGTTAGCTGATAACTGATTCCTTTTACAAACAAAGAGTTATGGCATACAGGATGAAATCTTTAGCTATTTACCCGACTGCCAGGAAGGGCAAATTAAAATTAAAGAGCAAATTAAAGAGCTCACCATAAGGATTTCAAAAAGGTAAGGCGGATTTTTTTTAATTTATAAATTTATACTAGTGTTAATTTTGTTCTTTTACGCCAACGAAGTATAACATCTCACGTACGTACATAAATACACACACACGTTTTTTACGCGTTTCAATCGCTTTATTTAAACAATAGTATTATTTCGGGTTTGTGTTTACATCTACTCCACCCTAAACCTAAATGTTTTTTTAATAATCTGAGCAACTGAGAAAAAAGCGATAACATTATGGTGGACAAGTACGCCGACCCAAAGGATTTTAACGCCTTTTTTAAGAAGCCCATTTTATAGTGCTCCAAAAATACATCGAATGGAAGCTCATTTCACAATTTGCATATGCGTAACAGAAATTTTTTTAGAATCGGACCGTTCAAGTTCTGGAGTCAATTTACATTAACGGCAACTCACGGTTCATCCATGGGGTCATCAGCGTCTCCGTTTTCCTGCTCATCATCCGACACCAGCTCCAGAGCCTCGGGCCCGCCAGCCGGACAGCCCATCTGTAACGGACAAATTGTCAGTTTAACATATTAACATGATGGAAAGAGGAACTGTTGACTTAAGCTTCTATATTTATTGCGTACAGAGATAATGAACAAAAAGCATGATTTTTTTTAAATAAAACGTTTTATTTAAAAGAAGAAATCTCAACAGAGTGATTTAGAAATTTTTAAAGCACCATAATCTGTCTTCATCAAACAATGCACTTTTATTGAGAAGTTTGTACCAGTAGGCCGGGCCATCGCTCTACTCCATTCATATTTATGTTTTGTGTACTGTATTGTGTAAATTTCAGACAAAGTATGGCAAACACAATGAAAATTTTGCAGTGAAACACTGTCCTTGCAGTGCGTTCTTGTGACTTCAGTTACAACATATTGAGATGTAGTACATATTGGTATGACGTGTAATCTTTGTTATAATTATGTTACTCTTTCTAAATACATAAATATATTAATGTTTATCCAGCATTCATTTGTTTTAATCATCTCTAATAATTCACCCTTCGCAATAGTGAAACATAAAGTGTAACATCATAGAGCATTTAGTGAACATCAGACCTTTTGCCAAGCCCTAGTGGCCTCCTGGTACTGCAGGCCGCGGTCGCTCTGCCGCAGCAGCGCCGTGAGCAGCCGCCGCGCCGCCACGCACAGCGCCAGGGCTTCGCCCCCGCACACCAGCGTCGAGAACGGCAGCAGCAGCACTGCCACGCTCTCCTCAGGGATCTCACCCTGCGACACCTGTCGACGGTCAACTAGAGGTTCATTTACAGCGGTTTATAAGTATATCTATTATATGTTTCCGTAATCTTTGCATGCATAGATTGGTTTTATAGAAATTGGAAAGATTGGCCGTATTACATTTTAGCATTTTGGTATGAGGAGGCTTAGTGTACTGACCCTAATACCATGCCAGCATACAAGGTTATCGTAAAAGGCGACAGAAGCCGGCCCACTCGGTGGTAAGGCTTTACATAACGATTTTTAAGTAATTAGTTGGTATTATTATTGGAACGAAGTTCCTTATCGCGCGTTGTGAAAGGGGGCTAGACGGAAAATTACGACACTTTTTGATTCTTACGAATGACGACACTTTTTTTTAAGTGATTCAGAGAGTTTTACAGAGATGGCGCTGTACAACAAAACAATACTTAAATCGAAAGGAACTTCGTTCCATCCGGGTGTCCCTTGACACCTTTCATGTTTTTATTTTTCTTTTCGTAAAGCCTGCCTAGCTACCTCCTGCTTGAGTCAGTCACCAAAATACTCGTCATGTTTAGACTGGGAGCCAGGTCTCTTTCTCTCTTCTTTCCAGGCTAGCAAAGCATCAGGGAACGTTTGCTGTTGCTGACGTCAGCTCGTTAGTCGGCTAGCTACATAAACATACCTTGGCCAGTTCCTCGAGGTAGCAGTCAATGACGTGTAGGATCATCGACATGGCGTTCCTCGCGTACTGCGGTGTCTTCACGCACAGGATGCCTGCAATGGGAACACATTATGGCGCTAACACACTATCGGCGAACACAGGATAACGAGTGTATAATCGTGGGTCATCGGCACTCATCGCCTAGAGAGAGACCATCAATGTCCTCAGTCTCATTATCATTGGCAAAATCTGATGGTTCCATACTACGGTGGTGACAAGGATCACTCAGAAGGTGATATTTGAGGATGTTTTAGGCACATGGCATTTTTGAGATGGGAAAAAAACCATTAAGCTCGCGACCTGTAACCAACACCTCTGTATAATAATTGTTAGCGCCATCTCTGGAGCGAAGCTGTCAAGCGGTTTGGAACGGTCAATGTCACAACATTAGCATGAAGGATGCAGTTCTCAGCAGTAAGGATGGATGGCGCAGCTGGACTAAGATTAATATTATAGATGGAAACATTGGTATTCAAAATTTTACGTTTATTATATTATTAAGCAATTTTTGTATTTCAAAAATATACACGTAACTGTTCAAGTTTTCACTTCTGTCGGTACTCCCGGAGTGCCACTGATTCGTAATTTTTTACTGACTCATTCTTGGTATCAGCAGTCTAATTCACGTATTTTAACAAGTTCGATTGCAGTGCAGTTCTGCCCCCATATGGTGAAAGGCCGTAACTACGAAAAAGTAGTTTTGAGATAATTGCAGTTTTGTCTGAAGCAAAGTTTTAAGCACTATCTACAGGCTTTTTTATGACTTTAATCATTGATAATTCGTATAATAATTCCTTTTTTCTATTACATTTCGTTTTAATTATAAACTGAAACACAGTTTTTTTTTATATTCAATTTTCCCTTTCATTGTAGGAAAAAAATATAAGGAAAATTATACAACCCTAAACAGAAAAGCCTCAACTAGATAGTTAGGTCTTTTCTTGTTACGATTTCAGTTAACGTCTTTTCTCGCTAGAATCGAAGATTTTATACTGTTATTCCTTTTAAATAGAAAAGCCTTAATTAAAACATTACGCCTTTTATCATTAGTATCTTCATAAGATTTGGTGACATAAAACTTATTTATTATTATCAGTCTTTGACAAAATGTCTTTTTTTATATCCTGAAGGACCGAGGAACAAGCAGACAGGCCACCTGATGATAAGTGGTCATTGGTTGATTAGAAGTAAAATTAATCGTTTACTCAATAGGTACTTGTAATGAATTTACTGTATGTTTGTAACTTTGTAACTTCTCTTTGGACTTGATTTTGACCCACTTCAAACGGCAGTCTAATTCACGTAATTTAACAAGTTCGATTGCAGTGCAGTTGCAGTTACGTTCCGATCAAAATGTCACTTTCCGTATTCTCTTAGCTTTCGTGAGCGCTGTCAAACACGCTCACGTCACGCGAGCGCTTGTAAAAACGCTCACGTCACAAAAAGGTATTCTGTTGATGCGTGTCAAGATTTTTTTACTAATTTCATTATGACTTACGAGGCAAAGTGAAGACCTTCATTCTGCCATATTGAAATAACATATGACGTTTTTTGTGAACTGAAGCACACATTTTTACTTTTTTTATAAGAAATATCATTAAAATCCTTATTGGGATAATAAGTAAATATTCTTCAACGTTTTTTAATGGAAACATAATAAATTGTATTTGATTAATTAATCATTTTATTTGTTTTCTCATATGACAACACAAACACAGAGTACTAAATAGTCGAAGAAAAGTTTGGCAGGCGCGCAGGATGCGTGGCAGTTGACGCGCAGTTCAAAAATTACGAGAATACGGTTTAGACGCTAAACTTCAACATGATTGCAGCGTCACTGCAACTTAATCGATGCGTGTTAAAGTTACGTGAATTGAAGTGCAGGTAATTTATTTAGTATACTACTAAACGCTAGGCTAGAGGACACCACCGGTACATTGTACATGGTTTTTTCAGGTGACAATGTAGTTAAGGTTCTAATGTTACCATCGCTGGCCATGAACATGTCGCTGAAGGCCTGGCAGCTGGACAGGCTCCAGCCGCAGCGCCGCAAGCAGCGGAGACTGCCGCGCAGGTAGCGCCTCACCAGCTGTTACCAAAAAATATTTTACATGTGGCGAGTAATCAACTATCAACATATCAGTATAGGTCAACGCGTCTTTCCATTGTATACAACGCCAGAACGCAGCCATAGGAAACTGCTCGCGTATATATTGTAATGCTGTTTTTAAATCTGTTATTACAATGCATACATGAATTTTGCGTACTGATCGTGTATAGTTTGTATCGTAGATGCACGCGTCTTCGTTCCCAACTATACTACACCACTTACACTTGACAAGAGTGTTGAAAGTCTAGTTTTATTGATTTAGTAAAATATGGAATTATATTTAAACTTTATTGGGTAGGATTAATTAATTGAAATACATAACAATGACTTATAATCATAATTATTTTTATTGAAAAAGTACTTTTCAACGAGCATTATTAATATTATGCAAGACGTTAAATGCTAGGTCGTGTTTCCTTTTTCTATTTTTTTTGCGGGGGGTACTGAAGCTGAAGGTCAGCCTTCATGGTTCATCTTTATATAGATGTCGGCTGTACACGTATCTTGCGGGACAGTCATTTTTTAAAGTTGTTGAAAATAAAATTTTGGGCCTGTTGGTCTGTAGTGACATGTTTTAGAGAATTATTGAAAATACGAATGTCTTTTAAATATGTGACTTAATCTACTCTAGTAACGCCGCGCCGTAATAAGACTACGTCTACGCTTCGCGGGGTTCCTATTTTTATCGTGAATAAAATCAGAAAACCATAACCTAACTTATCCTTCTTTCGATTTGAGTTCAGTTGTTTTTTAACCGACTTCAAAGAAAGGAGGAGGTTCTCAATTCGACTGTTTTTTTTTGTTTTATGTTTGTTACCTCAGAACTTTGGACTGGGTCAACCGATTTTGATGATTCTTGTTTTAATCGAAAGCTGCTACTTGTCGTGTGGTCCCACATAAATTTGAGCGAGATTTGACAATAGAATCCATGTCAAAATCATACAAGTCTTAAATTTGCATTAAGTATGTGCGTGATAAATGGACGAATAACTCAATATCCAACCGATTTCGACGATTATTTTTTTATTGGATGTACTTCATTTGAAGTCGGTTATTTTTCGTTAAAATTTTAGATTATTTTTCATGGCAAGGGACGAGAAAGAGAGGTCAATAAATAAAAAAATATTTTACAAATTTTAATTTATTAGTAATAGGTATTGATGTAAACATTCTTATTTTTAATGTAAATATTACAATTTTTTTTGTTAATTTTACTAACGCATTAGGCTTTGCCTCTAATGTTAGTGTAACTTTGGAATAAATAAACTAATAATAATAAATAATAATAAAATGGCGAGCATGCAACTGCTCGCGTAGTTTTGGCGCGCTTATTCCGATACATACACGATTAGTCCGTATGCGTAATGGCACTGTACATTATGGAACGAGATAAACTTCTACGCTACTACAAAGTATACGCGAGTATTTGCGTACTGCTGTTGTATGGATTGGAAGAACTTAGTAAAAAAGTTATTTCCAATCTATACGCGGTTAGTTTCATACCCTTGCGTTCTGGCCTTGTATAGAATGGAAAGACGCATAGGTCAACATATCAGTGTAAATAAAAACACTGATATGTTGACCTATATCGATGGAATGCAGTGCGTAGGCTAAGGAGTAGTTTGTGTTGTGTTGTAAATAGCATTTTGAGATAACATTTTGGAAAATATTACTTACCAACATACAAATTTACTACTAACCACCCTCTATTTGCTTCGGTTTTCATAGAGATCCTGAATTTTTTTAAATAACATATAGCCCATATTACACAGAAACAGAGCACCCTATTGGTGAAAGAATTTTTGCAATAGGTCCGGTACTTTTGAGTTTATCCAATACAAGCAAACAAAAAAATCAAAAGTTTCCTCTTTAAAATAAGTTTAGATGTGATATGTATCACAACCAAAGTAGGAAATAGGAGTAATGTATATTCTAAAATTTTAGTTGTTTTTAAATAGATAAACCATGCTGCATTAATAAGTATCTATTGATTATAATGTGATAAGATTAATTCTTGGTGAAATGCAATATAATACTTTTTAAGGGGAAATATTTCAAAAGATACCCAATCTCTTGGATGATTAAATCCTGGAGAAAGTCAATCAATATACTGTCAAGTGACAATCCAATAATTATGAAACTTATTTTAAACACTCATAAATTCAGGGAGTAAGTTTCTGCAAACAATAAACAAATCGTTACCATGAGAAACTTATCCATCCGGTGCTGGTCGATGCCGTACCACTCGGTGGCCAGCACACGCAGCCCCGCCTTGGTCATCAGCACGGCAGCTGCCAACTGCTCCGGCAGGAACAGGTCCAGGATCTCTGCTATGCTCTCACACAACTCTTCCTGTACATAATTACCGTGACTTCTTGATCATCATACTTACAGGCATGTATTTAAATTTGTAACCTTAAAAAACATGTCTAAAATTTCAAACTTACAATGTATTTCTTTTTAAGACAGGTAAAATATTCAATTGAAAATGTAGGTGTATGGAATCTATACTAATATTATAAAGAGGAAAGATTTGATTGTTTGCATTGAATGGGCTCCGAAACTACCGAACCGATTTGAAAAATTCTTTTACTGTTGAGAAGCTACACTATCCCCGAGTGACATAGACTATATTATATTTTTTTTTACTATTTTTCCCGAAGTGAAGCGAGGGCGATTTCCTAGTATTATATAAAGCAAGCAGTTTAAATGAGCCTGGCGGCGCACACAAAACTTCTTAATTATGCTTCCAAAGGTACCAATCCAACCTCAGCTAGCTTGGTGGATAATTACTACTAACATTGTAAGAGCCAGGCCTAGTGATGGGACATTTCAGATTATTGTACATATGTACAGACTCAACACTGGGATATTCTCCCCTCACGATTCTGAATGGACTATGAACGTACTTGCACTAGAGGCTTGTCTGACATCCACACGGCATAAAATAATCCTTTCCACACTCTGATGAAGTCATCTTCTTTAAACTCTGTAACAAATTAAGGCACAAAACTTGTTACAGAATCGACGAAAAAGAAAATAAATGTACCAGGGAAATTTACCTCTTCGGAGCTATTGAAAAAATTTACAATGTACATCCTGATGATAATATCCGTTATAAATTTAAAATAAAGTTACAAATGATTATAGTTATAAAGAATGGATAGTAAAGAGCGTGTCATTATTAAAATAATCTATCGCTGCTCATAGCCATATTATCAATATGACAGGAAAATTTAAAAATTTGAGGTTATACCGTGAAAGTTTTGACTATACTTTGCTTCTAAAAACTATACAAAATTCAACTGACCTGAACATTAAATAAAGACAATTACCGTATCCTTTCTCGAAACAGTTCTGAAGCCATTTCTTTAAGGTTTTAAGGACCCTGTCGCGAGTTTTCTTCTCATTACCAGATAGCAACCTCGCGAACTTAAATTCTTGTGCGACAACCAACACTTGCTCCTTTTTATTTTTATCTTTAGGTTTCTTCTTCAACTTTTGCTTTTTGTCTTTATTCTTATTCGGTACTTTCATGTTTCCCAGTTTTAATTTATTTTCATGTGGAGAAACATGAAAAATGATGAAAACAGCATGAGTTTTGTTTAGCAAATTATGACAGTTCTATTTGTCATTGGTATAAGTTGTTTTTGACATAATAGTTGACATTTAACATGAGCAGTGTTGCCAGAACCAAATTTCAAAATCCAGGAAATTCATCATGTAACACTCGATGTAAAGTATGGAAACATCGATTTACTCCAATGTTATTTTTAATACGTCAACATCGAGTAACCATCGATGTTTTTTATTCGATGCATCGAAGAGGCAACCCTAATCACAAAATCCACCATTAGGCCATTAGGCTAAGGTTGAAAAGCGTTTCCTTAGTTTTTGGCATCAATTTCATTGCCGGTGACTTTTTTTTAGTCCCAACGCTAGTAAAAATAAAAGAAATCGATGTATGAAAACATCGATGCCACTATGCGATGCATTGCATCGAAAAGAACATCGATTTTTTTTTCAATGTGCATCCCTTCTAATAATAATCCAGGAAATAAGAACAAAAAAAACAAGAGATTGGTCTCAATCAGGAGATAAATAAAATACTTACCTAGCTGTTGCCCGCAGCTTCGCACGCGGAAATAATGCTTATCATATTTATCCCCTATTTCGCCCCATTTAGGGTTGAATTTTAAAATATCCTTCCATAGTGGATGCCTACGTCTTAAGAAGACAGAGATACGTGTGCGAAATTTTAAGTTTCTAGTCTTTCTAGCCCTAATGTTGCGTCCACACGTATTAAGTAGATAAGTAAATTTTAACTAAATTTTAAGTGAATAATTTTAAGTGCGTGTCCAAACGTAACAATTTAGTAAAGCTGTTAAGTAGATAAATGCATTCAAAAATAAATATGGAAGACCGAAAAGAACTCATGAATTCCATACTGAAATTTGTTATTAGTGAAACATTGAATGAAGTTAATAAGTTAAAAATAAAATACATACTTTGTGGTAGCCGTGGTCCAATTGGACCAATGAAAGTGCCACTTATTGGTGTGCATATATACGACGTACTTAATTAATTTGGAGAAAGGATATTTTTTTTTGTAAACAGCGCAGTTCAAAATAAGACGTGTAACTTTCATAATTAATGTTGTACTAATAAAAATGCGTCCTGATTGTTTTATTCGGAATTTGGATAATTATACTTGCTTTTCTAAGTAGAAATTACATGTACAATAGTTGGTAGTGAGAGCGACCCTGCCTGCGAAGTGATTAAATTCCCGGGTTCGATTCCCGGCCGGGGCAGATATTAAATTATGAGACAGTTAAATATTTGTACTCGGGTCATGGGTGTTATTGGGATGTGTTATATGTGTCATCTATGCCACCCGCAACACAGGTAAAAACCTACCGCGAGGGTGTGTATGTATAAGCGTATTACAAATAATCTAATTTTTTTTATGGAAATAGCCGGCAAACGAGCTGACGATCCACCTGATGGTAAGTGGCTATCGCCGCCCATGAACATCAGTAACACCAAAGGCATCACCGATGCGTAGCCGGCCAACACGGCCGGGAACACTAGTCGTTTGGCAGCTGACTCATGCTCGAGGGTGGTAGCTATCCAGGTGAACCCCTGGAGAAATAATAATAGTAATAATGGTATTAATTAACAATTAAAATCAATACTGCTAATATAATCCCTCCGAGGGCCCTACCACCAGCGGGCCGGATTTAGTCGCCTTTTACGACATCCTTCCGGCGTGGGATTCGGGTTAGTATTCTAAACCGCCCCAATACGGCTGTATTTAATTTTAACAAAAAAATAACCGACTTTAAATGAAGTAAATCCAATAAAAAAGGAATCGTCGAAATCGGTTGGATATTGAGTTATTCGTCCATTTATCACGCACATACTTAATGCAAATTTAAGGCATATTCTTTTGACATGGATGCCATAGTCAGATCTCGATCAAATTTATGTGGGACCACACGACAAGCACCAGCTTTCGATTAAAACAAAAATCATCAAAATCGGTTCATCCAGTCCAAAGTTCTGAGGTAACAAACATAAAAAAAATACAGTCAAATTGAGAAAACCTCCACCTTTTTTTGAAGTCGGTTAAAAATTGGAATAGTTAGCAGCGTGTAGGTACAGACAGCAGAGCATAAAAATAAAAATTTGAAAAACCCCCCGTATCAGGCTACTGCAGCGCCCTCTGGTGGCCTACCGCCATAAAACATATAATTATAAGCCCGCTCTTTAGTGATACCTTTTGAATCCAAAAAACTGCAATGAAATCGGCCCAGTAGTTTTCATAAAAACGGTAATATACATACATACAAACTAACAAACAAACAACCTCTAACCCCTAATGCATATACCGCGATACCGCCTTCGTATCGTTCCGTCCGTCGTGGGTAAAAATTAAAATGAAAAAAGGGATAGATAGATACCATATAGGAATAAAATAAGGCAGAATGTATGCAGTATGAGTATTGGTAGAAATTATAATACATTTTAAGAATTAAACATTAAAATAATAAAAATAAATTAAAATATTCATATAATATCTTAAATTAAAATAAATCTTGCATGTCCTTTGGTTTACTAAAAACTGATGATCAACAACGCAAAGAAGTTTACGACTTCCTCGTGACCTACTTAATTACTTAACCATTTTAGTAAATTTTAAGTAAAAAGTGCCCGTCCAAACGTGTTAAGTGATAAGCCCCGCCCACCTACTTAACAGAAAAATAGAAAAATTTCTAAATTACTTATTTACTTGTGTACTAAATTACTTATCTACTAAAATGTCCGTTCACACGTATTAATTCACTTAAAATTTACTTAAATTTTAGTTAACTACTTATCTACTTAATACGTGTGGACGGGACATAAGGGTTTGGCCTGTGCGTTGATACACCAGTCCAATCACTTTTGCCTTTTATATTATAGCTTCATTCATTCATTTTAGGTGTCATTTTTCAGCTTACTTTAAAATCAAAACAATTGTTGTTTTTTTAATGTTTTTAGTTCTCAATATTCCAGCAATAACTCTGGTACTCAATTTATTTCTCAATTTGGTCTTTGTGTTAATGTCAACTCAAAATTCTATTATTCTGCAGTTAGAGTTTTCTTTCTCCTGTACGAAGTCACAGTACTCATACACGACTTGCAGTCTGCGACATGCGACATGGCGTGCACAGCATCGAGGGTGATAGAAATGAACAAAACACCATTTTTATAACTTTGTATATAATGACGCATATTTACAACTATTACTCTTATTTATACAGGGTTTTTCTTACTTAAAAGATTCAATAAATAAAACTGACTGCAGACTGGACCCATGGTCCTACATTAACATTATCTTATTAAAAAAAATCAATCCATTAATCATAAAACAGTAAAAAAAAAGAAATAAAATCCATTCTGTAGTCATTTCTATTTCAGCAACATTTATTCATCTGTGATATATTCTAACTGAAATCCGCAACATAAAAACGTTAAAAAACTTATTTGTATCAGATTGCAGTCAAATTACATCAAATTATTTACAATATACATGTAATTACCTAGCACGGCACTGCTAACGATATCATTTTAGCTGGCAAAACAATACATATTTTTCTATAAAATATTATATTTATTAATCCTGCTGCCCATTACACCTCCAACTATTAAATTTAAACTCCTCTAATATCTACGCTTCAACATCAATATAAATTCATTTTTCCTTACAATAATTATAATTTTATTTTAATTCCATTTATCTTTTGATTTATTATAATCTGTGATGCTCCGTATTTATTATACATCTTAACGTAACACGTATATTGAAATATATTTCGTTACAACGATATCTAGGGGAAGGTACTTCGATAAAATACAATGTAAGGGCCATGCTCAGTTTAACAGCCTCTAAGTCAATGCTCATTTGATATACTTTATACAATACATTTAAATAACATTACATACAGTATTACATCTTTGCCACTCAAAAACAATTTTCTAACTGGGAACAGACAAAATACATCAACGTTACGCTCAGACGGCAATGTGATAATATTTTTATACCAAATACTATTCAAACTGACGCAATGCAAAATATAGATTTTCACGACAATAATGTAATTAGATTTACAAGGGTATTGGCACTTTGTAAGTACATTAATGGCAACACTGCGAGTATTATGCATATAATTTTTTTTGCAATTAAATGCTTCAAAGAATGCTTAATCTTCTGCTGAAAGGTTAGATTTACGTATGAATCGGTTAAATAATATTTTCCAAGATTTAAAATCTAATAAATATCATTTTATGCAAACATGGGATGTAAATACATACAACACTTACGTTTATGTCCATACATAGCATGGATGATACTTTTTATAAACAACGACATAGTGCAGTGTTAACTTATGATAATTTTATAAAACGTACTAACATAATATTTTAACTCTTAATACATTTGCTATGGCAAAATCAGGAATCTGTTTAGTTTCATATATTTTTCTAAACTACCTATTTTATATACATATATAATTAACAATAATCTATAACTTGGAGTGCACTTTAAAATGCAGACGATGCATATTGAAGAAGTTTATCAATCAAAATATTTATAAGTAACTAGCTGACTCGGCAAACGTTCTGCCAAACATATTACTTCTGAATAGGGACCGCCTTAGTGGTATAAAATATACTTTACCACCTATTCTCATATCTATCAAATATACACACAAACAAATCATAAAAATCGGTCGAGCCGTTCCGGAGGAGTGCGACCACAAACACCGTGACACGAGATTTTTATATAGTAGATTAATAAAACAAAAACTGATTAAAAAATTAATAAGTTCGCCAGTTTAACTGGCAAATATGAACTCAATGGCAGGCATTCATAGAAATAATAAAATAAATTAATGTCAGACGATTATTTCCTCAAATGAATGGCATGTATTAAACATCAATATTTTTTTAAGTATTTCAAGATCCACAGAAAGAATGTGTTTCTCTCGGATATGCTCATTTTTTACAGACTTCAAAAGAGGTGGTTCTCAATTCGACTGAATTTTTTTAAATGTTTGTTACCTCAGAACTTTTGACTGGGAGAATCGATTTTGATGATTCTTTTTTTAATCGAAAGCTGGTGCTTGTCTTGTGGTCCTACTTAAATTTGAGTGAGATATGATGAGTAGTTTTTAAGTTATCCCTAATTTTGAAGTCGGTTATTTTTTGTCAAGAATTATTCCCTAAACGCTAAATACATTATTTAGATTTTAATTTGAGCAGAGTTTTTTCGCCATTTCTTCACACCCATAATATATTATTTTTTTAACACAAACATATAAGTTTTGTATTTATAAATTGAATATTGGTTGAAGATCATTATACATCTGTCTACATTTCACAGTGACATAGGAATCATGCGTATTGTATTTAACACAATTTAATTCAACATGTATACTATATTATTTTGTTACATATATCTATATGTAAAATATCCATTTTAAGGCCTTCTGTCCTCTGAGATGCACATCATGTGCACGCTACCATGTAATAAAACATATATATGCAGTGCGTGCATATATGACGTGCGTGTAAGTGGACAGAAGTCCTAACTTCAATGAGCGGGATACATTATTTATAACAGATAAAATAAAAAGTAAGGAATAAAACAGAATATATATAGACTAATGCAGGCACTTGTCATCAAAGGACATTTCACATAATATAGTGAAAAGAAACCCCTTTTCGTCCGTTGTTTAGACGAGAAGAGCCCTATTTAGTAACAATCTTGCAAGGTCTTCTTATTGTAATTTGTAGTTTTAAAATAAGGTTGACGCAAAATGAAAAGAATTTAAAATTCTTTGACAGATAATTAAATGTCGAAACCATTTAATTTTTAAACAAAAATTTAATACTTCATTGATACGTAATGCCAAGATTGTTAACCAAATAAGTATCGTCTAAATCTACAGACTATAGACCTTACCTCTGGTTAAAAATATAATAACAAAAAAAAGTTGGAAGAACATTTGTACTATTGCAACTTCATATTGTATTTAATGCTACATTACAAAAATATATAATACACAACGCGGGACTGACGATGCGATAACACGATATTAATAACGCTTTTATATTAAGTACTCTGTATGTACAAACATAATTATGCTGAAGTCCAGTAACAGTCTGTCAATTTTAACTTTATTGTCGTTATGCTTAGTTTGATTGATTTGATTTTTAATTTTTTTCCGCGCAGCAAATACTGTTGTCAATAAACCCTGAACCTTTATTATGCTTTGTTTTGTCTTTATATCGTATTTAAACTAAAATCTATATAGTTATATAATATTTTTAAATATAAGCGTATTTTTGTTGGTTCACTTTAATTTTTTTTACTTTAAAATAAGTAAATTCTTTACATGATGGTGAGCCATTGGTCAGCGCACTACTCGTAGTTGATTTAATTCTTTTAGATTCACGCGTATATATTTGTAATATTTTGCAATAGACAATTTATGGCATCCTTAACGTCATTATGCACCAATTTTTTTTTCACAGCCGATTTTTGTCTAATAGAAAACAAATATTTTGTGTGTAAGTTTTATAACTATTTTTCAACTATTATATTTTAAGAATGTTTTCTCATTATCACATCATCACACCCTCGCGTCGTATAAGATTCTACCTTAACGTTACAATTAATTGTATATTGTTTATGGCAACACTTATTACAAGCGATAGGTTTCATCAGTATTTCAACAAATACACTCACGGCACTTATGTCTTAATCTTTCAACTCGCTAGTCAGTAGAGTATACTATAGGATCTCTGTTAACATCACTATACTATCTTATACTTTACAAATGTCTATACTTTGTCCGATAAATGTGAATAGATGTCAAGGCATGGCGACCCTGTAGCCTAGTTGGTAGCGACCCTGCGAAGCGAGGGGTCCCGCGTTCGATTCCTGGCCCGGGCAGATATTTATGTGACAGATAAATATTTGTACTCGGGTGCAGGGTGTTATTGTGATGTGTTATATGTGTCGTCCATGCCACCCGCGACACAGGTAAAAACCTACTGCGGGGGTATGAGTGTGTAAGAGTTTAAGTTTAAACTTTAATAAACATTATGAAATTGGCTATGGCATAAGTGAAATAGAGTAAGGCGGGGCAAAACGTAACATATGTTATTATGACATTTGGCAGTCTTATCTGTCATATTTTGCCCCGACTCACCCTACTTTAGATAATAATGTTTCTGTATCCAATTTCATGATGTTTATTAAAGTTTGACATGCCTTCACATTTATCAAACGCACTATAAGTGTGGGAGTTGTTACGTTTACAGTCAATAATTTTACAAACAATTAACTATTCATAAACATTTCAAGTCTTTGTACAAGTAAATAATTGTGCGGAGATTTTTCTAAGATATGCGAGAATTGTGCGAAAAGTTTTGATTGTTTCAATACTTTCAATGAATTAAATGGAACGAAAAATCATTTTTCTGTTTAAAATTAGAAGTATTTTTTCTGTTTTTACAACACTAACGCCGTTCTAAGCACATAGTATTGAGATAATGTTAGCTTTATATATAACTTAAGTGATCCTGAGTATATCTTTAACATTTTTACATATAATCCTTTTTTGTTACATAAAACTAAATCTTAAAACACAGCAACAACTCCCAACACAATCACTACATGTTTTATAATTTAGCACACATATTGTATATATTTTTTAATTTATATAAATTCTCTACGATATAATTTCATTATACATACACTTGCCAAACAAATTATATATATATATGATTTTATTTTTATTATTTACAATAAATGCTATTTCCTGAGCCTTTAGTCTCATTAAGTCATAGGACTCCAATGACCGATAACTTTGTTTGAACATTATTCAAATTATGCTTTGAAATTAACTTAAAAAATGTAATTAAAATCGGTAAGATCAAGGTTAACAAGGTAACAGTTACCATAACCGCCATGTTTATAAAACAGAATGTAAATTCCATAATCACCCACATGTTTTGTGAATTTTAAAGTACCCGTACATATACAAAATTATTTTTTTCAATTAAACAATAATTATTTCATCTACACTTTAATGGATGCTTGTATTTTGATATATTATAAATTAATATTTAAAACTATGTCATTGGCACATCAATTCATTTGAAATAAGTTGTGTTTACTTAAGTGAATTGCTTTAAATGTTTGTACTGTTCACATTAGGCCTTGTTCAGTATGATAGTCCCAATGATACATTCACAGCAAGAGTTTTATGATTTGGTTTATATTATGTACAACATTTTGGTGTATATTAACCCCCTTTTTCTTACATTACTAACAATATTTTCAAGGTTTTTTAAAACATTATGTCCGCATACTCATTATTGAATGTGGTTTTCTGTGGTAATAATTTAAATTGTGGTCTTCTTTATAAGTTGTTCTATGCAATTTGCTTCCTCCGATTATCACATTTCGAGTTTTCGATAATTTAGAGCAAGAACTTGGCAGGTGCCAGTTAGAGTGAGTAAGTAAGTACTTATATATTTTACAGGCTCACACATCGAACATAAGCTTTTAATTTTAACACTTTAGCTGCAACTCTAACTTACAAATTGCCAATTTAATATAGTGTATCAAATTATAAAACGTCAAGTATTACAGCTACTTAAAACGCAAATATATTGATTAATTAATAATCTGCCCAAATATTGGTGTTGGGAGGCCAAGTGTTAGATCGTCTAAAGTAAGGTGGAACACCATCGACGTAGAACTCCATGTGTTGTTTCTTGAAAATATCATTTATGAGCGATTTCCATCTCTTCACCCATGACTTCTTTGTGCCTGGCTCGATGGGCACTGTTACGTTTGGCAAACTGATGCTCTCGGGGAAAGTGCTAGCTTTAGTAATGTTCTCATATGTTCTGGATGTGGTGAAGTCACAAGGCAACTGTGTTTTTACTTTAGTAACAGTTATGTGTGGTGATGGCAATGGGATGGTTATTTTTGGTGGGTTTTTCGAAGGGGGCTTGACCTTCCCGGGCGGTGCTTTCAATGGGGAGATTTCCCATGGTGATGGCTTGGGCAACATGAGACAGTTAGGAGATGGTCTAGCCCTCGATATAATCTTAGTTCTTTTTGCTGTCGAGTGATGCCTAATGTAAGATGTCATCAGTTTCATATCGCTTGGTTGAGAGAGATACGTTTTGGAGTTACGATGAGGTTTCGTGGGCAGTTGATCGGTGGAGGCGCTTTTGGTGTCCGTTTCAGTCGCTTTCGTAGGACTCGTTCGGGAAGGCACCCCATTACCTCTCCTAGTTATATCTAAGATTTTTCTTGTAGTGTTTTCGATATCTTTCAAAGCCTTCGACTCATCATTCGCAGATGTTTTATAACTACACGATGGAGCGAGCGTGGTGCAGACGGCTGCGTTTTTCGAGTTTATGTTCCAAACGTAGAACGGTGGTTGTTTTGGGGATACGACCTTCCGCGAAGACTTTTCGAACACGGGTACGGGCGTTATGTATGGCGACCTGGGTATCAGCCGCTGAGGAGTTTTGAGGCAAGGTTCCGCTGCAACCCCTGGGTCCTGATCAACCTTCAACTTCTTAGTCCCCAAGTCCTTCCTCACCTGGTCCAGACACGGCGGCTTCAGCTTGCTGGCTGAGCTCTTCAAGAAATCAGCTAGATTCTTGGACAACCTCTGAGAGGACTCCTTGGATATTTTATTCTTCAAATCCTTAACCAACTTCGGATTGGATTCGTCGATAACCGATAGCTGCCCCTCCGTGCTCAACAAGTCGTAGGTATTCAAGGAGTCGTAGCTGGGATTGTGCATGATGAACATGCCATCGGAAACGCTCAGGACATCCGAGGAATCCATGGTGGCAGACCGATCGCGCAGCTGGATCGCCGTGGCCACCGTGTCCACCGACGACTCGGACTGGATGTCGAATTGCGAGTCCGTGTCGGATCGCTCCATCGGTACCGACCGCTGGGACTCCACGTCGGAATCCAAGGTTCCTGTGTGGCTCGATCTGGCTTCCACGTCTACGTTGTTCGAATCTGGACTCGCGTCATCGATAAATTTCAATTGTGCATCTTCTAACGAATCTTTATCTTCATCTGGCGCGTCGGCTTCCATGTTTTCGATAAACACGTCATCTAAACTTAAGTTATCGTCGACGTCCTTGGTCGTCGCACATTCAGTCGGCTCCTCGTCGTGCTTGGTCACCTGTATTATCGGGATCGCCTCCAGAGATATCTTGGACGGGGGGTCCTCGCCGGACAGCTTGGAGTCGGAGCCCGGGTCCCGGAACCGGGCCGGCTTCGGGCCGAGCGAGGATCTCGGGGGGGGCTCGTCTCCTCGAAGGGAGTAGATGCGGTCCCGGTGGCGTCTCGGCGGCAGCGGCAGGGAGTTGGTGGAGGAGGCGGTGTTCAGGATGGAGTCGGTGCTGGTCCTGGAGTAGGTCTGCTCGGTCTGGGAGAGGTCGAGCGACTGCGGCCGGACGCAGTGGCGCAGCGAGCGCGCGTGCGATCCGATCACGATCCCCGAGTCCGTCGTGGACAGGTCCGAGCACGACACTCGTTCACTTAAACTTATCTCACTTTTATCACTCCTGTCGATCTCACTAGAGTCAGCGTCCTTGGCGTCGGGCTTGGGGCCGAGGAGGTGTCGGGGGGGCGCCTCGGCTCCGGGCAGCGAGTACTTCCGACGGGGGCGGCGCTCGGGCGGCAGGGGCAGGGTTCTGGTGGCGTGCGGTGCGCAGTGTATTCCCGGCGTGGCGATGTCACTCGGGAATGGGTGGCGCTAGGTGCGCGGCGCCACCGCGGCGGGGGGCGGCTTCGGCGGCAGCCGGGGCGCCAGTCTGTCGATAATCAATTGATTGAAGATTTGTTTGCAAGTAAAATAATTCTCTTAACTCTCGATGTCCTCCACGAAGCGACGTCAGCGAAGGTCCGAACCTTGCAGGAGGTGAAACGCTCGAGACTCATAAAAATTGTTTTGCCGGCTGAATCTTTCCAACATCGCTATACAAAGCTGTAAAGGTCGATAGACCACCAGCAATTTTCCATAAAAAAAACCAATTCAATTCACAGTACTCACTATCGACATCATCCTACTTCCTACTAATATTATAAATGTGAAAGTTTGTATGTATGTTTGTTACTCTCTCACGCAAAAACTACTGAACGGATTTTAATGAAATTTAGTGCACAGGTAGACCGTGGTCTGAGCTCTGACCACGATCAGAGCGCTAGTACAATAATATACGGGCAGGATGCTATGTGTGGTAGCTGTGTGTACTCACTGCGCAGTGTGGTGCCGCCGCTGCAGCAGCGCGGAGTGCGCGGGCCGCAGCAGCTCGGGTGCGGGCGCGGGCCGCGGGGGCAGCGGGGGCGGAGCGCCCGCACCGCCCGGGGACGTGCCCGAGCCCGCCGCGCCACCGTCCGCCCAGGGGACCTATAGACGACGTACACACCGTTCACTTGATTTGCTCAATACTGCTTCAGATTTGTTTCGTATCCGTGTCTATGTGTGCGTTACTCGAGCGTAATATGTACAGACTTATAATTTATGTTGCCTTGCTATTCAGTGATATGGTGGTGTTGCCAGGTCCAAAGACTGGGTTACGGTAGATTTTTCCGTGAAATAACGTAGATTATTATAAAATCCAGTAGAGTGTAAGAGATTCGAGGATTTTCCTACTGAAATCAGATTTTTGTGTGGGTCAAAATATGGTAAAATGTACTAAAGCATTAAAAATTGTTACGGTAGATCGAAGGTGAATACGGTAGATCTGCTATAATTATGTGGTACCTGGCAACACTGATAAACAAACATAAATAGCACGCAATGTACAACCAACGCGATGAGTGTGAATGTTTTGTATGCATATTATACTGGGCGTGTGCGCGCAGTGTGTTGTGGTGAGGAACCATTCACAGCACATAATGTACGTCGACCAACGCGACAAATGTGAGTGTGGTAGTGACCAGGTAGTGCCGCTATATTAGTGGTACGGTGGCATGGTAGCGTCGTGTGTGTATGTGTGCGTGTGTGTGTGTGTGATAGTGACCTGGTGGTGGTGCGGCGTGTGCGCAGAGTCGCGGCGGCGGCGCGGCGGCAGCGGGGGCGGAGTCCCGCACGCGCTGCTGCCGCTACTCGCACCGCCCGACAGACCCTCCACCGACGCTGCCACTGCGAACACACACATATCGTACATTTAGCTACGACTCTTACATTAGTTTAATTTAATGATAATAGTACAAATAATATAAAATAAAAAATAACTCACAGTGCGCATTCGGTGACGACGCCGAAGGAAAACTGAAGGCCGCTCTGAAATGCACACAAAGTTCAAAATTTTCATTGATATCACTCAATTTAATTGATAGCGATATCAATTCAAAATCATATCAATAGCTAACAAAAAAGGAAATAGGTTGTCTGTGAAAGACTAGAAAATGTTAATACATTATTGTGATGTAAGCTTGTTATTACATAACTGTGTAAACTATGAGTGACGGTAACAATGATATGTGGGGTGAGGTCGCCAAAAATTGGAGCCTTAAATTACGAAACTTGTTAATTATACATTATAAAACGCGTCGATTCTCGAAATTGAAAGTCTTTTACTTTTATGTTACTTTTACGGTACTTTTATGTTACTTTTTTCTTAAAATGATAACATAAACTTTTATATTATATGGGATCAATTTGACGGCCTCACTCAGACAGTCGCTGTCATACCTGTCGGCGATCACTAGAGGGGAGGCGGGGGGCGCGGGAGATCTCTTCGGAGACAGTGCGGGGCTCCTGGAACCACATCGGATATTTAACAATAACACAATAATTCCATACAATTGTCTTGACAATTAACTTAATTAACAATTAAGATTAATGCTGTTATTAAGAATAATATTACTTATGTTGTGGGTAATGGTAGTCCATACACCAATCAATAATAGTTTTTTATTACATATTTTGTATAGGTATATCTTTCTTTGGTGCGCAAGTGTTCGAATAGGTATATCTTTCTTTGGCGCGCAGGTGTCAATGTCAATTACACTAAAATAATAATAATAAATAAATAAAAGAAAATGTGTGCAATTCACACGTGGTAGAAATGAAACTTTCCAAAATTTTGGTTTCAAGATAATGAGATGAAAAAGCAATAAATCGAATCTTAAAGCAATAAATCGAAGCGCCATCTATGAATACAACTTAGCACTTTTAAAAAATCTATCTAACAATAAAACCGCGCCATCTATGAATACAACTTAGCATTTTTACTGTCTGTTTAATCGGTCGGTCGATCGACAGAATGAAAGAATGAAATTCTTATTTTTTGTTGATAAATTCTTTGAAAATATTTAAAAGAGCATTTGAAAGTATTTAAAAACAGTATAAAAATAAAACTAAAAAAAAGAAATACTGAGAGACGCGAACCTGCGCATCAGGTATTGTGTATCTACACGTCCTGACCATTGAGCTACGGAGAAGTTAAATTCAAAGACGAAATTAGCGGTTATATTATCTTACCTGTCGTTGCATCCGGTTTGAAATCACTAACGATTCTAAAGAAGTTTCACTTCAAAATAAACAAAGCATGAATTCCGCGCCAGTCTTTTCTAAGTGATGATATATATGAGAGTATATTAACCTAAATAAGTCGTGATGCTTGGGGCTCGGCAGCGGCCGGTCGGGGGGCTCCGGGGGGACTTCGCACGCTGTCGAACAAAGATACGATAGTAAATGGTCAATAAAATATTACGCTTACCGTAGTGAGGAGTCAGTAAATTATGATGTGGCGGGCATTGTTATGGCACTTTTAGACTTTTGATGCTTAAACACCATCTCTGAGTTACTACCGAGAGCATTAGTTTACGTACTTAATTGAAAAAAGCTCTACACAATGTAATTTTTTACACGTTAACGTGTTGGAACGCAGACATGGCAGTAACAACGCAGATTACGTGGTTCACGGCGACGCAAAATGAGCGTGGACCTTAGTATGAAATTTACTCATTTTACGCGACGAACAGCTGAAAATATACGCTCCTTTGGCTTCACCATGAGTGTCATTCATTCGCAATCTATCACACATGTCATCACAGAAAAGAAGACAACCCCGACGTTGTCAGAGAGGATAAGAGTTATGATTAGAAAGAGAGGCAACGTGTAGATGTCAACGTGTGTTGACGATTAGCGCTGTGCGACCTGAATTACACTGTATTGTGTGGGAGCAAGAGTCGCTATTAATGAGGTGATTTCTTCCAAGAAAACAACGTCTTCCACCACAACGCTTTATTTCTCGTAGAAATACAGGTTCACAAGGAAAACCAACCGTTACAATCGTCTTCGTCTTCGCACACACAACTATCTCGCACAACGTACCGTCCACCACTCCGTCATTCTTCCTTCCATTCCACTCGTCTTAGCAAACCGTCATTCAGCCTAGTTCCACATTCATACTCACTAATTAAATAAATAAATCAATTAAAAAATAATAATCATATTATGCATCAACCTGTATATTGTTCTTTCTGTATAATGCACAATATGTCTATGAGCATTGGATTGTACTCTGTCTTGCTTGCACTTGCACGGTTCTCAAAACCGGTTTTCAATGCACCAAGACGCGATGACTGTTTTTGTTGTAAGATTGTCTAGCAATAGTAGTAACATTATTTGTAATTTGTATTAGAGGCTAACAAGCTTGCGGACAAACCAATACGGTTTATGCAAAGCTCCATAACTTAAACACATTTGTAAACCTGTTTGTATTAAATAAATGAAAAAAAAAAAATAAAAAAAAAAAAATTACGTTCCCTTCCACGCACCTTACATTCTTTACATCTTACTTTAACTTAATAATTACCTTAAAATTATTATCAACCCAACATTAATTTAAATGATTTTGCGGAGTGACTCTGTACGGCCTGGCCGTAACTAGTGTTATGAGATTATGAAATAAAAGTTGAAATAGGAAATAAAAATACTGTATTAAACGGAACTTAATATAAAATGGTGCTAATAATGGTTATGAAATATGAGTAACGCGCGGTGCTCTTAATGACCGAAAACGTACTGAATATAATTTGTTACAAATCTATTGAATTTAATAAAATGATGATGTTGCAATGCAAATGAAGTGCAATGTACGCGCTTGACCGTACATATTCCCGGGCGGGAAAGATGAGGCTGATGAGATGAGAATGATTTACAAGGTGATAGACAATATTCTCTTAAAATTAACTTAAAATGTATAAAAGTCCAAGTCCGGTACATTAAAACGTGGATTCACTTTTCACTGCACTATTAGAAAACTCAGTTACATTTATTGATTTAAATCACTACACTTAGAAATCACTATAGAAGGGTGTGCAGAGGCCGCCAGACTTCTTAACTGGTAGCAACAAATCTCCAGGGAGCTGCTCGCAGATAATTCCCAGTTCGTTCCCCAGTTGGTCGGGCGTCAAAAGGTGTTAAGCCATTATATATGTTGGTGACGAGAAGGGTTTTTTGAACGCTTCTCAGGCTAAATTTCTAAATTAACTCCTGACTTTCTTCAATAACGTTCTCTGTGCGCTTTAGCAGTTTGAATTCTGTCTCGACGATCAAGGTCTGGTTCTTTCAGAGGGAAGCTAAATTCTGATATTTTTGAGCGAAACGATCGTCTAGGACACCGAATAAACTGTTGGCTATATACCCTACCTCATTAATTAACCCACGTCTTTGACGTGTGCCATTGTTTACATTATGATACATTAACAGGCCTCGTGACGCACCTGCAATAGGATCCCGTTGCAATATGATCGCGTTTGAATCTTTTCACATAAATCGGCTAAGTACTTGATATATTTTGTGATAGCCTTATTGCCTTCTAAATAAGGTCGAGTGTCATAATAAACAACTAATCGCCAGTTATCTTCAATTATTTGCATGTCCTTAATGCGATCAAAGTAAAGACTATTATTACCTTATAAATATGTTATTATATATTATGAGCGTAGTTACCTAATAAAATTATAATGAAAAATAATAATAAGGAAATAGCTGTAGTGGCGAAGTTATAAGATTTACCCTTTAGTTAGGGGTTGAACTAAATTTTGTTGTGTTGGAATTTAATTTTAATTTGTTTTTAGTTCTATTTAGTTTAGTTTAGTTTTAGTTTAGAATCGTCATTCACCGGTAGTCTACATAATTTAACGACCGGCCGTTTTAGTAAACCATTTTTAGTTTTTAACGTTACGACTCTTACATATCCGTCGCTACCCGGGTGTAGCTCTGTTACGCGACCTAAGGCCCATTTCCCCGGCGGGAGGTTGTCATCCTTAATAATGACAACATCACCTAATTTAATATTAATTTTAGGTTCCCTCCACTTACTTCTTGCTGTAAGCAAGTTGAGGTATTCATCGCGCCACCTATTCCATATATCATTATATTTTTTTTCTACACCACAATGATAGAATGGACGCGATGGATTAGATCTTGCTGAAGGTAAGTCCCCCATTAATTGATATTGAAGATCAGGATTCTGTCTCCTGCATCTAACACACAAGCGAAGCCGTTTTTTAGTAGCATTATTACCACCAACAAGCCAATATTTACGCCTAATGAACGCTGTAGTTAATCGCGCTCCCCCATGGTAAGTAAGCTCGTGTGCTTGGTCGATGATGAGATCCGCTAATCTTGTGTTACTAGGAATGATGATAGGATGCTTCATCTTATGATCGATGTTCGCATTCTTTAGTCTGCCACCGACACGTAAGATACCGTTTTCATCTAACACTGGATTTAAATTAAATATTTTACTGTCCTTACTAACACCCTTTCCTGCTTTTAAACTATTTATATCTTGTATAAAATTTTCTACCTGACAACTTTTTATTATTAAATTCATAGCCCTACTTAACTCTTGGACGCTTAAATAGCCTAAATTTCTATTTTTTGCCGTGAATCTTAATACCCACGCTAAAATTCTAACTGCTTTACTTAATGAGCTATACTTTTCTATCAACTGCTTAATAATTTCATTACTACTTAAAACTACATTAACTTGCTTAACCTTTTTCAAATCCTGATCAGTATTATAATCCTGTTGTAAACTTAAGCCTGATGACGTTTTGCTTGATGCATTAAAAACAACACGTTTAGTTGTCGTGGAATCGCTTCGAGTGACACAATGATGAGGTAAATAACATTTGAGTACTGTATTACGGTCGTCAACCGAGGGTGTCATATGACCGAGCGACAAATGTTCATTAATAAATAACTTATAATCACTCGCAATCGATGGATTCGACGCAAGTTTTTGTTCTAACTTATAAAATTGAGCTACTGATTTTGACTTAGAATAACCTAATTTTTCTTTGTAGTCGGACTTCATTGGTAGTCTAACTACGTACCTGCCGTCATTTCGTCTGACAGTAGTAGAATGATAAAACTCAATACATTTTTTATCTTCTGAGGACAGATCAGCTTGTTCCGAAATATCCTCGATTTCCCGAAAATTTTGAATATCCTGAATATTGTGCAATATAACATTACAATGAAAAGTTTTTGTGTTGCCACTCAAAATCCACCCGAGCCGCGTCTGTTGTGCGGTCGGTAAGGTTGAATTTGCTCTACATATTCCGTCCATTAAAACAGTTGAATATATGTCGGCACCTAATAAGATATCTACCGGGCGGCTCCTATAAAACTCGGGATCCGCTAATTTAATATGCTCTAAGTATGACCAATCAGGTTTTGTAAATGTATAAGTTGGAAGGTTTTTAACAAGCTGTTTCATGACGAGGGCATCGGTTTCAAAACTAAAATCACTAACAATGGAGGAACAGTTTAGAGTAACCATCCCCTTACTATTGGTTGCTTTATCGCCAATACCAGAGACCACTCCGTTACAATTCTGTCTAGGGATTTTTAACAGTTGGGCTGCGTGCTCTGTGACCAGGGACGTCTGAGAAGCTTGGTCAAGCAGAGCACGCATGACATAGAATGACCCATCCGCGGCTTGAACCTTAATCACTGCAGTAGGAAGTAGGACCTCGTACAGATCGTCCTGAACGGACACGTGTGAGCTACGCTGGACACGTTTCCCTGAGGTGGCATTTTCACATGTATCAACTAAGCTACCCCCTCGCGCGTCTGTGCCCTCACCGCCGTGACCTACTTCCGTTGCTAAGCGCGTGTAATGCGGTTGCGCAAACGCCTCGTGTAATAAACGGTTATGATTCTTATTACATTCGCGACAAGTTTTATCCGAACTACATTTCTTTCCTTGATGATTTGACAAACAACTTACGCAAAGATTTAATTTATTAATTGTTATTAGCCTATTCTCAGGTGTCATTTCTAAAAATTGTTGGCAATAATAAATTCCGTGATCATTACTACTACACATCGGACACCTAAATTTAGAAACTACATTATTTTTATTAATCGAAACTGGAGGAATGATTTTACTACTAGTAAAGGATGTTTTATGAACATTAGACTTAAGATTACTATTAAAATTATTTTTATGACTAACTGGAATTTTTTGCGAAGGGTTATCTTGCTTCCTACGCGACGACTCTAATGAGGTAAATTTAGTTTCTAAAAAGCTTAAAAATTCTTTAAGACATGGCAAATCTCTCGGACTTTTAGTCGACTCCATGTAATCGGTAAAAGAAGCAGTGTCTAATTTTTGTGATAAAATATATACGATGATAGGGTCCCAGGAACTAATATCTACCCCTAAATTTTTGATCGCATTAAGGCACTCTTGCGTAGTGTCATGCATTCGTTTTATTAGAGCGGCTGTTTGCTGTTGCATTATAGGAATATTCATAAAAGTATTCATATAAGATTGAAAAATTAATCTATTATTATTATACCTCTGGTTTAAGATGTCCCAGCAGATCGCATAATTATCAGAACTGACATTTAAATGTTGTATCAGTCGTTCAGCTTCCCCTCTTACCTTGGACTTGAGGTACTGCATTTTCTGAGCGCTGGACATGGCATTATTTTTATGAATAGTTTCATTAAATAAATCCTTAAATGATACCCAGGAGTTATAATTCCCACTGAATGTAGGAATTTCCAACTGAGGCGTGGATTTCTCCATGTGGGCTACCGACCACATTTTTTGGTTGATGGCCTTCTTAACGGCCTGGTACTTACTTTCATAGGAAGAATAAGCACTCTCGTACTCCTCATTGGACCCGTCCAGCAGGCTGTCCAGCTCCCAGTGCAACGAGTCTATAGCGGACCAGCGTGACTGGACGGTGCGGAGCAGGTCTTCAAACTCCCATCTTTCGCTAACGGTATCTAACCGAATACCTGTCACTGTGCGATGGAAGGCCTTAAAATTACTGTGCTGCTTTCGAAGCATGTCCTCGGTCTGTCTGCTTGCTGTGACAATCGAGGACTGAGATGAGACCTGGGGCTTCGGCGTAAACGTAGGCGGTCTTATTAACGGAGATTGTGATCTCTCCTCCGCTGTGGCCAGACAACTTTGGATATGAACCTTAATGTTAACATACCTCTCGTTAGTTTGCTCCAGATCCTTTATAATGAGCTCACGCATGTTTGCGTCCAGCTCCATCGCCATCAACTTAGAATGATTAGCCTCATACTCGAACCAGTAGCTGTCAAGTAAGTCCAAACTTTTCTTCACATATTCAGGAGTTTTTCTACTAGCACCATCTTTCTTGAAATTGATGTATACGTTTTCAATAGCTGACACCAGCTGTAGCTGATGTGCCTGGATGTCGCTAACTGAAGACATTTTCTTGGTCAATATAATAAAATGGACAGATCTTACTTGTCTGCTGCACTCGCCCAAACCCTTGTTGCTCAGGCGCTCCTCACTGCACTTCTTGATCGTACAGCAAGATACTGGATAGCCGCCACCGCTCTTCTTGATTGAGCAATAGCGAACTGCACGTGTCAGTCTCTTCTACCGAACCGTAGATCTATAGACTGGTATACGGAATCACGTGTACAAGGATCCCGCTTTACGGAAAGCTCGAAGGACCAATGTACGGCCTGGCCGTAACTAATAGTGAGATTGTGAAATAAAAGTTGAAATAAGAAATAAAAATACTGTATTAAACTGAACTTAATATAAAATGGTGCTAATAATGGTTTATGAAATATGAGTAACGCGCGGTGCTCTTAATGACCGAAAACGTACTGAATATAATTTGTTACAAATCTATTGAATTTAATAAAATGATGATGTTGCAATGCAAATGAACTGCAATGTACGCGCTTGACCGTACAGACTCCTCTGTACCAATAAGTAATATTAAGTATTCTGTGGTGATACCATTATGCGAGGGCGCGTCGTCGGCGCGGCGCGGCAACGCGGGCGGCCGCTCGCCGTCCGAGCCGCTGCTGGTGAGGCTGCTCCGCGGCAGCAGCGGGGGGACTCGCTCCTGTCACACATACAACATACACGTACGTTATAGCGCCTCGGGTTATTGTCAACACATGTATGTAATTATTACTGGTAGGGCAACACTCTTATTTGTAATGGAGTAAGATTACCTATCATATTTTGCTAAGCCTACTTCAAATAAGTGTTGCCGTATCAAATTTTTAATGTTTATTAAAATTTGATATATATTTATATTTATCCGACGCAATGTGCATAACTTTACAAGTCATAAATCATGCATGTGTTTAAAGCTCGAAGGACCAAATTTACATTAATTTCGTGCTAAACGGGAAGTGCTTAAATATTAATTGATAGATTTACCATCGGACTCGTGTACAAAACGGCCTGTACATAGGAATAACGCATTACAAGTTTAAAAGCTATGGATACACGGGATCACCTGTTCCTGCCGCCGGCAGCCGAGATGCTCCGCGCTGCGCGAGTAGAACAGCTCGGCGTCCACGATGGCGCCGCGCGGCGACAGCGCCGGCGTGCGCCGACCGAGCAGGGACGAGCTGTTGCTGTATGTTAACACTATTTGTAAGCGACTCGCCATACGCATAGCTAAATCGGTTCAATAGGGATGTTGACTAATTTTAGTATTCAATTAAATTTTATAGATAGGACCTTAATATTCACGAAAAAAAATATTACAAAAATAATAATCATCAATTTAAAAACAAAAATTGATAAATAAAAATCATTATCAAATTTCCCACCAAAAACGTCACGTGACGTCACAATCCGTTATTCAATACTATCTGTCTGCTGAAGTTAGTTGAATTTGCATATAAAATACTTTCAATGACGTCATAAGCTCAAAATGGCGTTTGAGGTCACGTGACAGTGAGTACAATTTTTAACATTTTAAATTAATGATATTTAATTTATTGTGATTGATTTCGATAAAAGAATCATATTTTAGGCCTTTAAATGTTACCACGAGTATTTTAGACAAAAATTTATAGTAATTTATAATTAGTGTAAACATGCCTATTGTGTAGTAAGACATTTGAAGAGCGGAAAAAAGTAAGCAAATCAATGTCAAATGTAACTGAAAAAATTATATAAGTAGGAATTTGGTAGGTATGACCAATGGTATTATAGTATTTATTTACCAATAATGTCAACTTTCGGACTTCGAATCAATATTCAACTTGTAGATTTAATTTGTAATTTAAAAATCATACTACAGATACATACCATGTATTATGCCATATTAGGTCAGTTGAGCGTCTAGGAAGAATGGGAATGATATTGCTATTAATGTGCATATCACAAGTTATGTTTACTTTACCTTATTAATATTATTATGGACACTGAATAATACTGAATGTGAACAAATGATCAACTGCTCAGTATCCGTATGACGTGAGAGTGAGTGAGACACAAACAGTCCCAGCAGTGTGTTGTGTGATTGTGTGCAAGTACAATGTTACCGATCGTGCCTTGGGGAATGGTTGTCTCGCGGCGACGGCGGCTCGTCCCGCGTCGATATGTTGCTCCTGGAACAAACATCACCATTTTAGCAAAGGGAGATCTCCCGCCAGGCGAGGTGGTGTTGCCTGGGAGGCGGCCGAGCGCCGACTGTTCTAGTCGGAGCCTTTGTATATATGCTAGTGGTTGTAGCAACTTCGATAACGTGATTTAGGTCGACGTGACGTGTGTGTGATCATAATGAAACACTTCATCACTTATCCATCTTGCAAATATAGCGCGGCGGGTATTCATCCGTCCTTGAACATCACATATTACCAAGTAATATAAGATAATTACATTGAAATTGCCAATCATATTGTTAACCCCCACTCAAAAAGAGGAGTGTTATAAGTTTAACGTGTCTGTGAGTTTATGTGTCTGTATTTCTACCTGTGGCATAGTAGCTTCCAAACTTGACTGAGATGGTTTTAAGCTATTTTGGTGAAAATAATCCCGCGGAGTTTTTTTTGAACGACACTTAACATTAAAATATTAAGGTGCCGCCAAGCTCCTCACCCGCACGCAAAGTTTGTACGTACAGCGGTTCGTACGTACGCAATCCATACGGTGTCGTGGTCGTGTGATCCAACCAACACTGACCTGGAGGAGCATATGGAGGAGGTCTTGGTCTTGTCGAAGAGCGCCAGCCCCTTGTCCAGCAAGCTGAGCTGCCCCACCGAGCCGCGCTCCGACCGCGGCGACATCAGCGACAGCGAACACTTTTCGTCCCGGGACCCTGTACACATACACAAATAAATAACGCTACACACTCACAGCCCCATATACAACACAAGGAGAACAACACACCCAAACCGAGAACTTAGAACTCTTGGCGATCTGACATGGTGACCATTGCTCCACACCAGTCGTCAAGCCCATAAAATATTTTTAGTCCAAGCTCGTTTGCAGGCATATTCGGAAAAGCTGTGGAGCATTGGGATACTTAAATATCAACAGGCAAGAAATGGTTGCATTATAAGTGGATTTCACAACGCTTAGGGTGCTTTTCCACCAGAGATGTGCTATGCAGCTATGCTGCGAAGGTGTGAAATCCAATAAATATGATTGGTTCAATAAATTGACCGATTTCCATGAATATGATTGGTGGATGTCAAACGCATCCATAGCAACGTAACATAGCACATCTCTGGTGGAAAAGCACCCTTAGTGACCGTTTCTAATATTCTATCGATCCATAGTTATTTTATGTTTTTATTTATGGAAACAGCCGGCAAACGAGCTGACGATCCACCTGATGGCAAGTGACCGCAGTCTCCATTGTCATCAGTAACAATGGCAAAACTCAGCGTGGTAACTTAGCAGTGTTCTTCAATCATTCCCGATATATACATTACCTCGATCGTCGTGATGTATGTTGAGCGAGGACACGGATGTACCGTCCCACGTGCCGCCCGCCGTCGGCGACAGCTGCGCCACGCCTACAGATCCCGGACACAACACACAACTGATTACATAGCTATATTACAATATATGTGATGGTTGGAAATTAAATGCTGACGTAGTAAGTAATTGTCAACGCTTGATACAATACATTTTTTAAGTAACACTTATATAGGTATCGATTGTGGAGAGTGGAGACGGAGTAACAAAAAATGCAACGTTTTATCGTCACGCTACATAAGTATACCACAATAAAAACGCGAACATAAAATAAACACGAAAAAAGTGATATGATATGTAAAGTTCTAGATCTTACGTTTTTAAATTCTATTTATTTGAATTTATAATTTACTCTATAAACCTAACAACCAAGACTCCATTTCACTGAAAAGATACTGTAACAGGGTATGGGCATCAACCCATTAACGGCTCACTACTGAGCACGGATCTTTCCAAGTAGTTCCCAAGAGGTGGGAACCCTTCCACGCTGTCCCAGTGTCCGCACTGATGTCGATCGAATATGTAAGTATATAATTACTAGCTGTACGGGCAAACGTTGTTCTGCCATATAAATTATATCTAGATATAGGGACTCCCTAATCACCTAGAGGAATGAAATATACTTTACGATCTATTCTCATATCTACCATAATAAATACAAAAAATTTCACGCCGGTCGAGCCGTCTCAGAGGAGTGCGACCACAAACACCATGAGACGAGATTTTTATATATTAGATTTGTATGTGCCTGTGTGTATATATGTATAAGTATATGTATGTGTATGTATTGTGTTGTGTTGTCACTCACTGAGGTTGTCGTCGGTGCTGGAGACGCTGGAGGCGGAGTGGTGGTGCTCGTGCGACCGCCGCGACACCTTCACGCACTTTAGCGACAGCTCCGGGTACTTGCGCGGCTGAACACACACACACACACAATCACACACACGTTGGTTACTATAGCTATAGTTAATAAAAAATACTTTCCTAAAGCACACAATTTTTGGCTAACTCACTCAACTAATAAAATTTTAATTCAAAAATCAGAAATAAAAGTTACTTATTTAGATTTTTCCGTACTTTTTAACGACAGTTTTTAGGTCGAGGTCATTGACTCATACTAAAGTTAATGTTTCTTCACCAACGTTAGTTGGTTGGAAGTAAATGCTATGTTATACCTCTTTATAAGTGCACTTAAGTGTTTTCATTTCAGTTTATTGACTTTCACACCACATAAGAATCGGTGATATCTTAAAATATTAAGACAAGTGTGTGTACTCACGAATTTGGGCATCTGTTTGACGGGCGGTCGCGGCTCGATCTCCAGACTCTTGTTGTACAGGTAGTTGGTGACCTCGTTGTCGTCCATGCCGGGGAACGGCTCCAGCGACTCCAGGAATGCCTGTGGGAGGGTCACCATTGTAAACTAACTTATACCTGTGACTTAGCGCACAAACTTAGGGCTTCTTTATTGAAAGTAGCCGGCAAGCGAGTTTATAACCCCAAAGGCATCACTGATGCATTGCCAACCAAAAAAGAGAAAAGAAAAAGAAAGATCTGGCTTTTAAGCCCCAGCGGGAGCACGACGAATCGTTTGGCAACTGACTCAAGCAAGGGTGTCAGCTATCCAGGGCTACCCAGCATGGGATTGAGATTAGTTTCTAAGCCGCTCTAATATGGGTACTACTGTACTCACCCTGGTGCGCGGCTCGACGGTGAGGCAGTAGGGCTGGTTCTGGTACTGCTGAATCTCGCCCGTGATCTCCGCCACCTTCCGCCGCTTCGAGAAGTTGATCAGCTCCGAGTTCGGCAGGTAGTCTGCACACAGAATACTATCTTATAGTATCTGTCCATGTGTATGCGTATAATACATTTAATTCAAATTTTATGTGTGTGTTTTATGTGTCCTTTTCTTTGTTTATCTAACTTACACGGGAGTGCATGAGTATGTGGCGAAATTGCACTACATGTCACACGGTGACGGCATGTTGACCTAAATCACGCTATCAAAGTTGTAAAATGTAATGATGCAGTTTTAGTTTTCATCAAAACGGCCCGGAGCTTCCTTTGGGCATTTTTCGATATTCCTCTTAGTTTCGGATTGGCCCTCCACGTACACTTGAAAAACTCATCCTGTATACAATGCTCAGACTAGATCAGATGCCCCCCAGGCCACGCCGTCTCGTCTGCCGGGAGATCTCCCTTTGGCAAAAGTCAGATCAAATGTTATTACAGTGTGTGTACGTGTATTATGTGTGTGTGTGTATGTGTATTATGTGTGTGTGTGTGCGTGTGTGTGTGCGTGCATGTGTGTGTGTGTGCGTGCATGTGTGTGTGTGTCTGTGCGTGTGTGTGTGTGTGTGTTACCCAGGTTCCCCTCCTCGATGTGCAGGATGTTGGTGAGGTAGATGCCGAAGAAGGGCACGCAGGGCGGGTTGATGCTGCGCAGCCGCTCCTGGTACCGTCGGAAGTGGTCCGAGTTCAGCTCGCGGAACTGCTCCAGCTCGCGCACTAGCCTCAGCGGCACCGTCTGTACGGAGACAGTGAAACCAAATAGTACACTAGCGCTCTGCCGTGGCCTTCCCAGCGTTTTTCTGGATAGTAAGTCTCCCTAAGTTTTTTCCAGATCATAGTCCATTTGTATGCTAAGTTTCTTGAAAATCTGTTGTAGTTTTTGCGTGAAAGAGTAACAAACATACATACGTAATTTCACATTTATAATATTAGGAGGATTATAAGAAAAACCGACAGTTGTAATTTCCATCAAACATAACTAACACCCATCTCCATCATGAGCTTTAAATAAAAATCATATTAAAACAGATTAGGTAACTCCTTAATGCATGGAATATTTAGGAGTTACCACGCCACTGGCAAACACACAGACACACAAACACGGACACTATAATGAATCAAGGGGTACAGTACGGCCGACGTATCTTGGCGCGAACTTTAGCGCATGTAAGACAGAGATATAGACACGAACATGCTAACGTGTGACCGAGACATAATACGCCACGTACCGAGCGTTGCCGAATTATGCTACTGCGCAGCCTTCTGTGCGAAGTTCAGACACAGTGCCACCCACCTGGAAGGTGCTCCGCAGCCGGTGCACGGAGGCGCTGCCGCACGCCGCCACCACGGCCAGCACGCCGTTGAAGTTGTTGAGGTCCCGCAGCGCGATGGCCAGCTCCAGGAACCGGCTCAGCACCGCCGCGCGCTCCTCCAGGTTCTCGCTCTCCACTATCCACTTCTCCATCCACCGAGTGAACTGCATCACGATAAGAGAGGCTACTGACTCATTGCTAAGGATACTGGAGATATTGCCTCGAATTATGTTGTTTTCCTGAGCCATAACATAATCAGTGGCTGCAAGTCAGAATCATATTTTCACACTGGAATACCCATTGACGTATGATTTAGCCATCTTAACAATGAAAGATACTTTTGCCCTACAATGAGTAACTAGCAGGCTAAAGTCAAATACTAAATCCGGCTCGAAGGATCAAACACACACAACACAGTAAGTTACTTATTTAACATACCATTAACTAGTCTACAACAAATATTTATCCAACTTTTCGTTCGATAGGAAGCCATTACCCTCTGTCGTCTATAAGTTTTCCTCGTTAATTACAATGTAAGTCACTTTACTTCGATTGTGGCTAAAACTGATTATTTGATATTTATTAATATCCAAACTCACATTTGTAGTGTGTTTAATTATCCTGAGCAAGTTCGGACTAGATTTTTCTTTGTCTTTTTTCGTCCACACCGCACCAACTAGCTCAGAAGGTTTCACCTGAAAAGAAAACCATTAGAAATAATTGATAGAATATAACGAAGTTGATATGCACACACATGCTAAATGGTATCAATATTTCTAGCAGAAGTTAAGCTATGAATAACGTTCATAATATATTTTCAAATTGGAAACTTATATTTTCATCATATCATCAAGATCCTGTGGCCATGTGATGGTCATGTGTGATTGCTCGTATAGTGCAGAAATATTACATTTGTTTTTAATTCAATTTGAATTAATTCATAGTTTTGAAATGACCTATTTATAGCCTGAAGTGCTAATGAAAAAGCTGTTGGCACACCGTCGCTTATGGACATGAGCAATACCAGAAGAATCGTCAATGCAACGCCCGACCTGAAGGAGAACTCTTCACACCTTTTTCGAACATCCCCATGCCTTATATCTCTACCGTTGCCAAGTGGCCAGTGAGTGTCCAATGCCCACCTGCCGGTACAGCTGGAACTCGAGCAACGTGAGCTGTCTGGCGAGCTCGAGCGGGTGCAGCGCCAGCGGATGCCAGCCGTGGCGCTCGGGGTCGGCCACGTGGCGCAGCGGCGCGGGCGGCGCGCACGAGAACACGTGCGCCACGCCCTCGCCCTCCGTGCCCAGCGCGCCCGATATCGTGGTCTGACCACTCTGCGACCATCATGGAAACAATGAACATTTTGTATTTTCACATTGCGGTACACTCTATTATACACAAAAATATATGTTTTTTTTTTGTGATGCGAGAAATAGTTTTCAAAATATTTAGTTTCGGTTGAAATTCTTGCTGCCATAACGTTACAATGGACCTGAAAAGTTGTTTCACGGTTCAGTATTGACGGCCTGTCCGCCACATTTAAATGAAACAAAAACAGATGTATATTTAGATGAAATAAAAACAGGTGTATTTTTGGACATAATGCTACGATCATAAAGTTTCAATTAATTTAATTGATCCGCTGATGTCTATAAAAACAGTATAGCCCGTTTTTAATGCTGTAATGCTGCTATATCGTTAACGATCCACCAGCGCTCCCTGGACCCCAACTGACCTTCCTCTGCACAGTCTTGAGCACGCTCTGCACCCACTTCCTCATGGGCTTGCCGTCTACCGACTCCAGAAACTCCTTCAGCTTCTCCAGCAGCGCCGGCTCGCGCTCGAAGTCATAGAAGTGCTGGTCCACCCAATGCCGGAGGACATTTATTACCCTGGGAGAAAACATTGCAAATGGACCCAAACTTGCCTTTTAATCGGCTTTTTTACGACAAACGAGTTGACGATCCACCTGATGGTAAGTGGCTATCGTCATCCTTGGACATTAGTGAAAAGGCATTATTGATGTGTTGAAAGTGGGGCTTATTGTAGTGATGAGCGAAGAATTTTAGAAGGAAAAGAACCCTAATGAACGAAATGCATAAAAGCTACCAGACTTCTGAAACAAGGGCAGGCCAAGCCAAAGGGCAAATCAAATCTCCTGTCAACGCATAGTAAATAAGAAGAATCAAGTTTATTTTATGGAGTCAGGTAAAAGATGGTAAATACTGGTAAGTATATACAGTCCATCATCTAATCGGTACGACCTTCGAAATGCAAACCGATTGTCTATAATTTTCTACGTGTGGGCGTTTTACGAAACCCATATTATGATACGGATCATTGTAATAATTTTACCGCCAAAGTATTGAGACGAATATTTTTTTTGTTTAGAACTTGATATAACCCTATACGACAACAAATAAATAATCCATCCATCCAATCACTCACCTAAACTTCACCGGCTGCATGAACTCTTTCCTGTACCTCTTCCAGTCCTCCCGCGCCGTGTTCTTACTCAACTTCTCCGCGTCGCTGCTCGCTGATATTTCCACACATTCCGCTATCAAATAAACAAACATGTTACACCTGATACCCGAACAAACAGAACGTCTTCCTTCGCCATAGTGAATGTCATGAGTTTTTTGAACTTCTTGGAATCTTCAACGGGGACTTCTGATTTTTGTATACAATATCTGTAAGTTCTGCACTCTTTCAGATACTAATTGATTTTTAAACAGTAAATTTAAATATTTTTTTTACTAATCATTTCCAGGCAACGCGTCTAAAATGCTGATGGAATATCGCGCATTAAGGAACGGTCGACCAGTGATGTATACAATGCACCTGTAATATGTAAACACTGAAGCGTCGACATCAATATCCAACCTCAAACAGTATCACAATGACGTGTACTACGTATTGCTGCTAAAACAATGAATAGCCTCATTTGATGGTGACAAGTAAAAAGCTGAGCGCAATGGCTTGCTTAAAACAATCAAGCAACACTTATTTTGCTGATGGTACAAGCATGAGGCGATGACGTCACAGGGTTCAAGTGCCAAGTTACAATTTTAGCCCTGATAACAATTTTGATGAAGCTTGATCAGAATCCCAGGGACTTTAGAGACTAGTAACACGAATTAGTTTAGTAAACAAACTAGTTTGATCCCCCTGGTCGGGCCGCTGCTAACCTTACCTATGTCGAGTTCGAGCGAGTGCGGACTGACGTCCTTTTTAGGCGTCTTGATCCTTGTGACTGGCGTGCAACAACCGCGTATGGAGTTAGTTTCATGATCATACAATGGAGCGCATACAACGAGGATACAGCGTCACATATCATGGAAATTACGGTTTAAGATTTTTTATTTCTCAAAAGAATTTTACAATTCACTTACAGAGAAATAATACATAGATACTTATACAATGGTATGCCGCTAGGCGTAGTTAACAAATAATTTAACTAACACAATCTTACAAAACATAACCACACCAAACAAAACAAAATGAGGGTAGTTATGATAACAGTTACACACAAGCCAAAGCAAGGAAGATAAATTCATGTACTGTATTTAATTGAAACTTGCTCAACTATCGATTGATAATTTTAGAACCGAATACCATGATCTTTATTTGTATCCTCGTTGTAAGATCAAACATCAATGTTATTACACATTTATTGCAAGCTCAAAATACACGGATCTCGAATTTAATTTTGCTTGAAATAATAGTTTCAAATACACAGAAGTGAATAATTTGATTTGTTTGTGGCAGAATCAAACAATAACGTGCATAAATTTGCTAAGCGATTTTGAGCCGTGTATATTCAGCATAGCGTTACAATTATAAGCGGCGAAAGTATGTTTGATGGTCGGCCTCGCGATACACTATCGAGGTTCCAATCTAAATCACACGGTTTTTAATTTAGATGCTTGTAAAGTTTAGTCTTTCGCCAATTACGTCGACAATGCTCATGTGAAACCCATAAATTTTTGGGGACGAAATCCTCGCACTGCCAATTTAAATTATTATTTCACAGCCGTAATGAATTGGGTAATTCATACACTAGATGATAGCAAATATAATTACCGTGCCGTATGTTACTTTAGTATACAAAAATTAAAGATTTAAGCAACATTAATATATATAAAGTATACATCGACATACATACCGAGTCCAACGAGTCGCCTAGAAACTAAACATTATTTATGATAACCTGATAGTAAGCATACTATTGCCTATGCAAGTATGTTACGTGGGAGGGTTTTCCAGTGATGTGACCAATGTCTATGTAGCTTCTGCAGTGACCTATGGCAGTACATTCACAGAATATGTGGATGGGTGTTTCCTCTGCCTCACTGCAGCTTATCTTGGAAATACTTTCGCAGCCGCTCAAGTCAGTTATTTAACCTTGTAAGTCCTAGCGTACTTTAAAAGTACAAATTACTTCTAGTAATTCAGACCTGACGATTGCATTATACAAAAGGAATGACTGCCTAATGTACTACGTGGAGTACAAATAAATGATCGCTCTCTTTTAACAATGTATTTCTTGAAATGGCAAAATCACGGTAGCCTTTTACTTCCTTAAAGTATGGACAACTCTGCCTGGTGCCTGCCATCTTTAATATGAACTGATTACTGATAACTATCAATGTCACTATCAAACATACCAAAAAATACATAAATGGCTAGGTCTAACTTCTAAACTCGCTGATAATGCAATTTTTTGTCTGGGTCTGAAGCACTATATTTAGTATGTACTTTACAAAGTACATTAGGTCGTTAGAGTAACATGTATAAAAAAATAACAGGACTTACGAAGATAAAATAAGTCTGTATTTAGTTTAAAGTTTTGTTTTTAAAAGATGTGCATAGGAGTTTCTTTCGCCGTTTCTTCTCCTTTAAATAAGGCACTTTTCCGAAATGGTGGTAGATTGAACTACATGAATAAATGATTTTATTTTTGACTTATTTTTGATTACCTATAGGTGTGTACTGAGGTCCTTGACGTTGCAATATTATCCCACCCATCATCTGTATGTATGTATGTGTATCTATGTACCAGACCAACCTTGCGTGGGCGCATCGTACACGTCACTGGGCTCGGGGATGCGGAACCTCTCGATGAGTAGCTCGAGCAGCTCGGCGGGCGAGCAGAACGACCGATACGTCGTCAGGAAGGTGCGCACCAGGTTCAGGTCCGCGTAGATGTGGTAGGTGAGACGCTCCACTAGCTTCAGGAGGGTTGCGCCCTGGTGAAAATAACATCAAGTCAAAGTCAAAATATTTTATTCATATAGGTATCACTGATACACTTATGCACGTCATTTTTTGGCTTTTCGGAAGGTGCTTTGTCGTGTAGAAGAAAAGTCTAAAGAAACTCCTCAGCACATTTTTTTAAAAAAATATTACAAAAAAAAAAGATAATAATACAAAAGTATTTACTATTCTGAGCGGAACTGGTTGCAGTGCTGGTCATTTCCATGCGTCTTTGTCATTTAAATAACCGTCTACACTATAATATCCCTTGCCTAACGATTGTTATTAGTTAGTCATAGATTTGGCTTCAAACCATTAATGGCACACTACTGGGCACGGGTCTCTCCTCTTGAGGCCAAGAGCATACTCCACCACGCTGCTAGTGCGGATTGGTGGAAGGGTTAGTGGCCAACCCGAGTGTCGGAAGTTTTCAAACCACCCGAAGGCCTCCGACATGGCTTAACGACCGTTATCTTATGATAGCAACCGGGACCGATGGCTTTACGTGCCCTCCGAAGCACGGAAACGCTTAAGAATTTTTTGTTACTAGCGGTCACCCATCCAAGTACCGACCGCGCCCGCTGTACAAATATAATACAAATTATCTTTATTGTACACATAAAATTATAAATGAAAAGATACATTTGAACATGAACATATTATACAATTGGCGGTATATTTACATACAGTATATTAAAAAAATGCAATATAATACAATATCCAATGAAACTGAAAAAAAACCCGCCCAGCTAGATATTTTTTCAAACTCCTTAACACAATTTAGAAATTTAGCAGCTAAAATAATAGCAGATTAATTGGATTAGATTATGTATGACAGGTTATTTTAATAAAAAAAAATGCCTTATTTTAATTTTTAAATAAATAACTGTTCTCTGTTTATACCAAAGGTCGACTGGCAGAGAATGCTTATAGCATTAAGTCCACCTTTTGTACCACTTAGTTATAAGGGTAGAATAAAGTGTAAATAAATAAATAAATAAATAAAAATATATTGAATACAGTACATAAGCGCAATTTGTCCTCATGTTGTACGGGCCAGCTTTAAGTCATCGACCAAGATACAGACCTTGATTAGCGGCGCTGAGGAGGCCCTCTCCTCCAGCACGATGTTGTCCGGGGAGTCGGGCACCGCGAACCGGTAAATGGAGACGGGCGGTAGCTTCAGCGGGTGTCGCTTCTCCAGGTCCAGGAGGATGCTGCAACACGGTGCGGGCAGTGGGTAAAGGGGGGGGCGAACAGCGAACTTTATAGGAGGGACCTACGCTTACAGCTTGACTAAAACACCAACTGATGGTAAGTGGAGATGAAGCACGTGAGGTTAAGTTCGATTTAACATTGAAATCCCTTACGAATGTTATGGATTGCCCCATTATTTAAATTAATTGTACAGTCAGAAAAAGAGGTAAGATATGATAATGAAAAAATTATTTATTCAGCAATCATCATTATAATAATGTCAGTGCCTCTAGCTCCCACACTAGGATTCCCTGTGTTGTGGGAAGCTTACATTGATGAAAACACAAATATTCTGTAATATAAAACATTTTGGAACGTTTCTGTATTACGTTACTAACTGCACAAAGTCCAGCACTTCCAACAAGGGAATCCAAATAATTGAATAAAAATATTAAAGTTGATTAGCTTCTCTCAACAAGTACCTGTCAAGGCTTCTGTCCAACATAGGTTTCGTGTTCAACATCACGAGGTCGCACATCCAGTTCCGCTTCTCGGCGCAAGAGGCCGCCGCGAGCAGCACTGGCGCGCCCACGCGTGGACATAGCTCCACCATGTTTCTACCCTCTGAAAATATAACAATCAAAATTATATGTCAGTTAACTTTCAATAGAAAAAAAAATATCAAAAATCCGGCTGGAAGGACCAAAAAATTTAATGCAAATAATACATCTTTCTATACAAAATAAGGCTGTAAAATATAATAAGTCTATAAAAAATTATATTTCAAGTGCGAGTCTGAGTTTGAGTGATTACTAGTAATAAAATATGACTGACCGTCCGTGTCAGGCCTGTCCACTAGCTCCAGTTTCCTGACGTGCAGCTTCTCCTTGAGCTTCAGCTGCTGCACGCCCGAGCTGCCCGACGTCAGGCTGCCACTGTTCACGGCCACCTGGACGAGTGGATGGAGTGGATATACGGATCCAATAACACTAACAATATCATGTTTAAAACTACTATACCCCGCGATAATTACTCAAACCCTATCAGGATCATATTAGTTCTAAAATAAGAATAATATTTGCATAAAAAGAAACAATGAAATACTTAGCAGGACACATAGTTCACATACTAGGATTCCATGTGTGGTGGGTAAATATGTAGTACTAGTGGGTAAATATGTAGTAGGGGTGGGTAAATATGTAAGTACTACCTATTGTATCATATTATGCTACAAAAAATACTGAAATCGCAGTAATTGTAGTTCTATTATCAATAATTTTTAAAGTTTCTGTTTAATTTTAATAATTACCTATGTTTTAAATTTACAAGGACAATTGACCGAAACTAATAAGTTTATGATAAGTTATAGTAAATGGGGATATGCTAGCTCTAGATATCTAATATCTTTAAACGAGCAATTCTTGTATATATATATATAATTGTAATCTCGGAATCGGCTCCAGCGATTTTCATGAAATTTAGTATATAGGGGGTTTCGGGGGCGATAAATCGATCTAGCTAGGATTCATTTTAGAAAATGTCGTTTTATCGGTGTTTTCTGGCAATGATAAACTTCTACAATATACTCTTCCTGACATCTATTGGCAAGTAGCAATACTAAAGCTACTTCAGTAAATGGCGTTGTTAAGCAACATTAAACCGAGCAAAGCTCGGTCATCCGGGTACTATCCTTTAAAGATAGACGTTGAACTTACCAAGCTAGTGATAGGTTTGCACAGCAGGAGTAGACCGTCAAACAAGTACGCTCGTCTTTCTGCTATCCTTTTGCCTGGGCCGATTTTTGATAATGTGTCCTCTGAAAACAAAAATGAAGAATAAGTTATTTTACGTAAAATCGGCAAAGAAGTAGAAGAACCACCAGTTAGTAAGTAGTCAAACTCGCCCATGGAGAAAAGGAAACCGAGGTCCAGCATTATTATTAGATCTTTGGCACCGCAACTAAAACTTGTTTGAATTACAATACTGCATAATAATAATGCAATAATTTTATATGTCAAGTAAAAACAACAAAGGTGCAAAAAGTAATGAGGTGAAGTGCAGTGCCAGATTAAGCAAGAGACATAGGATATTGTGAAGCATTCTTTGATTAATTATCCCAGCCCAGTTTACTATCATTGCTTTACTATCATCACTCTGCAGCTGTTAACACTAATTATTTGTTGGTCAATATTATACGTATGGAACGGAGTGTTTTGTGTCATCAGGCCAAAGATCCCGAGATCCTGGGTTGAACGATACAACTGGGCTTGCCTTATTCTGACAGCCTAGGTACGCTACTGGATGGTCAGCATACCTCGTATAAACTCATTGCAGCACTGCCCTACGTCCCGGGTGTCCCAGTTGTCCACCAGCCGAGCCAGCTCGTTGCACTTCTCGATGGCCAGCTGCCGCCTGGCGCGAGCTGCTGTACGCAACGTCGCCTCCCTGGACAGGCATTGGTTAACGGATATGTTCCCAAATAATCACACTTTTAGCTAGTTAAATCGCCACGAAATAAATTAGGTTAATCCCTTTTCATATTAATGATAAATTAACGTTTGTTTTGGGTTGTGATGTTGTTTGTGACCATGCTTTCTATAATATATAATAGATAGAAAAATCCCTATTGTTTCAAATGAGTAAACGTTTATAAACAGTAAGCTTCATTAAACTAAATCTTCAATAATTAAAAACAATATTTTACTTTAACAAAACACTCACATCTTTGGTCCATTTCCTAAAGCTTTTATTAGTAATTTTTTGATGGGATGAAGATTGCATTCCACCTGAAAATAAAGGATAATATGTATATATAATATTACGTAAAGCTGTTTTTAACGCCCCCCCCCTTTAGGACTAGATAAGATTCCTCAGACTCCCCTTCCCCTTGTTACGTAAGATTTTATCTGTCGAATTCATAATTTAATGTAAAAATAGTTTTGGTCTTTATAATTACTAATATTGCGACCTAGAAGGTGAGGACATGTAGAGATTTTGAGGACCATCCCCTTCCCCCTGACCCCCCCCCCCACCCGTCAACAGGCACGCACCTGCTTGAAGCTCTCCCGGTCGTCGGAGGCGGGCGCTATCTGCAGCAGCGCCAGCACGTAGTTGTGGTAGAGGAACACGTGCGCGACCGGCGCGAGCAGCAGCCGCGGCAAGTAGTACTTCACCGCCAGACGGAACCCGTGCCCCGCCGTGTCCAGACGCTCCGACAGCTGGGGGACAGGCAAGGAGACTAATATTATTTAATGGCTTCAAATTGACAAAGCTTCACAATTCATCAGCTTACCACAATGATATTAAACTATAGATACGTTATGAAAATCTGTTCCGACCGAGCTACAACACACACACGTTTATCTTTTGTTTCACTACACCAATCACTATTACGAGTACATTGGTTAATTATGTAAAAGGGATGGCACTACTAAAACCATAATAGTGAAAAAGACAACTAGAAGGCCTCACTCAGAGGCAGCTGTCTTAATTGAACTGTCTTAATTGAAATCGCTACACTTGTCTAAATTCGACTGACATAATTTCATATATCATTCTTTTGACGCCCGAATCCGGTAACTAATAGTAATAATATAAAACTTATATTCTAAAAGAGCCATGGAAGTGGACACTCACAACTGGATCGTCCACGATCTGCTGCAGCGCGTCCCGCGACTCCTTCCTGGTGACGATGTTGGCGTAGCGGACGTACGCGCGGAACTCCTCCACCTCCGCCAGTTCTGGACACATGGAGACACGGATTTAATAGAGACAGGGAAGGCACTCAACCCATATGATAGTAGGTAATTAACTATCGTTGTACCGGTACAGTACCGGTCAGAATTTTGTTTTTTAAAACAAACTCTATAGTGCATTGGAAATACATGGCTGTATCTGTACAAAATATGACGCAAGCAGTTTGATATGTACCATTATTTGTAAATTTATGCTTACTGCAATTTCGAATTTACCATTTTATTATATGTTAAAGCAAGACTGCCACATACCCTCGAAGCAGCTGCCGATGTACGGCGTGGGCGAGTCCTGCGACATCTCCATGGCGTCCTCCAGGTTGCCCAGCAGCGTCACCGTCAGCTCGTAGATATCCACTATGTTGCCGAAGATGAGGGATATCGCCTGCGGGACAACACACATGGTATAGACCAGGCGTTGGAACATATTTACCGTTAAAAGTCACTGTTAACCTAGGCAGTAAGCCTAGGTACAATAAATCTGTTAAAATTTCAATGAAGTTCATCATAGCTACAAAAACGCCGATATGCCTTGCCATTTTGAACCTTTACGTTGTAAAATTATTTTCGTCGAATAAAAATTCCTTGCATGCCGTGCCACCAGTCAGCTCAGGCTCTAAGCATTGCGTTTCGACTATGGAACCCTAAAAAGGAGTAGTTTATTAAGTGATTTGTCCAAACCCTATGCACTTACAATATACAAGAATTTTTCATCCTTGATACAACAATCAACTCACCCGACTGTTCCGATCTAGAATCTTCTCCAGTTCATCCTTGAACACCCTGATGATGAGGTGCAGGTCTCGCAGGAAGTTCTTCTCATCGGCGAGCAGGTCCCGCACCAGCTCGCCGTACGACAACGAAGCGCCCGCCGCGGACTTTGTCCCCGCGGCCGCGCCCGCAGCCCCCGCTAGCTCCGAGTCTTGGTAGAACATGTCCATTAATACCTGAATTTGGAAAGGAATATTTTCAAGGTAAGTTTAACAGTTTTTGTCATTTTATATAAAAAAACTATAGAAGGTTCCATATGGCATGTTTACACAAAACTATCAAGACTTATAGAAGGGATTTACATGCCTATTTGCAGGTCTGTGACTCTAGCCATAACCACACAAAACTAATTCATAAGGATAATGGTAACTGGCCTCCGTATAGAATGTTCTACAGCAGAATAAAAAAATCAAATAGTTTCCTATCACAGCCAAAGCTGTTACTACTCTTTAGTTCCACTCTGACCTTATCAGCACACATGGCAGTCTTAATATCGCTGCAGGTGATGGTCTGGTAGCCGCTCTTCTGCGAGATCTTCTTGACGAAGGTGCCGGCCAGCTTCAGGATGTCGCCGCTTACGTACTCCAGCACCGCGGTCATGAACACGCTCACGGACATGTCGATCTTGTAGAGGAGCACCTCCTGGGTAACACAAGTTCATTACTGCTTTAGTTAAAATAAAAAAAAACATCTGGACTGTATCAACTAATGATATTAGCTTCTCTCAGTGTTATCTGTAATTTGTAAGTAAGAAAAAATAAATTCTCGGCAGTTTTTCGCCGCGTCTCTCGGAGCCAGTATCTATTCACTGTAGCGGTTTGTTGAAGCAAAGGCATATCTTTTTTGAGTTTCCAGTATTGTTTCAAAAAACCAACTTTTTATTCCAAAGGGACACGACAAAGTTTAAGGAAAATATTAACGTTAGTTCCGTGCTGTTGACAAGGTCTAATCGCACGACAGTGGGACTTCTGCCATGAAAATATTGGTCTCACTAGTCCCTTGGAACAAATTAATGCCAGTTGCTCCATTACGGGAAAACTCGATGTAAGTCTGACTATTGGATTATCGCCGAAAAAGGAATGAATCCAATTGGGGGTGTTTTTCCTCACGCAATACCTCGCTGCCTTGCCCACCTAGGGTGGAATTTTAGTATTACAAGACCCTTGTATATTGTAATGTTTCACACTTATAACCCCACACTAGGATTCTCTATATCGTATGTACCATGGATAACACACAAAGACAAGAACAACATACACCCATACCGAGAACAGAAACAACCTTATCATTTAAGTTTCCGCCTTGATGGGAATCGAACCCAGGACCCTTGACACGCCGGTCCGGTAACCATTACGCCAGACCTCGCCAGGGTCGTTAGCAGTACCTTCTGCAGCAGCTGGTGTAGCTTGTCGAGCGGCAGCAGCAGCTTGCGGCGGCGCTGCGCGCTGGCCTCGCGCGCGTCCTGCAGCGCCCAGCGGTCCAGCGGCGTCGGGAACGTCCTGGCCACGCGCTCCTCCACGTCCTGAAGACATGAGCTCCGTTAGACGGGATACTGACTCTACTGATGTAGACTGACATGTGTGAAAGGTGCTGCAATATTCTGGTTTTCTAAGCTAATATTATAAAGAGTGTTTTGACTTTTTGCTTGTAATAAACTCAAAAAACTAGTGAATTTTAAATTTTTTTTTCAGCAATAGGATGCTCTATTTCTGAAGAACACGGTCTTCAGTTTATTTAAAAAATGAGGGATGTAAACGAAAACCCAAGCAAAGCGAGGGTGGTTACTAGTTCTTAATAAACTTTAAATGCTTCTTCATATATTTTACAGTGTTTATTATTATTGTTAATATCCTTTATGTTACTTATTTGGAGAGTGGTGGACAGCCGGGCATGTAAAAAGACCTGCTACATTGCATATGTGTGCAGTGTAGTGAGTCATCAAAGTTAAAGTAAATAGTAATGAATCTGACTGTATTGTAAAAACGAAAGTTGCTGGTTGTTGCTTGCATTAATAGTGAATTTTGGTGTATATTAAACAAAAACTCCCATTACAAGGGATTGTGTGTTTATACAAAAACTCTCATTACAAGGGATTGAGTATTTATAATGTTTTACCAGGGCGACATAATCGCACATGCGACAAAGCCCTCTTCTTTGAATAAAAAAGGGATTGAGTGTGTGTTTACACAAAAACTCCCATTACAATGGATTGGGTGTGTGTTTATACAAAAACTCTCATTACAAGGGATTGAGTGTGTGTTTATACAAAAACTACCATTACTAGGGATTGAGTGTGTGTTTATACTAAAACTCTCATTACAAGGGATTGAGTGTGTGTTTATACAAAAACTACCATTACAAGGGATTGAGTGTGTGTTTATACTAAAACTCTCATTACAAGGGATTGAGTGTGTGTTTATACAAAAACTACCATTACTAGGGATTGAGTGTGTGTTTATACTAAAACTCTCATTACAAGGGATTGAGTGTGTGTTTATACAAAAACTACCATTACAAGGGATTGAGTGTGTGTTTATACTAAAACTCTCATTACAAGGGATTGAGTGTGTGTTTATACAAAAACTACCATTACAAGGGATTGATTTTGATTTTGAGGGGATGAGCTGCTTGCGTCCGTAGGAAGATACTTGAAGACATGATTACCCTACACGTGTCCCCTGGTTAGTGCTAAACGAGCAGCAACTCTGGTGGTAGGCCACAACATCGGCTGCCGGCTTTCAGTTACCACCCACCAGACAAAGCCATGCCGCCAAACGATTCGTCGTGTTCCGGCATGATGTCTGGTGAAGCCGAATGGGAGATGGGTCTGAACAGTTGCGTTGCGTTAGCAGACCGGTGGTGACGGATTGGTATTTTGTTGTGCCGGGAGCTTAGTCGTGGAGGGCAGCGGGATCCGAAGCACGGTGCACCGCTGGCCGACCGTAGTCAGTAGGGGGCCCAAGTAGTGGGAAAGCCACCCATGAAAGGCTGCCCCGCCAACTGCGAAAAATCCCGGAGTGGCTCCATCATGCCGGTTGGCGACCGGATGAGGGGACCTGATGGCGATCTCCGGGGGGGTTCGGGCGTCCCCGCGGTCTCCAGACTAAGCCCCCAATGACACAACGATTCCGATACCGTCACTTGGTCAGTAACGTGACGCCTCGTTCAACTGCCATCTCCTATCCTATTCACTCCAAATTATCATGGCGAAAAAGAGCAAGGGAAAAAGTTTTGTACAGCGGTTGCACGTCCCCTCACTCCAAGTGCAGTTTACAAACATCCGTGGACTGCACTCGAATCTCACTGCAGTCCACCACCACCTTGAGACTGCTAAGCCGCACCTGCTCTTTTTGACGGAGACGCAGATTCGAAGTCCATTGAGCGCGGCATACCTCGACTACCCAGGATACACCTTAGAGCATAATTTTCACCCTCGCGCCGGAGTCTGTGTGTATGCCCGCAACGACATTTGTTGCCAGCGTCTCCGTCATCTTGAAGACCCCACTCTTTCCACAATTTGGGTTTTGGTAGACACAGGTGTTGATCAGATCCTATACTCCTGTGTTTACCGATCGCACAGTGGTGACCAGGAGACAACTCGTCTATTCCAACATCTCAGCGAGGCAGCTGATATGGCTTTACATCGGCACCCCATAGCGCAGCTGGTTTTTCTGGGGGACTTTAACGCCTGTCATCAAGACTGGCTGTTCCCGTACCAGAAAACCGACCATGCTGGGAGAGAAGCCTGGAATTTTGCCCTGACGCTTGGACTCTCCCAGCTGGTAAGGCAAGCGACCCGGGTGCCCGATATCGACAGCCACACGGCCAACTGCCTAGACCTTCTGCTGACAACTGATCCAGACAGGTATGATGTCCAAGTTTCCTCCCCGTTGGGAACTTCTGATCACTGTCTGGTGAAATCTGTATCGACATATTCCCCTCCGGACTGCGAGCCCCGTGGTAACCGACGAATGTGGCGATACAAGTCAGCAGATTGGGATGAGATGCGACACTTCTTCGCATCTTATCCTTGGCGGCAGGTTTGCTTCTCTTCTGACGATCCGTCGAGCTGCGCGGATGCTATAACCGATGTGGTAAGTCAAGCGATGGAGTATTTCATCCCTTTTTCTGATGTACCCATCGGTGGCAAAGCCCGCCCATGGTTCACCGCCGAATGTGAGCAAGCCGAGCAGCGTAAGCATTCGGCTTACTTAACCTGGGTGGATGCTCGAAGCCGCAAAGCTCCGGACGTCAGCGCTAAGAAGAAAGCTTTTAATCAAGCCGCCAAGTCTTACAAAAAGGCATTAAAGAAGGCGAATTCCGACCGCATCAGTCACATCGGCGCAAAACTCTCTACCCAACCGTCCGGTAGTAGAGCTTTTTGGTCTCTCGCCAAAGCGGTCGAGAATAATTTCTGTCGACCTATGCTGCCTCCGCTGCTAAGACTGGATGGTTCCCTGGCTCATACGGCTAAGGAGAAAGCGGACTTATTCGCATCTCTTTTTGCCGAGAATTCACGTCTAGATATCAGCAATAACGTACCACCCCAGTTGACTCATTGCGGTATCTCTATGCCGGAGATCCGCATTACAAACAAAGAAGTCCTTAAAACCTTGCGGTGTCTAGACGTGAATAAAGCCAGTGGACCGGACGGTATTCCAGCGATAGTGCTCAAGACATGTGCACCCGAGTTGTCTCCTGTATTGACACGTCTGTTCCGTCTTTCATTTGAGACTGGATCAGTGCCTAAATCCTGGAAGCTTGCCAACGTGCAGCCCGTGCCCAAGAAAGGTAGCCGTGCTGACCCCGCCAACTATCGGCCTATCTCAGTTACCTCCATACTCTGCAAGATTATGGAGCGTACATTGAATAGGCGCCTCATGGCATATCTAGAACAGAATGATCTCCTTAGCGACCGGCAGTACGGGTTCCGCCGAAACCGATCAACAGGAGATCTTCTAGCGTATGCCACACACAAATGGGGCGAGGCCCTCGATAATAATGGGGAAGCACTTGCTGTCTCCCTTGATGTTTCGAAGGCCTTCGATAAGGTCTGGCACGCTAGCCTTCTAAGCAAGCTTCCAGCTTATGGCATATCCCCTGGCCTTATCCACTGGGTAAAGGACTTCCTGAGTGACCGGTCTTTCCGCGTTGTAGTCGATGGTTGTTCATCGAGAACGATGGCTACAAATGCTGGAGTTCCTCAGGGGTCCGTTCTCTCCGCCACTCTATTTCTGCTGCATATAAATGACCTGCTTATGCCCGGTATTTATGGGTACGCAGACGATAGCACAGTGGTAGAGAGATACATACCAAGTTCCAGGGCCAGTCAGGACGAAATTCAGTCTCAAAGAGAGGCCATGGTGGCTCGTGTGAATCTCACACTTCGGGCTGTGTCCGAGTGGGACGAAGCCAATCTTGTGAGATTCAACGCCGCTAAAACGCAGACGTGTCTATTCACCGCCAAGAGGAGCCCGCTTACCTTGGCTCCTACTTTTCGGAATGTATCCTTGGATTATACCGACTGCCTCCAGCTGTTAGGAGTAGAGATATCCTCGAAACTCAACTTTGGGCGGTTCATTGAGACCAAGGCTAAGACTGCTGCAAGGAAACTTGGTGTCCTTGCAAAGGTGCGGCGGTACTTCACACCGAGGCAACTCTTAACCTTGTATAAAGCTCAGGTTCGGCCGTGTGTGGAGTACTGTTCGCACATTTGGGCAGGTGCAGCCAAATGTCACCTTTCTGCCTTGGACTCGATGGAGAGGCGTGCGAAGAGGCTCATTGGTGACCCAGATTTGGTTGAGACCAATCTGCAAAGCCTCGAGCACAGGCGTAGAGTAGCCAGCCTCTCGGTTTTCTACAGGGCACATTTCGGAGAGTGTGCACAGGAATTGTTTGATTTAATTCCCCCATCTCCATTTCGCCATCGAACGACACGACGCACGGCGGGTATCCATCCTTTTGTTGTGAACATCCCGCCGGTAAGGACGAGGCGGTTTGGCTCGTCATTCGTTATACGCACCGCCAAGGACTGGAATAACTTGCCTGCGTCGGCGTTCCCGCCTGCCTATGATGTGGATGTCTTCAAGAAAAGAGTGAATAGGCTTTTACTAAGTTAATGTGCTTACCACCTTGGACCACATCTCCACTTACCATCAGGTGGGATTGTGGTCAAGCATTAACTTATTTATGTAAAAAAAAAAAAAAAAAAAGGGATTGAGTGTGTGTTTATACTAAAACTCTCATTACAAGGGATTGAGTGTGTGTTTACATTCCATCAACAAACAACTCACCTGCACCGTAAGTGGTGAGGGCACAGCGCAGAGCATCGCCAGTAGCCGCAGACAGAGAGACTCCACATACTGGAGTGCGCTCTCCTCCACCGTTAGCGTGGGGTGGTGTTGTTCCAGGACCTGGAACACAACGAGATTGAGAGAGGATTGACTTGAGCTACTTTGCTGGCTCCTACCACAAAATTGAATACACCAGCAAGAGACTGTTTATATTTCTTTTTTCTTCTTTTCTTTTTTTTTCTTCACAAGTATTGCAAAAAATAATACAGTTTTGCACATAATCATATACTGATATACCTCACATTTTTAGCATTAACTTACAAAGTATGTACAAAAGTTATATGTCCTAAAAATACATTCTTAGGAAGAAAGTTTTTTTACAGTATTTACTTTGTGAAATCAAAAGTGGTCTCAAGAAATTGCTGTTTGTAACTATGAGTGTCAGAAAAATTAGCGTGAGCCTTGTTTTGAGATCATTCTTGATAGGATAATGATTTTGAGTTTTGCTGCTAAGCTAAATTCCCTACTTTACTATCATAAAAACTACCAAGTTAACTGATTTAAATGAAATCTTATTGTTCCCTAAGTGTAATTAATTGTAAGCCACAAAAAGAATGGTTACGGATTGAAAACTGTAGACTGTAGTATTTGAGAAATCCATGGGTAAATAATTTTAGATACATTTTGCGTTGTGTTGAATATCTTTTTTTTAATCACTTTATATTCAATCACTCATGCCCCAAATTAGAGTCACGGTTACTTAAATCACTCCTTAATAAAATTGATGATAAATAGATATGTGAAATACTTGATTAAACAACATTAAGTATTCTTCTTAATTATTATTGTAAGTTTTTTTATATAGTTAAATATTTTATCAGTATAATAATTCATAATTCAATCATATTGACGGTCCCTATGTATAAAGCAACATGTCAAAAATCGATGTTTACAGGAGTGTTTTAAAAGTTCAAACCGCTTTAGAAATAGCAGTCTGCAAAATTATACTTTTTTATATGTTTTACTACGTTTAGGGAGTTTATACTAGTACTTATATATCTATACTAATCTATACTAACATTATAAAGAGGAAAGATTTGATTGTTTGCATTGAATAGGCTCCGAAACTACCGAACCGATTTGAAAAATTCTTTCACTGTTGGGAAGCTACATTATCCCCGGGTGACATAGGCTATATTATAATTTTTTTTTTACTATTTTTCCCGAAGCGAAGCGAGGGCGATTTCCTAGTTTTTAATATCTTTATATTTTCCTGTAAAAACCAATATTATAGTTTGTTTCTACATTAAATTAATGTGCCAGACATAAAATATGTGAGTTTTAAAAATATATATTTTATCAGTTTTATCAATATAATTAATAAAATTTTGTACTTGCATAAAATACATAAAGCATAATTAGTGGAGCTTGCATTTTGCAACAATAACTTTAACCTTCTGTAATGTTAGACAAGACTGCGTTCGCACCGAGTGGCGTACATTTTTAAATACCGTACAAAGCGTATGTATTATATATCCTCATTTACGGCACCTATTCTTTGTAATTAATATATTTGTTCTCTTTTTACATGTAGGGACTTTTGTATGTAGTGGTCGATAAACTTAAGCAACTCCACAATTTTGATAATTGCAAATAAAATCACAATTTTAAGTACTTTTAGAAACATTAATAAAATAAAATAAGAATAAACCCTTGCACACTCATACCACACAAATTAGAAATTAGACAACACTATAACAACCTTGACCCGAATGCAAATATTTATCTGTCACATAAATTTCTGCCCTGGACAGGAATTGACACCAGAATAGTCAGCAAAACAACTAGGCTCTAGCGTCATAAAACTATACAGAATTATTACATTACTAATTAAATTGATAATATTTGATTTAATTTAAGTCCATTCACATAAATCCAATAATTGTAGCTATGTCACACAAAAATTAGTGTTGTATTTGAGTAATATCCATTTATAATACTGTTTAGTCGAAGGTTCTTTTATCTCCCACTTACAGCTGATATTTACTTTTTTATTTATTATTAAAAACAAAAGTAAGATTACAGAACATTGTTAGTAAATATCCATAAAATACTTAGAATTACCTATTTGTGTGAAGTATTTACTCTCAAAGGAGTATCAAGTAATGTAAGAGATATATTGTACATAGTATACAAGCTAAAAGGAACGAATTATAAACCAAGTCAATAAAGTTTAACATTCCATCGCAAAAATGCGTCAGAGGAGGGACTTGACTTTACTCACCTTTTAATTGGTATGTATGATTTTGCAATTCTGTACATGTATGTATTGGTTTTATAGCAATGAATTTAGAAGTATTTTTTAGGCAAATGATAAATAAGTGGACCTTTGGAAAAGACGACAGATTATTGAAATGTCAAAGAATCATAATGTAAGACAGAACAGTAGAAATGTAACAAAAGAATAAGTAAACAAAAGGATTTCTTAGCAATTTTAAGTTATTTATTTTTATTAAACGAGTACAATTTTGTTGTAATAGTAAGCTCGATGATCTTGAATGTTTTGAGTGAGGTAATGAGCCTGACATGCTGTGTACATACGAACCTTTCGCAAGGAGTTGACGAAGAGCCCACGCCATTTCTCGGCATTGTCCGGCTCCTGGAAGTCGTAACCACGGCTCTCCTCCACCGTGGGCAACATTGCGACCATATAAGCCACGGTGAAACCATGTAAACACTTCCACAGTCACCCTAACACGTTAAACTTAATCATCACTTTATCTCTCAAAAAAACACAAAGCTTCGACTTTCCACTCACTTAGCACTTGATAAAAACGCTAAAAAATATCGCGTATTCAAAAATATGATAGGAAAATAACACGTTTCCCTAATTATAAAACAATATCTTGTAAAATTTATTCAATCCATTTGAACGGCAAAACGACGCCATTTTCAACTTATTTACTATAGCACCGTTCTCCACAAATATCAATAAGAAGAGTATCTAGTACTCGTATTATGATTGGACAAAATTTACTTATGTCATTGAAATTTCGTTTGACTATTGGCTGACAGCATTGACGTTATAGGATGAAGTATAAAACTGAGCAATACGAAGTATTCGGAAAAACCTCAGTTCTCGTTGAAATATTTCTCTTTCGGCATTTTATGAATTTGACAAACGACGACACTTTGCGCAAAGTACAAAGTGAAAATCAATACATCATCTCGTCAGTCGTCACTCGTCATGTTGACTTCGATCTCTGACTTAGATTTGATGGCCAATATTGCCATTGATAATATAAATGATATTCTCTTTATTTATAATACTTATGAACTTTAAATCTTTCGAATCAACCAACCACCGTTTCTTGTAGTTAACGTAGAAATATTAGAGATGATCTTATAGCCGATTGGATGCGAAAATTGCAAAATCAAACGAATGGTCCTTGTTTGAATCTCATCTGGGGAGTAGCCTTATATAATATTTAAAAAATATAATAGTATCATTCTGTGCTCATTCTAATAGTTAAAAAAAAAATACAATATAATTATATTTTTGTACCCATCTAATTCTAAAGGAAAAGGAAGTTTTCCTAAGATGTTTTATTACCTAATCAAAATTTATACAAATTTGACGATAATGATATAGTGTTTATGTGAATTCGAAAAGTGCGAATACTTTAACCTTTTTTGCATTCATACGCTAATCTTGAACATCGAAAAATAATCGATTTTAATGCACGTTGTACACAACCATAGATTTAGTACTAAATCTATGTCCACAACGATTTTAAAAATTAACCAACTCCAAATTAATATATTTGTCACTGTCAATGTCAAATGACAAGTTCTGTCTAGTGTCAAGTGTCATTTGACACATATTGATATTGTCAACAAAGTCAAAGAACACTGAAATTCGTTTTGCGAAGCAAGCATTATAATTTATAATTATCATAATTTGAACAGAAGAAATGATTTTTAGGATAGTTTTAAGTATTCTAATACGGACAGTGGTAATTAGTGCTCTAGAAAGCAGTTCCATTGAGAAAAATGTGACGGAGAAACACTTTATTTATAGTATGTAAGTTACATTGTATTCATATCTTCGATTGTTTACTAATATCGTGACATGACTAAGCAGCAGTAAGCTTAAATTAAGTTAAATGAATTCAGTTTATAAGTCTATTTATCTTCCCTTTAAACGGTTTCTTTTTTATGTAATGTTTGGATGTATTCTTTCTAATTAGAGTTAAGTTTTGGCTACATTTAACTAGCCTTTTATGTAAGTCTTCTTAGGAATTCCCCGATTGGCATTGATTATTTTATAAATGAATTTTATCTGTTATTTAACTTATCTCTATGTTATTGTTTTCTTAATATGTTTTATTTTATGTCATATGATTAAGTGGTAATGAAAATTGTATAATTTAGTATTTTTTTAAAATCACACTTTATCTTGTCTGAAAGATTTGCAAGACAATTCAGTTATACCAGATAAACATTTTGTTGCATGTTAAGTAAGCTCTCTCGGAGTCTGTGAGGAAAAGAAAAAGAGTAATGTTATATACTAGAAGTATCCAATATTGTTTAGGTTTGTATTAATGTGCTTATGTAAAGAAGTAAAATATTCATATGATAATTATTTAAATGTTGGCAGGTCCAGCTATGACACCATTATAAATGTTGCAGTAAATGAATCAACAACTCAGATACTTGACTTTTATGAGGTATTTTAATTTTATATGTAACTATGTTGCCTGCAGCTTTGCATGCGGATATTATGCTTATTATATTTATCCCCTATTTCACCCCCTTGGGGGTTGAATTTTGTAAAATGTGGATGCCTACGTGACATAATGACATAGGCTACGTCATAAAAGGAATATGTGTGCGAAATTTTAAGTTGCTAGCCCTAAGGGTTTGGAATATGCATTGATACATCAGTCAATCATTTTTGCCTTTTATATACAGATGATTTACTTTTAACGAGATGAAACCTGCCACTTTGTTTATGTTAATATTATTATATACTCATACAAACAATCATCTATTAGAACCCCTCAGGGCATTCATTTATTCATAATTTTTTGACATCTAGTAGGTCAACCCCTATCTCCAATTTTCGTTTGTCATACTACTTGGGGCAACAACAACAACAATAATAAAATCCTCTTTATTGTACACCAAAATTATATCTAAATGCACTTTATTATACAGGAATTAGTACAATAGGCGGTCTTAATAGTGGTTACTTAAATAGCAATCTCTTCCAGACAACCTATTAAGCCAATAAAGCACTGTATAAAGGCACAAATGAATCATTGCAAACATGCACAATCTAATTACAAATATTTATTTATCTGTCTCAGCTGTAAGCAGACACCAACAAGGACGTACCCAGGGGGGGGGTCCGAGGGGTCCAGACCCCCCCCGAAATCTATTAAATAATTATCGTGTGAAAATTGATTTGCTATTTATTTCCGAGAAGCTTTTACGTGTCATTTAGGTACTTTAATCATTTACCCAAACGGACCCCCCCCGAAAAAAAATCCTGGGTACGTGCTTGGACACCAACACACATGTTTTTTAACCTAATACACCAAACTGGGCTATAATGTTGTTAATTTTATGTAGATATTTATTCAACAATAATTGAATTAGATACCTAAGAATTACATTATCAGTAGAGAATGGCTCGCTGTTGATAGCTTAAATTATAGGTATACCAAAATTCAGATTAATTGTAGGTATGGACTAAAAGGAAGTTTATTCAACTTATTGTATTTATAATCTATAAAAAATATTCATATGTTTAGGATATACATCCCGGATGTATAACTAAGGTGACCATACGTCCCGCTTTGGGCGGGATTGTCCAGCTGTCCCCAGCAAGATCAAATATGTACTGCTTTTCCAAACAAACCAAAATATACCTACTTATGTGTCTACATCAAATTCATTTCACTAAGGTCGCACGGAAGATTATTAGAAATTATATAAGTACTTTTATGTTTCAAAACCATTTTATGGACATAATAATACCTAGCATTTGTCGTTTTTTTTTCTTTTTATATAAATTCCGTAGGCGTCTCACTTTGACACGAAAAAAAAATTGGTCACAATGGTCACGTTATGTATTACCAATTATGTTTCAAAAAATGCAGTTAAAGCAGAATAGTAACGAGTAGTGTCCCTAATAATTTGCCCAGGTACTATATAACGCATGAAACTATAATGCTATACTCGTAGAACATTATAGTATCATAGTTTACAAGTATCTTTGTCATTGTAAAATCTGCTATATCTCTACAAATTATCTACTATTGTTAAAATAATTTGTGGAATTCATAGATGGAAAGTCTGAGCCACTTACAAAATGAATTGTACTGTACATAGTGTTAAAAGCACAGTTATTATATGTTTATAATCTTATGTAGAATTATATTATATAAATGACACAGTGTTAGTAAAAATATGTGGATGAATTATTTATTTCGTACTTAGGTAGATTTATAAAAAAGACATCATTGTGGATGCTCATATGCAATAAGTTTTTTTTGCAATAAGTCTTTTGATCTATTGAAGTGAAACTTCTTTAGAGTCGTTAGTGATTTCAAACCGGATGCAACGACAGGTAAGATAATATAACCGCTAATTTCGTCTTTGAATTTAACTTCTCCGTAGCTCAATGGTCAGGACGTAGATACACAATACCTGATGCGCAGGTTCGCGTCTCTCAGTATTTCTTTTTTTTAGTTTTATTTTTTTTTTAGTTTTATTTTTATACTGTTTTTAAATACTTTCAAATGCTCTTTTAAATATTTTCAAAGAATTTATCAACAAAAAATAAGAATTTCATTCTTTCATTCTGTCGATCGACCGATCGATTATACAGACAGTAAAAATGCTAAGTTGTATTCATAGATGGCGCGAGGAATAAGATTCGTTTTATTGCTAGATAGATTTTTAAAAAGTGCTAAGTTGTATTCATAAATGGCGTGAGGAGTAAGATAGAAGTTTCACTTCTACTACGTGTGAATTGCACACATTTTCTTTTTTTTCCTATAGTGTCTTTTCACATTCCCATCCATTGTTTGATGTGTCCATCCAGACATGTTTTGTCTTTTTAGTTGTTAAGAAATTTTTACTTGTACTTTATTACTGTCAAGTAACTTAAGATATTGAAATTGTAGGATTCAGAGAAGTGGCAAGGATACCCCAGTCGGGTCCATGTGCGAATTAACAATTCTTCGGACAGTGCCTACCCTCTGTTTGTAACCGCAGCTCAACAAAAGGGTAAGAAAAAGATTCAAGACCTTGTTCTTACGAGAAATTAAGATTTTAAAACTGACATAATAATTACATAATAATAGATTCATAAACTTTACAACAACAATAATAAAACAGGTATGACTCAAATTAGAACCATTTGCATCTATAATTAGGATAATGATATAGTAAATGTAGTGATAAAAAACAGAAAATGCTATATTATTATCATAAAAAGTCCTATATAATAAAACTTATTGAAAAAATCCCCAAAGTTCTCACACCTTATTTAATTTTATTATATGTGATTTTGTATCCTGTAGTTAAGAAAGAAAATAGTATGTGCCTAAGATGTTTACATACATTGTCATGTCCTTTGTGTTGCATTTATTTCTTCTATAAATGACCGACAGGTTTTCAGATGGAATAAACATTATGACGACCCCTGTGGCGCAATGGTTACCATGCTGGATCGCCGCGCCAAGGGTCCTGGGTTCGATTCCCAGCGAGGCGGAAATTTGAATGATGAGTTTGAATTTCTGTTCTCGGTCTGGGTGTGAGTGTCCTTGTCTTGTGTGTTGTCCATGGCACCCACGACACCGGGAATCCTAGTGTGGGGCTATGAGTGTGAAGCGTTATTATTATTATTCTTCAGACTTTGGGCCGTAAAGTTCCACTTATTCATGACTCTCAGATCATTGTAACAATATTATACTCGTAACGCTGTAATGTTGTACCTACAGGTGTGCTGTCATGGGAGCTGCCGCTGGTGGTGGCGACCAACCACGGCGTCCTGCACTTCGACGACATGGCGAGGACCCTGTGTCCACACGACGCCGGGCCTAGTAAGATCACTGACAACATTTCTAACCCCCCAACTCAGAGTCACTAACGGTTATTTAAATCGTTCTTTAGTACAGAATTTGTATGGTGATTCTTTACTAAGGAGCGACTTAATTAACCGTTAGTGACCCTGAGTTGGGGTGCGGTTCAACTTGGTTGAAACATCTGCAGTACAAATTGCTTGTTGTGTATCCGAACACGTTAAAACATTTCATAATTGATTATGTGGATGGTATTAAGCTGAGTTTAGCTACATGGTCACCATTGGAATTAATTAAGTACAGGTACCAGTGACTATCTTAAAACAGGGGTTGGTTGGGTCGTTTTTCACCATGGTCAGAGCAAGCGAGATTGCCTTTAACTTGTGGCGACAACAGACACAGTGACGTCATACTAGGCGTCAGTCGTCACGCGGTGACGTGACGCAAACCTGAATCACGCTATGGATGTTTTCTGCATCGCTTGTATGTATACAATGTTTCGATTAGATCAGTCTGAGCTCCATCGCTCTCCAGACATCACATGAGATAATAATCGTATTTTACAATCATGATCTGACCGGGAATCGTTCCTTAGCAGACAGACTTTATTAACTGGTACGTCGGGTATTAAAATAGGACAAGGATTTCGAAAGCCCCTAACATTGGCTATTTCTTACTCTGAATCTACACAATGTCATTTAATTGTTATAGATATCACATCCCAAGGCCGGCCAACAGTGACGCTGGCGACCTCGAATCCACAAAACATGTCGGTTTCGATTAAATTGCGAAGAGTTCAAGATTTTTATTTAGAGGTTAACAAGGTAAGTTTAAGACAAAAAAGGCAAAAAAATCCTACTAATATTATGAATGTGAAAGTTTGTGATGTATTTGCATCACGCGCTAACCGTTGTACGGAATGAAACTTGGCAAACAGACTGATCATGTCGAGGATTAGAAAATAAATAGATTTATAAAACTAAAAGATTTTTTTTATGATACATATTTTTATTTATAGTGTCAAGAGATGTTAATATAAAACACTTGACATGACACGCTGTTGTTTTTCGGAAGGCTACTTAGGTGCTCACTCATCCGACAATGACCATTGTTTGCTGAACTTTGGCGATACACTTAAGTTGATACAAATACTAATTAAAACAAAATGACAGGAGGTGGAGTTAAATGTAACGCCGAGCAGCCCCAAGTACTACTACTTCTCATTTGACAGAGACCCGTGGAATGTCTCCGAGGGTCACGGAGGTATTTTGCCCAGGTAAGTTTTAACTGATTTACCATAATATTGTCATGGGCGTACCGAAGGAGGCCCCACCTGGATTTGGTCTACCTTCTGTTGTCCATAAGAGATTTTATTTATTTTATTTAACCCCCCCCCCCCCACCAGAATTTGTGTATCTATATACTGAGTACATAGACTAGCAATTCCTGCAAGTTACCCATGTGAAGAGCCCAAATAGACTGCCTGATCATTTCACGAAAAATTGTTAACCTCTAACGCCCCAACCCAGAGTCAGTAACGGTTACTTTAATCGCTCCTTAGTAAAGAATCACCATACAAAACTATGTACTAAGGAGCGATTTAATTAACCGTTAGTGACTCTGAGTTGGGGCGTATCATACCAAAATATATGAACACACATTGGTGTTGTGGTGGTTTCAGGTTCAACTACAGCATCCCGAAGAGCGTGGTGCTGGTCATAGACTCGGACGAGGAGGTGTGCGCCGTCGTCTCCATACAGAACAACTCGGTCAGTCATTACGGTTATTTAAAGGCCTTTTGTAAGGCCTGTCAGTCATTTCGTTATATGACTCTTTAGCTTTTTTAATCACAATTATAAGTGATTTGAATAAATATAATTGAAAACAATCATAATAATGTAAGCTCTAATGAATGATGAAATCTAAAATTATACTAAAAAAACTTAAAGAAACAATCTTCACAAAACCTACAATAAAATCGCCATAACGTAAACTAAAGTATAATATTTAAGGAGTTTCCTCAATTTCTCATAAATCCCATTTACAGAACTGAATATTGATAAATTTGGGTCAATCTTGAAGCAATAAAAAAATCCAAATCGCTTCATATAATTATGACGGAGATCTGAGGTAACCAACAAAAAAAGGTGTGTGTGCGATTCACACACGATAGAAGTGAAACTAAACAAGATATAAAAAACCCCTCGACAACAACACGTAAATTATTAAGTGCCATCTATCAGCTGTCTTACACAAAATTACTGTAGCGCGCCATCTAGCGACTAACTAAGAAACAACAATATGTCGGTCGATCGACAGATATTAAATAAGCAAGCTTGACAACGAAAATGAAATTCTTATTTTTTGTTGATAAATTCTTTGAAAATATTTAAAAGAGCATTTGAAAGTATTTAAAAACAGTATAAAAATAAAACTAAAAAAAAAGAAATACTGAGAGACGCGAACCTGCGCATCAGGTATTGTGTATCTACGTCCTGACCATTGAGCTACGGAGAAGTTAGATTCAACGACGAAATTAGCAGTTATATTATATGCATGCTTATAGTATGTCGATTTCTGTCTCATTCTTTCCTGGCTTCATCCTACACATTTTTGTATTTGTGTCTCTTACCTGTCGTTTTTTCCGTTGCATCCGGTTTGAAATCACAACGATTCTAAAGAAGTTTCACTTCAAAAGCAAACGAAATGTTAACTTCTTCCTTTTTTTGAAGTCTGTCAAAAATTGTAGAAATTTGGCGCGTAAATGCTAGTTGGACTGCGCTTAGATTGGACCGCGTATAAAGATGCGTTCCTACCGCATGAGCAGGGCACTAAAATTATTGTTCGTACTGTATTGTTTTCTTTGTTTATAAAAAAAATAACAAATATTGTCATTTTGTTTTTCATTTGGTTCTAGTGTCCAGTGTTTGACAATGAAAAGGACATACTGTACAAGGGATACCATTTCACTATGCTGTCGAAGGGAGGGATTACTGTTACAGTAAGTACAATATATAAAAACAGGATTTCATATCCTCGCTGTCTCAATTTCATAACCTCTCATACCACTATTATCGCAGCAATCAATAAATTCGTAAATGAAAATGATCTTTAAGTACTTTGTCATAAGATCGAAATTGTAATTGGTTCCAGCAATCAATGTTTCCTCGAGGTTTCTACGTAGTGTTCATAGTGAAGGAGAGCGATGAGGAATGCACCGGGGTGAGCGGGGTGAGCGGGGCCGCGGGGGGAGTTGACAACCCCTGGGCGCGCGGCGGGGTCGGCCGGGAGGGGAGGGTCAAGAACTTTAGGTAGGATTATGGTATTCTTACTTTCTTTTTCTTCTCTCTTTCTTGGCTGGCAACGCACCAGTGATGCCTTCTTTGATGTCGCTGATGTTCATGGGTGACGATAGCCACCTACCATCAGGTGGATCTTCAGCTCGTTTGCCGGCTATTTCCATAAAAACATATTCGAACCACCAATTAAGGTTTTCGCACTTGACACCAAATTGACGTCTCCTCTGACTTACAGGGTTCCCGTAAAAAATCGATATCGAAGTGCGAAGCCACGGGCATCATCTAATATCTAATATTATGTATCCTAATCCATCATTATACTTATAGGTGCACTTTATTTTTACATGGTTCTATAAATCTAAATTAATTAATTAAAAATTTCGTTTTGAAACCACTACCGTGGGTGAAGCCGCCGGCAATTGCTGGTAAACCTATAAACGTACTAACCATTAAGAAATCTGTGTTGTATGTGTGTATATGAGTGTGTGTGTGTGTGTGTGTAGAGTGAAGGTGGTGGCGGCGGTGTCGTACGCGGAGTACGTGGTGGGCGCGGCGGTGGCGCTGGCGCTCGTGACGCTGGTGGCCGCGCTGGCGCCGCTCGCCGCCTTCATCAGCTGCTCCTGCCAAGGTAACGGCAACGGCTACCATGGACTGCCGTGCCAAGGGCGATGTCCACTTGGATACTTCAATGGATCCTTTTTCACTTTTATGTCCACTTGAATCCATGATTTAATTCTTCCTTTTACAACCAGTGAGTGTCCAAGGATTCATTATTTAAGAGTCCTGGGTCATGCAATTGCACCCTTTAAACTTAAGGCTCTTTAGCATACGTACTTAAAGCTTTCCATTATTATTAAAGACAAGCCTGCTTGGAAATGAGTTTCATAAATATTTTACTATAAATAGACATAGCAATATACTACAACTCAGTACCGTTGATTAGGTTTAGTATAGAAAATTACAGAAACGGTTTTAGTTTTCAGCACTTACGTTTTTGAAATGTTGTCAATTGGCATAATCTTCTAGAAGAAGTGGTGGTGCTGGAGGACACACCCGTGCCGTCTACTTCTAGAAGCTCCGAGACCAACGACACCGCGCCCATCGTGCAGAACGACGCCTACAGCGGCGGTGAGATAGATACATAACTCTTTGTTGTTTGTAAACCACAGAATATACAGTCATACAAGGAGAACAGTTACCCAAGTTAAATAAAAACAAATTAAGGAAACATTTACACAATTTAAACAAAAATATTTTAGCTTAGGACTTCCTTGCTGCTTCTTCTTCCGACTTCTGAAGCGGCTTGCTGAATTAGACGTTGGTATAGCTATAGGTTATAGGTACTATGTTAAGTTCTTGTATTTTCATCACCGCACATCGCGGTGTACCAGGTGCCATCAACACCACTTGGATACCTGGCGTTCGTCCACAGTTCGGTTCTCGCATATTTTCTACCTCGCACGTGTAAACTGTGGAACGAACTTCCTGCATCGGTGTTCCCTCCAAACTATGACATGGGATCCTTCAAGAAACGGGTCTATTTTTTTCTTCGAGGCCGGCAACGCATTGGTGACGCCCCCAGTTTTGCTAATGTCCATGGGCGGCGGTGATCACTTACCATCAGGTGACCCGTCTGCTCGTTTGCCTGCTCATGGCATAAAAAAATAACACATCTATTAAAATCCATAATTATTACTTTAGGCCTTAAATACATATCATTATCCTTAATAGTATTGTCTACATTGCGTGAGATGTGTGTGTAGTGTAGTATGTATGTATGTATGTGTATGTGTGTGCGGACAGAGTCGGACGCGGGCTCGGAGGAGCCGCTGCAACAGTGTTCGCTACCGAAGTACCTGAACCTGGCGGGGCTGAGCCGCGCGCGCCCCGCCGCGCACAGCCGCCGCTCGGACAGGTCAGTGTCATGGCTGCTGCGACTGTGTTGTCGTGAATCTGACCGCGTGGAAATAACGCGGTAGACGGTTGCGCCGGATTGCACCTATTAGCGCGTTAGAGTGAGGCCAAACGAGTGTTACTTTGAGATTTGAGTCGCGAAAAATGAGTGCTGCATTCGGGTTCATAATAAAGTCCTGTTTGTGCCACATGGCGACGCAAAATGTTGACGTTTAGTATGAAATCGTTTCATCTTTTCACGCGACGCACAGCTCAAAAATACGCTCGTTTGGCTTCACCGTTAGGCCGCAGATCTAGCCAACAGAATTAAAATCCTTTGGTGTGTCGAGAAAACCGCCACCTGAGTTATCGCTTGATATGTATTGGTATTAACAAGGTCATGCCCCTTTTAGCTAAATGTTGGCCACATCTGAGCAATAGCGTTGTTAAAAATGTAAATTTTTATTTTGCATTTTATCCATTTAGTTTATTTTCTTATTATTAATATTTGTTGTTAAAGCAGCCATAGTAGTAAATTTTCCTGCCTAATATTACATTTATATTATAACATGTTGTAGGTACTTCTGGAGCGCGCTTACCGTGGCGGTGGTATACGCCTTGCCCGTGGTGCAGCTGCTGTTTACCTACCAGAGGGTATGTATTGCTCTCTTTCCCACTACTGAACACGGCTCTCTCATAAGGAGACCTAGACCATCCCCCACCACGCTGCTCCAGTGCGGATTGGTAGAGGGGCTAGTGACTAACCCAAGTGTCGCATGTTTTCATGTGGAGGCCTCTGACATAGTTTAAAGAATGTTATTTCACGATAACAACAGAGGATGTTGTATGGTATACTCATGCAGCCGTGACGGTAAAACGTTACAAGAAAACGTTGCATTTTGATATAGAAGTACACTTCAAACCTCATGATAATGGACGATAAAATATTTAGATTTTTCATTGAATACTTTTCCTTTTTCATAAAATCGATAGTTTTGTAGTAAAAATCGATCGTCGAAATTGTTCATTCGAATAAACTAATTTTTAACTTTTAAAACACGTTCCAATTGAAACTTCAATTTTTCTTTGTAATATTTATTCAGTCAAAAATCTAGTTTTTTTTGGAGGTATTATGGTTTCTGTAATGAACAATGAAGCTGGCCCAATTTTGGCGATATCCTTTGAATGATTAGTTTGTTTTAATTTCTGTACATGGTCTGAGTGTGTTTTGATGTCTCTGTGTGTTGTCCACGACAGGAGGAATTCTAGTGTGGGGCTATAAAGCCCGATTTACACGTATTAAGTAGTTAAGTAGATAAGTAAATTTTAACAAAATTTAAACTAAAAAGTTACTTAAATGTCTGTTTACACGTATTAATTTACTTAAAATTTAGTTATCTACTTAACTACTTAATCCGTGTAAATCGGACTTAAGTCGTTTATTTATTTATTTATTCGACCCCGCGGTCCTGCGCACGCGCACGTAGATGGTGTTCCAAACGGGCGACCAGGACGTGTGCTACTACAACTTCCTGTGCGCGCTGCCGCTGGGCCCGCTGGCCGACTCCAACCACGTGCTGTCCAACGTGGGCTATGTGCTGCTCGGGATCGTCTTCATGCTGCAGGCGCGCTGGCGGCAGACTAGGGGCTTCCATCATCAGGTAACCTGGGACCTCTTGGGCATGAGTTTCGTAATTATTATAATCATCCATCCATCAGCCCTCGGAGGTCCACTGCTGGACATAGGCCTCCCCTAACTTGCGCCACTCTGACCGGTGCTGAGCCTACCTGTATTATTATAATAATACATAGTATTAGTAACACTATGTGAGTTCGAAAATTCACTCTAAAGTATGTTGTTGCTTCTGCCAGATCCAGTCATGGTAGGGCTTTGTTGAAAGTAATGGTGTAATTTGACGTTCAAAAAGTATTTTTATAAAACCAATTTTGAATAAAAATAAAAACATGAGAGGTGTCAAGGGACACCCGGATGGAACGAAGTTCCTTTCGATTTAAGTATTGTTGTTTTGTTGTACAGCGCCATCTCTGTAAAAGTCTCTGAATCACTTCAAAAAAAGTGTCGTCATTCGTAAGAATCAAAAAGTGTCGTAATTTTCCGTCTAGCCCCCTTTCACAACGCGCGATAAGGAACTTCGTTCCAATATTTGAATTTGTGTTGCGACAACAAGCAGTGACGCATGTTTTGGCTGCTTTTATGTGTGTGCTCTTGAGTCCTGTCATACCTGCTGACACTGCTACAACTGTCGTAAAAACTGCCACCCGAATGATCGCTTAAAGTATAATGGTATTATCACGGCCACGCCCTTTTTAGCGCGCTAATTGTTGACCACACCTGCATAATTTAATGGGTGTGTAACAGTTGGTATAATAACAGTTAGTATAATATGACATCATATAACGTTCACATGAACGTTATCATATGCTATAAACGCAAATGACCTATCAATCGAAGCAGTTGACATTTTAGGTGGATGATGACTGGAAGCATTTAGGGTGAGTTCTATAAAGTGAACAGACTCGGACTTTGCTCAGACAACATTGAAATGTGAAATGTACTAGTTGACTGACACATCTCACCCTTAGGAGTACGTAGCCTAACAATAATTTTCATGTTTACTTTCGACCTTCATATAATTATCATAAGGTCGATATTCAATCAGCACGATATAAACCTGGGTGTATGTGTGATGTGTGTGGTGTGGCAGGAGCTGGGCATCCCGCAGCACCACGGGCTGTTCTACTCCATGGGGCTGGCGCTGGTGATGGAGGGTTTGCTGTCCGCCTGCTACCATCTCTGCCCCAACAAGATGAACTTCCAGTTCGGTGAGGAGTACTTGTTTTTTATGGAAATAGCCGGCAAACGAGCTGACGATCCATCTGATGGTAAGTGGCTATCGTCGCCCATGGACATCAACAACACCAAAGGCATCACTGATTCGTTGCCGGCCAAAAAAGAGAGAAGAAAAATAAAGAAAGAACTGGCTCTCAAGCCCCCAGCCGGAATACGACGAGACGTTTGGCGACTGACTCAAGCAAGACCGAAATCAATTTCATTATCATTTGACCAAAATCAACTTCAATGATTTCTAAAATAACTGCTTGTGGCAAAATTTCTTAAACGTTTCTGTTCTTCGGAGGGCACGTAAAGCCGTCGGCCCCGATTGTTATCGTGAACAGTCGTTAAACCAAGGCCTTTGGGTGGCATGAAAATTTCCAACACTCGAATTGGCCACAACCCCTGAACTAATCCGCACTGGAGCAGTGTGGCGCAGTATGCTTTAGACCTCCTCAAGAAGAGAGACCCGTCCTCAGGAGGGTGGTTGTATAAAAACTTTACAGAAAATATTAAAATAGTGAAAGTCACATACTATTGTCCCCCAGACTCGTCGTTTATGTACGTGATAGCGGTGCTGTGTATGGTGAAGCTGTACCAGAACCGGCACCCGGACGTGAACGCCAGCGCACACGCCACCTTCATGCTCATCGCGCTGCTCATGGCCATCGGTATGTATCCTGCAGGACACACACGACAAGCGAGGTTTACAAACGTCTCGGAACCAACGGAAACTTTAGACACTGAATAATAAATTATTAAGTAGGAGTAGGTTTCAAAAAAACGAATCGAGAAATAAACCTACGCCGCCTGTAGCGTTTTTTTGTGCGCACAAAGTGGTATATTTTTTTTACTAGAGGGATTAAAGCAATTTGTTACATGTGAATAATATGGTAAAAATTTGAATAGATAACTAGGCCATGCATTCTCTTTCGACGTAACATGAAGTTTAACGTTTTTTCGATTGATTATAAAAATTAAGGAAAAAAGAAACATAAATGTGATACTATTATCAAAATATCTTTAGAAATGAAGAAGTTATGGGACCTTGAAATTGTGCTTCCAAGAACATTTTGTGACGTCATGATATCTATCTGCCGTGGGTCATAGGAAACCTTTTTCTAAGGAAATAATACATGCGACGATACGAGCAGTGACTTTACAGGGGAGTCGGAGAATATGTAAACTTTAATCATCCATCTATATCTCACCCATTTATTGGTAGATGCCCAGAATTTTAGTAGATAGAGTTTTGATAAATAGGGTGTTTTCTACATCATGAAACTTCTCCATTGCATTATATTGTACCTATTATTTGCAGGTCTGTTCGGTATATCATACCCAAGCGTTTATTTCTGGGTGTTCTTCACTATTCTGCATCTGCTGGTGTGTTTCGTGTTGACCTTGAAGATTTACTACATTGGAAGATTTAAAATGGGTAAGTTATACATGGGAAACTGACCTAAAATCTTCGTTTAAAATAATTGTAAAGGAAACTAATTGTAATGTCACCGATACTTGATTGAACGAAAAACTACTGTAACTATTGTGTTACTTACTTATTAGCAATTGCGTATCATAGTAAACCTGCTTATGTATCATAAATATAATATGTATATATGCTATTTGTTATAGAGATATCTGTGGTGACGCGTGCCTGGACGGCAGTTAGACAGAATGGATGGCTCGCCTTCCGCCCGAACTATACCACTAGAGCGGTGCTTCTAGCAGTGGCCAATGTGGCGAACTGGACTCTGGCTGGATATGGGTAATACATCGTCATCTACACATATTACACTTTTAAATTTAATAATTATAAGCAGTAGTAAATAAAAGTATTTAAATAGCAAACTTAACTTGTGCTTGATTAGCTTTTGAATTAACTACATGTTTTACTATGTATAAAGTAATTATACGGAACTTCTTTGAACGGGAAATATTAACAGTTATGAACTAGTCGTTTCTGTTTTAAGCTCATCATAATAAGAAAATTACAACAATTTTGGCCGTTTCTGACGCGTCAGTAATGGGTTCCGCAAGGTAGAATATTAGTTCCTTCTCTTTTCTAAATTCATATAGTTTTAGTTAATGAGAAACCCTTGTTACAAAACTGTCTCATGTGCATAAACGTACAGTAAGAATATAAATTTGAAGATGTTAAAACTCGTCAGTCTGTACGAGCACAACAAAGACTTCGCCCGCCACTTGCTGGCCATCCTGATGGGGAACGCGATCCTGTACACGTTGTTCTACGTGGTGATGAAGCTGTTCCACCGGGAGCGGCTGCGGGTGGCGGCGGTGCTGTACCTGGCGCTGGCCCATGCTGCCTGGGCGCTGGCCGCACATCTCTTCCTGCAGTCCAGGACCAAGTGGTCGGTGAGTGTCCCTTTTATTTTGGTAGGTATGGTATAGGTCCCCCTGAAATGGATTTTGGAGAAGTTACTAGCCTAGTGTGGGGCTATGAGTGTGAAGCGTTATTTATTTATTTATTTTTATTTATTTACTTTGATATTTTGATTTGTGAGAATTTATTTTTCTTTTGTAGTCTTAAAAATATAAGCAATAGAGCTTATTATGTAGAATAAATCCCAAATAAAGTATGAGTAAGTACATATTTTAACAAAGCATAATGATTGTATTCAAGATTTCGGCGGAAACTGTTGGGCGCAGTTTCTTTTTCCGCGTGAAAAAAGCCAGTCCTAACCTAACCGAAGTTGCCTTCCATTTGCTTTGAATTTTTATTCTTGCTGGGACTTTGGCCCCCGAGGCCCGAGCGCTCCCATAGCGAGGTTGCCTACGACATTTCAGTATATATCATGCTGAAATGTTAGTTAAATTCCTCAGTTATCTCAAACCTCAAATTCAATAGTGTTTCTCTATCATGTTACAAAAGTTTTATCTCTTCAGCCAATACAATACTGTTCTATTTTTGTTTTTTTTTTTTCTTTATCTGATCGCTAAATTGAACGTTATATATTTCTAGCAAACGGCAGCAATGTCCCGGTCGCACAACGCGCCGTGCTCGGCGCTGGGCGTGTTCGACACGCACGACCTGTGGCACCTGGCCTCCGCCGCCGCCATCTTCTTCTCATTCAACGCGCTGCTGCTGGTTGACGATCCTCTCGCCCGCACGCGTCGCGAGGACATACCTGTGTTTTAGATGAGACAGAGACGGGTATAGTTGAGACAAACCGATGACAGAGATAGGTATAGTTCTCGTCAAATTTTTTGGACTTTATGACAGTTGTTTTGCATTCGTACTGCTAAAGAGGAGGAGGGGCGGGTTGATGTTGATAATATATACAGGGTGAATTTTTCATGTGTGCGTGGATGGCCAAATCCGAAACTATGAGGAATAGCGAAAAATGCTGAAAAGGACTCGGGGCCGATTTTGATGAAAACTAAAACTGCATCACTACATTTTTGATAAATAAATATTCCTAGCCAGGAATCGAACCTGTTGCTTTTGAAAAAAAAATATACATCCTGTTTATTACACCATTCAATAGTGTCGCTAACAAGAATCAAATTGTGGGAAGTAATAACATACCAAAAATCCATATTTCTGGCCAGGAATCGAACCCGTTGATTTTGAAAAAAACTCATCCTGTATTATTACACTATTCGATAGTATTGCTAACGAGGATCAAATTCTGAGAGGTAATGATATACGGTCGAATATAGAAACATTCCTAACCCAACAGCTTGTGTACATCTGAAGTGTTTTACTGCAAGTGTGGTGGATGAATGGATGGATGGATGGATGGATGGCAAAACTTGGGTGTCAGCTGTAGTGTCAGTGACAAAACTTGGGCGCTCACGTGCTTCTGAGGCCACATACGTCATGTCATATAAGAGGCTACATATGTCATATAAGCCATAGATTCTGGTTGTTTTTATAATAGATAGCAGTCATTGAGGTAAGTTGGACCCCTCCACTCCCCTCCCCACTGGAGCTGTATTGGCTATGCTTATGCTCTAATGGTGAGATATATAAACCACAGTTAGGCTTTTCTTATACAAAATTATCCGAACAAAATAATGGTAAAAAATCAACCTTAAAGTTATCTGTTTTATATGACTTTTAAATTCTTTCAAAATTAACAAAATGTCAATTAGTATATTTGAATGTTGACTGACCAAAGTCCAAGTCTAAGTTGGTTTATAGATCTTTCCCTAACACCCCAACTAGAGTCACTAACGGTTACTTAATCTTTCCAGTAAAGAATCACCATACAAATTCTGTCCTAAGGAGCGATTTAAGTAAGTGTACTTGTCAAGTCTGCAGTTTGACTTGTCAAATTTGCAGTTTGACTTGACGCGCCATGCAACGTGCATGAGATAACTATACAGCCAGATAGCTTACCGTGGCCATACACGATCAAGTATACTGGATGCCGCGTCAAGTCCGCTTGACGCTTGATCAAGTACTTGATCGTGTATGGCCTCCATTAGTGACTCTGAGTTGGGGCGAAGACTCTTCACTTACGAGAAGATTGAATATCGAGTGGCGATGATAAACAATCAGATAATGATTTTTTATACTACTTATTCATTGTTTCTATTCTCTATTTAGTTTTGTAAGATTTAACTTATACTCGTGCACTTATTAAACTAGATTTAAGAAATAAAGAAATTATATTTTTTGTTATTTATTTTTCTGAGATAGTAGTTTTAAATTTTGTGAAATTTGTTTTTCTTTTTTGTAATTAAAATGGTTTTTAAAATAGTTAGAAAATAAATGAAATAAAATATTTTACAAAATAAAAAGTAGATATTTCCTTGATTTAATTGCTGTATTGTCAGTCATTAACTAAAGAACAATGCCCAAAAATTATTTTTTATTTTTTGTAGCGTCTTAAAACGTCAGGTATACCGAAGCAATTCAATTATTTTTTTACGTATTTTAAAATTAATACCTGTGCCCGTATTACCCAGCGTAAAATAATTTTATTAATAAGTGATGAATTGACTTTAATAACAATTATGTCAACAATGTCCATTTTCATTCGGGCACTCACTTCGATACATAGCTTGTATCAAGCAAGATATAGGGAGACTTCTGGCCAATATTACAGACAGAATTTCGTTATAAATGTTGGTAACAAATGTAATGATGTCAAATTTCCATTTCCGGTTGTCAATCAAAAAAAAGTCAGAAAAAATGAGAGGTGTCAAAGGATACCCGAATGGAACGAAGTTCCTTTCGATTCTCGAATTTTCGAAAAAATAATGGTAAAAATTACATTCTCCCCTACTCTATGACTCAATGGTTATAAGAATTCAATCTCAAAATACTTTGGTTCTGGGGTGTGTCGGCTGAAAATTCTTATATATCTAAGCTCAGAAATTAAAGCGGCGATTTTTAGATTTTTTTTTATTTTAAGACGCTAAAGTTGAAAATGAAATAAAACGATGTATGGCAGTTGGGCATTGTTCTTTAAGTGCATACTTACATTATGTTCAAAAGTAAAAATGAAGCATCATACAGAACACTGCAAAATTTTAAAATTTATTGCTCCTAATAATGTGATTGCTCCTTACCCAATGAACTAATATATTGGGGGTAATCTATGACTAATATACTAACGTACAATCGTTTACTATCCTTACCCTAGAAAAGGTTTAGTATACAAAAGGTGTGGGTACCTCAGTGAACGAATATACCAAATACCAAAGTACTCTGTGGAATATTATACTACAGTAATTATTAGTTCATTGGGGTACCTATATTGACAGCATGTTACATTTTAATTGTCAGTGTTGCAACATAATCTTATATTTAACCCAAAATTGAGGAAAATTATAAAAAGTGACTGATCTCTGTTTATTATTTTTCATTGCTAGATTCTCAATTAGTGACAACTTGATTAAAATAAAATTATGCCGCGATTACTTATGCCTATGATTAGAAAATTTGAGAAAATGAATGCCTCTCACGAGTAATGTATAAAAAGTTAAAAGCATAAGGGCTGTGATTTAAGAGCCTCTGCACACGGTGTATTTTTACGGCGCCGCAGACGCATGTACCTATACGCGCTGCAAACGCGATCGAACAAAACACAAACCTCCGCGCACGTACAATGATTTCGAACACGCTGTACAGTGGCGTTTTCAACATTAACAGTGTCTCTGAAGTAAAACCTAAGATTTACCTAGTGTAGGTATGATGGTAAAAGTTCGAAATGAACAATACTCACAGACTACTTGGGACTTTTACCATTAAAAGTTGGTAAATCTTATGTTTTACTGGTAAATCTTAAGATTTACTGTAGTTCCGGGTTTTACAGTAACATAAAAACGCAACAATCTGCTTTTTCGTCATCTACACCGTGAACGCGTATTTGAACGCGCGTCATCGACGCTGTAAAAGTATCTGTACGTCGTGTGTAGGAGCTCTAAGTAGCGTATTAAGCAGTATTCGCTTGATTTGTATGAGTTGTTCGTATTTGTAAAATTAGATGAACAATATATTTTATTATTTTTAGTATGATACAGGAATCGTTCATTAGTTTCCAAATATTTGTCTAAGATATGTGCTATTATTTGTTTATTCAATGAGTTTATTATAAGGTTATGTAAATTTACACTCGATTGAAGTAAAACTTCTTGGGTATAATATTAAGCATGTGTTATATTTAAGTCAAGAAAATTTTAATCGAAAATAAATTTATGCAATATTTAAGAAATATATATCAATTCAATATGAATAATTTTACTGCCCCCTATACTAAATGATAAATATTTTATTTATCAACATCCTGCAAAGGCTTTTTTCAGTGACCAAAGAAGTTTCATTTCAATGTTTCTTATAACTATATATAGTTACCTATATTTGTCTTAGCTTAGTCAATAGTGAGGATATTTCTAAAATTTGTTGTCACTAATTTGTCAGTGAAAATAATAAACTAATTTATTAAATGACAATTTTTTCTTTAAAAAGGCTCATATTCACAAGTCTTGCAACTTAGAGCAATGATTTTGGTGTGGTTTTGTAGATAATATCCTTGTAAATCAGTGCACGTACTAAAAGAGGTAGTTAATGGTCTTTTTTTGAAGTATGTTAGATAAAAAATACAGTGAAATTTTTGACGACATTGAGCATCTTTGAAGACATTTGTAACTTGAAACTTTATTCAATCTTTTTTGTAATGAACAGATGGTATTATTACATTGCCAATAATATTTTTTTCACATCTATGGGACCTTTAAGTCCAGAGAAATCGAGATATCTTATTTCGTCAGAGTCATCTACCAGAATAAACAGTAATTAGGCATTCCAAAAGGAGGAGGGTTAGACCGCACATGTGGGTATTTTTGTCGATAAAATTTGGTATATTTTATGCTTTTAAATTATCGCTAGTTAGTTGCAAGACACCCTGTATATAGAGACAAGAACACATCTAGACCAAGAACAGAAATTAAAGAAGCAGTTTGAACATTTTTGTATGGAATCTTGCATACTTACAAGTCCGCCATTTTGAAAAAACCTCTTTTCGGTGGCCAGTGATGAAACACGTATCAATCGACGGAGTGAGTGTTTATAATATAATCAAAAAGTATTCAGTGATGGAATAACATACTTGGCAGTTCAAAAATAAAAATAATTATTAATGCTGTTCTACGGTTTTGAACTCAAATATCTCAGAAAGTATATCACTTACGACATTTCATCACTGAATGCTTTTGGATCGTAATCACTTGTCTATCGATTGACACATGTTATAACCGTGTGTCATATCAATGTCCGCCGAAACTGAGTTTTTTTGCTTTGTTTTTCTACGGTTTGGAACTCAAATATCTCAGAAAGTATATCACTTACAACATTTCATAACTGAATACTTTTTGACTGTAATCAATTACTCCGTCAATCGACACAATATGTTTCACCACTGGCCGCCGAAACGAAGTTTTTTCATAATGGCGGTACTTGTAGGTATGCCAACTAGGTTCAATGCCCTTTCTGCCTCGCTGGGAATAGAACCCAGGACCCTTGAATGGCGGTCCAGCATGGTAAACACTACGCCACGCGGGTCGTCACTTGTTATTTTTTCTTTTACTGATTCTTGATTTCTTCGTTACTGATATACTGCTGTCCATGGACTGTAATGACCACCTCCCTTTAGGTGTCTCTTCTGTTCGTTTATCGGCCATTTATACAAAAGAAAAATTCTGCATGTTTCCACAAAGAACTATTTTTAAGTATAAAAATAATAATAAATATAAAAATAATAATAAACAGACATAAAATAAGCTTGAGGTCAAATAGGTATTGTTAGCTGATATTGATTCTTTACTATCGGACTTTAAAAGCAATTAAGATAACTCGTTTGACCTAAAACAGAATAAATGACAATCCATTTTTGCTTAAATTAAGTAGAGAATCAGTATCTACTCAATACTACTCATTATATTTGTGAAAAGTGTAGGTACACATACTACTTTCAAATCGGTTTTTCGGATATAAAATAGCGGGTCCATGAGAAAACGGGAATAGAATAGGAAATAATATCCTCCTAAGGCCCAATGTTCTTACCCAAGGACTTTACAAAAAATTGGTAACCGCCCAGGCTAAATCAGCTTAATGTAGTCCTGGTGACACAATGTTCTCACACGAGAACAGTTCAGTTTTTCTAATTTAATTCAAAAATTGGCGCGGCTGGCCATTTTCTTAAGTTTTGACATTCTTGAAGGATGTCCTAGTGACGTGTTTCAAGCTCGATCCTCAGGAACCAATCAGGTACAGTCTGTCATTTGGTTGCCGAAATACCAAACACGGAGCGCACATGCAGTCGAGGTAAGATAAATCTCTAAGTATTAACAAAATCACATGTTTTTTTTTAAAACTAGTATTTTTATTTTTGAGTTAAAACACTACAGAGTATTTGAAGTTTACTATTTATGCAAATACACTATTTGAAATTACTTTTTTTTACCTGTCATTTATTATGTTCTTGTACAAGAACATACGGCTGGTGTTCTATTAGTTGCCTGTTATAATATGTACTCGTATAAGAACATTGAGTATTAATGACTACTTACTTTTCTTAGCGCGGAAAAAACTAGTAATCGAAAATTTTGCTAAATGATTTGGATACTGGAGATTTTATATTCTCCGATGAAGCGCTCATAGCCCTGCGGCTTGCGTCGATCTTAAGTGATCGACAAAGTTAAGCAACAGCGGGCGCGATCGGTAGTTGGATGGGTGACCCCTAGTGGCAAAAGCTCTGGAGCGTTTCCGTGCTTCTTCTTGCCGTCGATTCCGCTTGTTATCATAAGATAACAGTCATAAAGCCATGTCGGAGGCCCTCGGGTTGTTTGAAAACTTCCGAAACTCGGGTTGGCTACTAACCCCTCCACCAATCCGCACTGGAGCAGCGTGGTGGAGTACGCTCTAGGCCTCCTCAAGAGGAGAGATCCGTGCCCAGTAGTAGGCCATTATAGGTTGAAGCTATATTCTCCGATGAAGATACTAGCAAACCACTGTTTTATTATTGGCCCTGAAAATACATCACCAAGCTTTAGCGAAACAGATGCAGATGAAGATGTACAGATCAATTCAAGAGCAGCAAACCGTGGTAAAAGTAGTAGTTGTGGTCGCAGCCAGCGATAAGCACGGATTGCCAATTTATGTGGCAAGATAATTTGTAATGACATTTTTGGTATTGACATTGTCCGTATCTTGATTGTTTGTCCGACAAAATAGGTATGTGCACTTTACAGACATCGTTTTCTGATGGAATCAAGACCCACACATCATATTCATGATATAATTTCTTATTATTGTATTTCTGGTCGTTGGTACATATCTTCTTTCGCCCTTAGAGCATCTTCTACCTTCATCTGTTTCTTCACTGGCTTCTACAGATAACAATGTCACGGCTTTGTTGTCAAACCACGTTAGTGCCATTGTAATCTACGGTCCCATTACTTGATCTTAGAACTTGTGTACTACCCCTAGCTCAATGTTTCAGTACTCGGTCCTCCTCAATATTGGGCCTTGCTGCGGCAGGTATCCATTTTTCATAATAGTACCAGAGCAGCCTATTCCTCTTTTAAGTAATTCTTCAATAAATTTTGCACTTTTCAAATATTAAAATATTGGTGAAATTATAGCACATGACCAAAATTAGAAAATGGTAATTTAATAATTATGGACATAATTATTATGGACATGTAATACCTAATTTGTTGCCAAAAGTGAAACTAGGCATACTTAATTATGCTAAATAAATATTTTTTTTAATAAAAATAATAACTTTTTTTAATCCTTAACAGCCCAATGTTACCCATTTAGAACATAAAAAATATACCAATTTATGTCTTAACGGCCTAATGTTCTCAGACATGAACAAAAAATTTTGAACCTAAAACTGCCTAAATTTATTATTTGTCATAGTACTAATTCAATAAAAAAATACCGCTTCAAAAAAAACACGCTATCATAGTTATATTCATTTTTTTTGGTCTGGGCGTTAACCATAACTGTACATTATGTACTTGTACAAGAACATTGGGTGATAACCTGGAACAAGGCATATTTTATTTGGGCCTTAGGAGGATAAACTATTGAACTAGTTCCTCCTGCGGCTTTGCCCACAGAAGAGTGGTTTCACAAACATATTATAAACGTTCAAATCATCCTATGGTAACGTATAACACGAATAAAATCTATCCAGTTTTTTAAGTGTCTGTCTGTGAGCCAAGTCTCATCTTAATCCGTACAACATTAGCGTGTAATGGAGACCCAATCATCTTCACAAAGGCCTTTAGAAAGGTTCCTTTGCAAACTCATCCCTTGATTGCCGAAAGGGTAAAATACGATTTTAATTTTACATTTTATTTTATAGTTGTGTCTTATTGCTAACATGATTGGATTCATAATAGATAGACTGAACAGACATCCGACTTGGTTATTTTGAATGTCTTATGACTAGGCGTGTATTTGAGTTCAGCCGCAAGTTTATAGCTTCTCATGATTTTCACCAAGATGGAACTCCTTGTTTGTAAATCACGCTACTCACGCCTCGTGCTACAATGACTATGTATGTGAGTTGATTAAGCTCAGTGTTTGCTCACTCAATATAAGTAATCACAATATTTGTATTTATCATAGATAAATAACTATCGACTTTAGAGGACGACTTAGGGCCTTATCACACTGACGGTTTCCGAGCGGATTCAAAGCGGAACGGGTGTGCAGCGAATACGCCGCGCCTCCGCGGCGAAAACGTCGCGGTCGCGGACGCGTGGCGAATTCGCTGCGGACATCATTTTTTTGTGTGCGTTCAGAGAGCGTATTGTACATTGCAATCACGCCACGCACAAGCGTCGAAACTGCTGTGTATCCGCTTCACGACCACGACGTTTTCGCCGCGGAGGCGCGGCGTATGCGCTGCGCACCCGTTCCGCTTTGAATCCGCTCGGAAACCGTCAGTGTGATAAGGCCGTTACTCAGATAAAATTAAGTTTTACGTCTATTTTAATAAGATCAAAATGGTCTAACTGGCTACTGGTCCATAAACACATAATATATGCATTACCTACTTACAAATATAAACGCATGTATTTACAGTTCATTCGGTGATGTTTTGGTATTACTTATGTCCATGGGCGGCGCTGGCCACTTACCATCAGGTGGACCTACATTCGTTACAAAAAAAAATAATGTACCCTACATACTGGACCAAGAATCCAAATAGATCCAAAATTGCGTTTGCAAGCTTAACGGGAGTGGCTTGGCCTACAGCTTACAATATGTAATAATTTATGTTCGGTATGTAGATAGTTGGTAGTGTTGATATTAGTACTAACAGCTTTACTTCGACAGATAAAAGCTGGTAAATGACCGAGACAACATTGTAATCTACATAAAAGTCAGCCTTGCTCTATTTTTCTAACACCTGGATTCCAAAAACAACTTATCCGCTTACCTTCAGTTACGTACAAAATTTAATCTAGTTCAATACTCTGCGACCTAGATAGTAAACAATTATATACGTAGCTGTGTGAGCAATGACCTAGGAGCAGCTTGCAGGGACAGTCGATGCCCCAGTGGCCTAGTTCACCCTGCGAGTACCGCGCATGTGCAATCCAGGCCTGAATGGAGCTTTCAGAACTGGTCGGTAGATAGGCTGGGAAAGCTTCAGGCTTGCACATTTTTCAGGAAATTTATTAAGCAAAGTGTTAAGTCAGATATATTTGAAAAAAAATATTTATTTTAGATTGTTGCGATTGAGACGGAAAATTCGTAGTATAAATGAATCTGCTAAATTACCATCTTTAAAGAGAAAAATAATCTTAAATTATATTTTTTAGAACCCCCGATAGTTTCATTTTAAACATTTAACATAGGTAGCTAAGAACACTCTCGATTAAGTCATCTTTCAACAAAAAAACTAGATCAAAATCGGTTCATCCGTTTGGGAGCTATGATGCCGCAGATAGACATACAGATACACAGACATGTCAAACTTATAACACCCCTATTTTTCGTCCGGGGTTAGTAAAATACATTTTATCTTTGAATGCAGCAATATACTTATGTAAGTTCTCTGTAGTTTTCAAAATTATTACGAACTGCAGTTTATATGACTTTGTTTTTACGGGGGTAATTTAAACTTGTGGTATGGCAACATTATAAGCTGTTGTCTAGAGCTAAAGAAAAATGGCGAACACTCGTCGTAACGTCAAAACTTCTTGGGCGACTGCTCGCTATAAAAACGTGTGATTATTCATCGAAATCGAGCGATTGAGTGTTGTTTTGCTACTGTGAATTATTTGAGTGCTTGTGTTAAGTGAATATTGCAATAATTCAGCTCAATACTACATGGTTGGCGAACGAAAGACAAAATTGTACTGTCGGGTTAGATGCACGGTAAGACTTAATTATTTGTTATTAAATACTCCGTTAGTATACTTGCCTTGTAGCACGAGTCAAAAATGTTACCTAAAGGTTATTAAAATGTTAGTATTTTAAGGTTCTAACCACAGGTCCTAACAGTTTTAGGCCGGGCATAATTTATGACACAAAATACGTGTAAATTGCGAACTTTGTGATTAGTATCGTAGCGAAACAAAGGCCATTAGGCCTTGATAATACCATCTTGATAGCTGAAATATCGTTATAATAACCAAAATATTGTTATTACTTGATAAACATAAATTGAAGAATTTACTCGGTCGATTTGTCAGACGCTACAAATAGATTCTTGTATCAAACAACTTCGGCCTTTATTTGGCCTTTTATAGACCTTTTTTAGACGTATTTCCTGTTTTAAAGCTGTTTATTACTGCTTTATTAACATGACATTAAACTATTAGTTCGTTTAAACGTAAACTTGCATGTTGTCATTGGAAAACCTCTAAAAATAATGTACACGGAACGAAAATACTGGTGTTGTACTGACACATTTCGTATTTCTGAGTGCAAGCCAATTTGACTCTAATGCTTATATGATAAAGCACACTTATAAGGTTGAAATTTTATGGACACTGTTGTGACCTCTTGGGCCTGATGGCATGCCCATTTCAGATATAAATAAAAAAAAATGCCTGCTGTCAAAAAAGGTATCATGAAACATTGAAGTATTATTACTAGCGTATAAAACACACCGCACAGAGTTGTTCGATTTTGAAAGGAGAACGGGGGCTCAATTTTGAAAATACTAACTCCCTGGCGGCACACACATTTTGTTCGAGATGTCTGTTCTATGTCATTATACTACAATGTCATGAAATACCTTTTTGAAATCCTTATGATTAGCTCTTTAATTACCCATATTGCATTATTCCATTTTATTTTTATTTTTTTATACATCGAACAACGGCATCTCACAGCCACCATATTTTTTTAACGTCACCTATCTAAGAACACTTGGGTTATCAAGACGAATCTAACGATATCTTAATTACATAAATTGGTCCAGTGGTTTGGAAGATATGAGGTAATAAAGAATATTACATGCATACATACAAGATACATGCAAAATCATAACCCTTCCTTGACATTTGGGTAAAAAAATACAACCGTTACAAGCAGATGAATTCATAATAACTTATATAGTAAAAATATTATACTAAAGTGCTAATTATTTTAAACAATTTGCTCAAGGTCCGCTCGTAACTTCTCAGGAAGTTTAATATTAATGAAAGAATTTTTAAATAAATTATCTTGATGTAAAGATACACTTATGTATCTTAGTGCTGAACGCACTAAGTTACATTTAAGAAACTTAGTGCTGAATGCACATATGTCCGCATCGTATGTGCCGAAAGCTTTGCATTTGTATGAAATCATATGAGAGCCTGATGCAGATGACATATGCGGCTCTATTTATTTTCATATAGTACCAACTTGAAAATTATCTTGGCATGCAGGCATCCTTTGTATTGCCCTGCGTGCCCACAAAATTGTCAATAGGCATATTAACTTTAGTATATAGACCATATTCATTTACCATTTACCCAAAAAAAATCAACTGTAATGAATACATTGCAATACAATGTAATGCCGTTGATCTATGTATGTACACTGTCTTTATATACATATAAAGCTAACATTTCAGTGATATTGTATGAGTTGGATTGGTGTATATATTTAGTTAGTGTAACTTTATAATCTTAAACCTCTCATTAAATAATGGACTACATTTTTTAATTGCAATTCAACAATAGTACGTAAATATTATAATATAAACATATTAATAAAAATTAACACTTCCAATTAACACAGATGCATAATTAATGCACTCGCAAAGTGTATCTCATATTAAAATAAATTAAATTTAAATTCAAATTTAGTGGATAATGTTACTGGAAATCTGTATAATCCAGTATTCTGTACAATACCTAGGCAGTGTATAAAATACCTAAAACATTCAGGTAATGTATGGAATCATTTATTTCATACTATGCCTAGGCATTCAATACAATACCCAATGCGTAGTTGGTAATGTGTGGATAAGAAAATGTTAGTTTCTCAGGGGTCCTTTCTCTCCACCACTTAGTTTTTGCAGGTCTATTCCAGTTTGCATGAAATAGCTATATGGCCAGATAGCCATACACCGTCCAGTTTACTGGATGCCGCATCAAGTTCACTGCAAACTTGACAAATAAACTTGATAGTGTATGGCCAGCTTAAAGTATGTAATGGAGCAATATATTCCTATCATTTGATATATTGCCAAAACGACCTAGGTATTATATACATTGCCTAGGGGTTGTTTAGAATACCACAAATATACAGATTGCCGGTAACAGATATTCGTCAGCGTATCAAACATTTCACAAACCAAAATGCTAAATATGTGTATTGATTGAAAAAAAATATACTTGCAAAAAAGTTGCCCATATAACAAGTAATGACAAGCAATTGTAATTAAATGTCTCTGATAAAACAGAAGTATTTATAGTAATAGTATTTCATCACTGATTGCAATCAAATGAATAAGAAGTAATGACAAAAGGGCTAGCTGATATTGATTCATGCATTTGTATCACATCTGTTTCCCATTGGGACACTATGTTGCTTACATGTACCCTTGCAAGTTGCAATACAATGTAATGCCGTTGGTCTGTGTGTACACTGTCTTCATACAGAATCTGCTCTGTATTTTCATGAATAATCAAGGGTATGATGTTGCAGTAGAGATTGATCATTGGGTTGCTGTGAAATTAATAATATTTAAATTTTTTAGAAACAAGATAGTGTGTCACTATAATTTGGTCCGGTGGTTTAGTGATTCGACTATATGTGCATTAAATTACATTACATTAATTTTGACCCTCCCCGTCCATATAATAATTGGTTACATTTGTAAAGCTCCCCCTCCTGGTATGACATCACATATTTAAAAATTTTATATTTCGAAGTTATTAAATTAAAACAGCAATTCTGAAATTAATAACTTTCTCCATTTAAATTATTAATTAACAAACTAACATCAAATTTAACAATAAAAAACTAAACAAATCAAATAAAATCTTGTCATGGTCATAAAGGTAGGGTTGGAATTTTTTTAAAGTATGTATTTCATAATTTATGGATGGCCCCTTATAATGAAAAGAAATATTTTATTTAAGTAGTACTAATTTATAAGTCTGTACTTATACCTATTTGTAGTCATATTTTCAATTAAATTTTATCAATAGTATTATAATTTTATTGGATCAAAGTAGGTAAATTATGGTGAAGAAACGTCATATTTTTAGGTTTATCAGGAAGCAATCGATTCCTTGTATTTTCGTAAATATTTGACCAAAGTAAGGTTGATCGGCATTGCCGACGGGAATTCGCGTCGGCCGTAGTCGGCTGATCGGCGAAACCCATAGCCCATCACTAGTAAATACATCCAAATGTAACGTTAATATAAAACGTGTATAATAAAGTATTCAGGTAGATGGTATAGTAATCTCTTTATCCACAAAAAGGAAGGAGAGGTAGGAAGGAGGAATGAAAGAATTTTTGGTGGCAGTGGTGGGATAGCGAATCGTACTGGATGTTTGTAAGTGGTTCTAAAGCAAGTGGTGGTGCAGATGTGAGGCGCGGGGCATGTGGGGCGCCGCGGCGGGCTGGTGGTGCGGCGCGCTGGGGGCGGCGCTGCTGCTGCTGCTCGCGCTGTGCCGCCGCCGCCACAAGCGAGCGCCGAGCGTGCCCGCCGAGCGGCGCGTCGAACAGGTGAACTGACGTCTGCCGCACTTAGGGTTACCAACTCCAAATTTCCGGTCTAACAATACTGACATTTTAGCCGAATATTAAGAAAAATATGGACATTTCTAAAAAAGTTCGGTCATTTCAGTAAAAAAATATTTAACCTACTCTTTAATTCTTTGCTTAATTCTTTTTACAAGTAGGTATAGATACTTGATTCAGATTTTTTAAAGTTGGGACACCTACAAAGCCGGACAAAATCCGGACCGACGCGAAGGCCAAAAGTAGACATGTAGATGACAAATCCGGACGGTTGGTAACCCTAGCTAGACTGTTTGCTGCCCTTGCAACCTGCAACTGCTTCACGTGTTTAGTGGCAATTAGAAAATCTCTCATGCTATAAACGCTGCTCCGCTTAGTAGTATAATCCCAATCGCTCGTCTAAACCTAGCGAAGTGCCATCTAAAAATCTGTCATTATTTTCTCCAAATCCATCACGATTATTCATACATAACCGACTGAATCATTTTCTTTGTTTTCTCGTGAGCGGTGTGGCGAACGTGAATACCGTCCGACCACCGACCGACGTTTTCAAAATTATTATAATAAAATTTATTCCAATTAAATTTTAAATTCAAATATACGAAAAAATTAAATTTCATGTCAAAGAGAATATCCTGCAACTTGCAGGCTGCAAGTAATTAGATAGATACTAGCGCGAATCCTAGCTTAGCATGTAAGCATGTGACTTAATTAGGTTTTTTATAGGTCCCTAGTTGATGTGGAATTGTGGACTGTTAAGAGACCTAGAGCAGCGATGTGTGCGGTTTATCTTGTGATAGAGATTCTTAATTTAGTACATATTTCATCAATTTAATATTATAAATATTGAACTGTATTTTGTAATATGGTGTAGTAATGTATTTTAGGTTTGCATGTAGTGTGGCTGTTTGTTTTTTCTTTGTATTTTTAGAAACCTATTGTACCAATTGTGCCTTTAAAATTTCAATGCTTATTTATTATTTTTTCCTGCTCAGAGTTTATTTTTAGGGAAGTAAAAATGGCGAATCCTATAAATTGTTTAAAATATAGTTGTTCGTTTGTGTGGTTCGTCTTTAAAAATAATATAAGTTAGACGTTTTCAACCCCCGTGTATGTCTGTGGCATCATAGCTCCCAAACGGATGAACCGATTTTGATCTAGTTTTATTTGAAAGGTGACTTAATCAAGAGTGTATGCTATGTTTAGTGTAAATAAAGCAGCTTTTTTAAATTTAAATTTAAGATTATTTGATAACAATACATGAATCATCTGCACGGTTACAAGTACTGCTTTTCGCAGCTACGTTTTCCTCATAGGCACACGCAAATTTTCGTCCCCTCATATGGCCTTCATGCACCCTCATTGGTAATTCCTGCTTTTGCATTTTACCAATGAGGGCGCATTTTTAAAATATTCAGTGACTTTCGCATGCGACACTTACTGCCACGTACGTAAGTAGAGAAGTGAGCTTCATCGAATCTCCATTCCATTCCCAGGGGTAGAAAAAAGAAAGTAAAATGACTCTTTCATCCTTGTCTTTGGCTCATGTCAGCTATTTGAGCATCAATGAAATGCATGATTTGAAGTGTACCAACGTGAGTCGGGTATGTCCATCCAACAGTGAGTTTTTGTGTCTGATTAATAATGTTTTAAAACTTATGAGAATTGAGAAGACATTTAAATTTAAGACTTTTTTAATTGACTTCATGAATCATAACTTATGATTAACTTATTTATCATCTTTGCATTGTACCGTGAAAGGATATGGAAGCGCTTCTAGATCTAGCTCGCTATTTTACACTCCACAATTCCACATAGCGTGTAGTCATGGCATAGGCTCGCGCGAATTAAATTGTGAAAAGTTATGAAACTATGCAAGTATTGATAAGTAAATTCGGTCTAGTGCGATATACGAGTAGATATCCGAGATAGTTGCGTAGATCCCACATCTTAATAGCTTCTTATACGTAGGTACTCTCGATTTCTGTATACTATATTCGTACCAAAGGCAGTCATTTTTTTATTTGATATTTGATCCAATTACATGAATCATGGCAAGAAACGTTGCAGTTTATTTAGTTTATTTATATAAGCAAATTATCAAAGTACAATATTTTTTTCTTAACCTTGCGCATAAGTAATTAAAAAAAACCATTACGATATCAACGTCATGATGCATGAGGAAGATGGACGAGGAGGTAATTGAATGACCTGTAAGATGCCGTCGAATTTTCCTTAAAACTGATGACCCGAACGGGAAACAAGGTGATGATAAATTCTTACTGTAGTGCTGTATGTGATGATTTTTAGCGATGTGAAGATGTGGTATAGGGCACAAAATGACGTGAGTGAATGATGCTTTAACTTCTTTCACGTTTGTCGATTCAAGTTTGTCGTCATTCTATCCGATGGTAAATGGACGCGTTGTATGTGGTATTAAAACACTAACTTTAGTCAAAGCATATTCTCTATCCCGAAGATGCTCATGTTGTATATGTTTCTAATTCTTCCAAACGAACGCATATAGGGGTATGTATAAAAATTGATGTTAGGCCCATTGAATAAGATATTGTTTTTCGCTTTTTAAATAGTTTCTGGCTCTAGTATTGTAAAGAAACAATGTTTTTTTTTCTAAAATACAGTATTTTGTCTAAAATAAGATACATTATCATTCTTCATTTCGGTCACCTGAAAGTCTGATTGAGTCAATGGCTAATGACTAAGTTTCGGAAATGTTTAGTAGTGGGCTAGGTAGCCATGCCAGAATGAATCCACAAGTAGTTTCGATCCCTGAAATAGATGGCGGTGACTCATACTCTAAAATCATTTTACCTGGACATTTTTGTACAGCTCGAGATGAATATTGCTTTGGAGAAAGTTACAAGTCTTAATTTCTGCTATAATTCTTATTTTCATTTTAAATGAAATACCAGTTGAATTTTCCATATAAAATTGATGAACGATTTAAAATAGCTATTCAAATGTTTTGCTTTTCATGCCAGTATGACCAACTACAATTTTTATTAGACACCTGACCAAACATAATATGACGTTCGATATTAGCTGCCAAAGGCAATTTATACGTTCACTGTGACACATTCATTCTTCATTTGCTAAGCTACAAAGATACAATTAGTATAGGTATTATGTACATTCGGTTGTATCCATCCTTCAGCCTCTATGATTCCACTGCTAGATATAGGACTCTAACCTTGTGCTTAGCTTTGTTTGTAACGGTATGTCTACTTCGGGTCGTTAATCCATGTCCATAAGATCGAGGTTTGCCCTATAATCCTTCTGCCGGAACGATATTCACTGACGAAATTTCAAAACTACAAAACACTGGTTTACATCACTGACGATTTAGATGAGTGTAAAACTTTAAAATGTACGGAGTGCTTTTAACCGTACATTTTAAAGTTTTTTTTCGTCATCACTGACGAAATCTATGTTGTCATGGCTTCAATGTTCAGGCAAAGAGACTATCGCGTAACGTTGCTGATCCCCCTTTGTTTCTTCAATTTCCATTACTATGTTTCAAACAATTTCAAATAATTATGTTTCTTTGGCATCGGTCAACTTTGTCAATATTGCTCCGAATGATAATGTATTTATACGTAGACTATCCTATTCATAGCTGCAAAGTGAATTCAATCAATGCCATTCATATAAATGTTGCATCAGTTATGTTCAGCCATTTCATGAGTTTACAATTATTATATGAGAGGAAAAGTTGATGGATGAAATCTTCATAGCCCGACGGTTTGAATGAAGTGGTCAAAATGATCGAACGAGGTACAGATAAATAGCTTTGGTTGGTCGGTAGTACCGTGCTTCAGATGGTACAAAGATTTCTTCTAAGACGCCACTTACTCGACTATTTTTCTCCTACCCTAGCACACAAAGAGATCATACAAGAAAACTGGAAAAGACTTGACAGCATTGGGCCGCTAATATGTTGAAGTCAGCCGAAGAAGGCAAGGTATTTGCATTCAATTCCCGGCTGCGACAGATGAATTTTGCCGTACTTTGTTTGTTTCTGATGACGTGTTTGTTTACCTGTATTCATGTCAGTGTCATCCTCAACATAGGAAGCTAGTGGGTTAGTAAGCGTCACGTTTTCGACCTTGAGGTTATTTTCACTCAGTTGGGTAAGTTCTTCACCGGACGAGGTCAACGAACCTGCCTCAAGGTCGTTGCAATCTTGCATCAGATTTGAATGCAGCTTTCAAAGAATGCGTCACGGGCAGACGGCATGTCGGTGAATGTTAGGCTGCCTTTTGACAGGGCGACTTTGACGCGAATACTAATTTGCGGGTTTATATGCCATAGATAAAATATCCCGGACGAACAATGGATGAACAGATTACAAACTCAAGTGCTGTTCGTATAAATTTAGCGCTTTACTGAACTAGGTAGTTGTTAATTTTAATTTGGATAACAGCTACGTATTCACAATAAAATCAACAAAACTAAAAAAAAAAACTGTTTATGCATCGCTTCACTGGAATTTTCATATTATGACAATTAAGTACCGCATTTTTTATAGTTCCGTGTTCACACAGATTCAGGTGTAATATAGTTATAATACCTGGAAATAAAAAAATAAAAAAAAATAAGTATATATAGCACAGGGCTCTGTGGAGGTACTCATTCGTGTGTTCAGATCATCTCTACAAACTATGTATCAAATAACACTTCAGTACTATGAACATAGATCTCTCTCTGTGGGCGTACTTATGTGTCAGGATTACCAGGATACTAAATAAAACCCATAATTCGACAGGCACAAGGATACTATCCGTTTATTGCCTGATAACACCCGTTTTTATCAATTCCACGTTATTTAGTTGTTTACTTTGATTCGCGATACTCTCAATCTGTCTGTCTTCTTGACAGTTCCCTTTTTCTTAATTTCAAAGATTATTACGAACTTATTTTAGACTGCACCGATATATACTCAATACTTGTACAAATAAAATTAGAGTTACAGTCACGCTGAAGTTGACTTCTTTTAAAAATAAATGAATGACCTGCTTACTAAGAGCATATTTATTATATACATAGTTCTATTTTGCTTGCGTATAAGAGAATACCTACATCAGTAAGTCAGCTAAAATAAACTTTTTGTGATCCTAAGCATCACTTAACGTTGAAGACGACGGAATGATTGTAAAAACGCATGTCAACGATAAAATTGTCTTTTCCGGATTTGGCCTTAAGTTATACTCGCGTTGGTCATTGTAGCGAATATTTAACGTTGGTAAGGCAGTTTCCTGATTAGTTGGTGCGACCACGATATTATCAGCAAATAGCAATGTTACACGGGTTAGCGACGCGACGAGTGATATAAATGAAGGTATTTTTTAAAATTTATTTATGTATATCAGTGTAAGTAGCTTTATGGTCGTAGCACACATATCAACTCGTAAACGGAACGTAAACGTATCAACTCTTGCATGTCAGTATTCTTTGTATGAAACTCCCTACTGTAAAGCACACTTATCGGATTCGTAACGTAATCGCCTCGCCTTGAGACAAGCTCACGAACCGCGGTACGGTGCGTGGACGACTTGCCGTACCCGCGCTTACGTCTCACCATACGCTATCCGTCAACTTTCCGTTTCCTCGTGCACGCCCCGCGCCGCGGCGCCGCGGCTACCGTTGCGTCGGCGAACTGCTGTCATTCGAGCCGTAAGCGCGGCGTCGCCTAGCCGTAGCCGAGTCGACTCGGAGCTGTTGGTCGGTTGGTAACGCGCTTACGTGTTGACGGCGAGCCGATCCGGTGACGATCCCTTTCCGAGTTGATATGTGCGCTACGACCATTATCCGTGGGATGGGCGAACGTACTTTTGGCTCTTAGGGAGATTTTTCTCGTACTTTTACATTTACCGGTGAATAAATGTGATCTAAGTCAATTCTTTAAATATTCCAAATGTAAAATAAAATTTCAGGTCTTTTTAAAATTTTATTTTGCCATTTACTATTATTTTTAATCGACTTCAAAAAAAGGAGGAGGTTCTCAATTCGACTGTATTTTTTTTTATGTTTGTTACCTCAGAACTTTGGACTGGGTGAACCGATTTGGATGATTTTTTTTTAATCAAAAGCTGGTGCTTGTCGTGTGGTCCCACATAGATCTGACAATGGCATCCATGTCAAAATCATATAAGTCTTAAATTTGCATTAAGTATGTGCGCGACAAATGGACGAATAACTCAATATCGCGCCAACCGATTTCGATGATTCTTTTTTTAATTGAAAGCTGGTGCTTGTCGCGTAGTCCCACATAAATTTGAGCGAGATCTGACAATGGTATCCATGTCAAAAGTACAATCTACTTCATTTGAAGTCAGTTAATTTTTTGTTAAAATGTTAGATTGTTAAGTTTTTATTACTTGTTATTTATTTTAGGTCTGATGTTCTGAATCTTAAATTCAAATTCAAAATTCAATTCAAATTTGGAATAATACTCGTGAGATACGTAGATAAAATAAATTAATATTTTAAAAATACTTTTAAACACAAGCTTCAAAGTTTTTTATTTGTGGTGTTGGTCGTTGAGGAGTTCCGTCGTCTGGAGCCAACCCTGAACGTAGTATCAGGTCATTATCATAAAAGAGCATTATCATCGGAACCTGTCAGCTTGCAAGATTTGTGCCATACCAGTCTTATTACATGTTAAAAAAGTAACGAACAAAGCAAGTTTTAAAGCTTGGAATTAAAATGAAATATTCCAGCAATCATACATGTATAATAATATGAAATGTTTATATGTTCCGAAAAGCCAAAAAATGACGTGCATAAGTGTATCAATGATACCTATATGAATAAAATATTTTGACTTGACTTGACTTATGCACATTGAATATGAATAAAGTGCTAAAAATATTGCAGCTACCACCAACCTTCAAACTATTCGCTCTTCGTAATTAAGAATATGAAGAAATCATGTCAAAGATTAGGTAATTATTAAATGTTTGAAATCTCCACCGTATGATTACGTGAACATGACGTTCTGAGTATTCGTCAGCAGTGTAGGCTTTTACGTATCACGTTAATCCGGATACAGCATTTTATTTATTCTGAACTTAATACGGCTGACCTTATGTTACTGTCGTTGCAACATTTTTATTTAATTTTATCTTTGCTTGATTTCTTCCTGATTCTTCTAAATTATACCTGGTTTCTGGAGATGGTTTGGGTAATATAGGATAACTTTTATTAGCTTTAAAATTTCGTTGTGTGGTGATGGAATAATTGAATACTAAACACTGTTCCAACAATTACAAATGTGTTTTCTCTATACATATACTCGTAAACCCGAAATATAAAGGTCCCTCGTCACTTAATTTTATTATTTTTTCCTTTCAGGTGCACATAGTTTGTGGCGGGCCGGCGCGCGTGAGCTGCGCGGCGGCACCGCCCGTCCCGCGCCGCGCCTGCATCGCTCTAGCCGGAGCGCCCGCCGACACGGACCCCACCCCGCCCGCGCCCCCTCACATCCTCATTGTCCGCGACTACCCCCAGAACCAACCGACACCTCCTACGCCCCAACCTTCCAGTTCCCAACCACGCGCTCCACCCCCGCTAGATTACCGTGGAGTCCCCAAGCTGCCGCTGCCCGAGCAGTGGCTTCATAAGCGACCGTTCGAGTACAAGTACGCCGTAATACCTCGACCTTTAGCTCAAATCGTCGGTGCAGATTTAGGAGCAGATTTGTCCAGGGAGTCCCGTGCGAAAAAGTATAGCGCGACCCGATCGCCCTCGTTAGAAAAAGACGACAAGTCTCCTTTTGTGACTAGCGCGAAGTCGGATCGATCGGACGTGTTTGGTTTCGATCCGGAAGCCGTAAAGAACTTAGCGGAAGATAGAGAACATAAGAAAGAGGAAATGGGCGAGAGAGCGCCAGCGTCCCCTAGGGATGATCAAGATGTATCGCCAGGTAATCTGAGAAGATTTCGTTCGGTGAGCACTAGGCTTAACATGTGTAGTGTCAATGAAAATCCGCATCTCGAGGGTCAGCAAGAAAGATTAGAGATGCAAAACTCCCCCAGAGTTCTTGAGTGTAGTTCGGCGAAGGAAAAGTCTTCGGGGACTAAATTCGATTTTTCACCCAAAATTTTAGCCGATAGCGTGATATCGCCGCGATTTTTCACTCCACCCGAAATGGCATCACCGATGTTTTTCACGGAACCCTCACCAAAATCGGTTTACTATGACACCGTAAGGTCGCCGAAATTTTTCCCTGAAACTCCGCGGGATGCAGAAGTACCTCAATCTCCAAAAGCTTTAGGCGACCATTTGAATAGAGCTAACGGTTTATCGGATAAACCGAGCTCTAAGCCTAGTTCGCCGAGAGTACTTAGTGCTCGACCTAGCCCTAAGATACATAGTTGTAATAAGGAAAATTATTTCACTTTCGATCCAGTGAGTGTTGCTGAAGAGGGCGCAGTACGAGTCTCGCCTCGGCCCAGAAGATATGGGGGAAGAAATTCAATAGAAAAAGAGAGATTTACTCCACCCGCTGACAAAGAAATCAAGAAGTACAGAAGGCACAATAGTTGTGATACAAATTACAAAAATATAGAGTTGAATATTATGAAGCATGATGACAACAAAGAGACTGAGGCTGGGACTAATGTAGAAGTAATAGAGAAGGACGTAGTTGATTGCTGTGCCAAAATCGATTCGTTACAAATTGAAACGAAGGAAGTCGACAAACCAAACGAGCTGATGCCGAGCCACTCGAACTCGGCTCATGCCAGACGACAGAGGCTAAAATCGATATCTCTCGACTCCGATAATGCCAAAATAATCGAACAAAATTTAGGATTACCCATAGCGAAGCAGATGAAAGATCAAATGAATGAAGCGTATAAAAATCAGGATGTCAGTGCATCTTTTGAGAGCATGGAACAAAGGTATCCGAATACACCTTCGACGGAACGGCCGATGTTTAAGTTTGACGTGGAGCCAAAGGATAAAGCCGAAGAAGAGGAGCCAAAATCCCCGGACCTTAAGCAAAAGAAAAGTCTGCGGCAAAGTGCCACGCAGTCTTTTTTGGATATGCCAAGATTTTCTCCTAAAGAATTCGAAATCACGGTTACTTCAGATGATGGGGCCACGATAGCTGCTGATATGCAAACTAAACGAAAAGGTAAGAATTTACGTAACTTAACTATCGACCTAACGAAACGAGACAGTGATTTGGAAAAAGAGCTGTTGGAATTTGAAAAATTATATACTAACGCTGAGGAGAAGAAAGTGAAGACACCCACATTGAAAGTAAAAGCCACATCGCTTGATTCTTCTGAAACTGTCAATCTGTCACTGCCTCAAAAGAAGTCATTGGAAGTACCGCAAAATTCAATATCAGTGCCTAATACACCAAAAAGGCAATTAAAACGAATATTGGCTCAAAAGAACATAAAACATGATTTTTCAGGAAGTAAAGTTGGCCATAATTCTATCCAATGCACGGCTGACCAACGCCGACTGTATATGAAGGGTCAAGACAGTGGAATATTCCTGAGGGAGAATCACGCTAGTCTAATGCTTTATCAACCCGGTCCATCTCGCCTTGCTCCCCGTGCGATGGGCTCCTTCGACGAAAATATGTCTGACTTTGCAGAAACTGCACCAGAAATCAACATATCCGGTGCCGATTGTCGTCCAACCTTCCATGGGGATTCTGGCCAAAATCTGGGATCCAACTTATTAAATTACAAGCAAAATTTGAGTGTTTCGAGTACAAATCTCAAAACTCTGCCCGAAGGAGTGCCTTCAGACGACTTTGAACCGAGTGCGGAGGATGAAAAAATTGTCAAGAAATTGCACAGAAGGAATTCGAATCAAAGTTTAATGCTGAGTACTCATAGCTTGCAAGGTTCCAATTGTTCTCTAAGCAGTGCCGGAGCGTCATGTCATAATTTGGCGACAGTACGAACAAGCATATCCAACTTTAGTTTGAATTCAGATAATAGGCAAAAGAAGTTATCTTTAGAAAGAAGAGATTCTAACACATCCATTGCTCTTGACCATGTGACACCGACCACTCGGGTTATTTGCTCTTCTAATACAAATGTATCTTCAGAAGGATCAAAGAATTGTTTATTACAACGGCGAGGCTCAAACAATAGCCTTACATTAAACATACTATCAACTAATACCTTAAGCAGGCACTCTAGTAACAGTTCTCTAAACAAAGAAGCTAAATTGGTACAAAAGAAAGGTCTGTTAGAACGTAGAAGTTCTAACACGAGTCTGACATTAAACATTAATACATCAAATCCTCAACTATCAACGAATAAGGGATTGAGTATTTCAAATTATAACCTTAATGGGTCAACTTGCAACTTGAGTAGGTATAATAGTAATCACAGTATAGATACCGCAGAGCCACGCAAGGGCATTTTGGAAAGACGTAGTTCAAACACGTCCTTGACGTTAAACATCCAACCTCAGGAGCCTAGAGATTTGGAAATTGATGAGACATTGATAGACGCCAATTTGAAGGACCTTCCTCATAGAGATAAGCATAGGAAATCTTTAAGTACGGAAAATCTCATGCCCAAGTCGTACAAAAACCGAATGAGTTTGCATTCATCAGATAAAGGACTTGGTTTTGGTTCCCATGATAACTTGTGGTCAACTTCGTTCACAACCGAGCAGGATTACCCGCAAAACTTGACGTATGTGTGCGGAGACCAGGAAAATGAAATTATTTACGCATTCGGTCGACAAGACAATCCAAATTTTCAGCCAGGATTCGTCCGTAACATAACCACGAAACCTTTGAGTCCTCAAAGTACGTCAGAAGATTTCCGCCTATATCTTGCGAATATGCAGCATCTCCAAAATGCATCCAGTGTTCTTACGAGACAGCAGTTGAAAGACTTGAATGACGTTTTCCAAAATGGTTACTCAAAGGTGAAATGCCATAGTACGTCCGAAGGCCAACATTGTTGTTCGGGGCGTGTTGACTCTGATATTTCGAAGGAGAATCCTCAAATGGTTATTCCAGATCCCGTTGCTACACAACCGTGTTCTGAATATCAAAAGATGCTTCTGAGGAATTTACATCAAGAGTTTTGGGATATGCCCACGAATTTCCAAGAAAAGCCTATAGTTTCAGGTTCTCATCCAAAGAATAGATATAAAACTATACTTCCCAATGAGCACTCGAGGTTTCTTCTTCGAGCGGAAGCTGGAACTACTATAGAGGGATACATCAATGCCAATTATATTAAGGTTAGTTTTTTTTATAAAAGTCCTAATACATAAGGTCATATTATAAATGTTTTTGTCAATTTAATAGACAGCAAATCCACTGTTCGTTTGCATTATATCCTTAATTTAGCTATCCTTTAGGCCCTTTATGACTGATTTGAAATGTTTCATATTTTCAGGGGCATGAGTACACCAAAAATTGCTACATCGCGACCCAGGGGCCTTTGCAGAATACAATGTACGATTTTTGGTTGATGGTTCATCAGAATACTCTTGACTTTGTTGCCCAAAGACCAGAATCTCAATCATGGATGCAGAGCATTCAGAAGATCGTCATGCTTACCAACTTCGTTGAAAACAATAGACAGAAATGCGAGAAGTATTTCCCGCTGGAAGTGAACGAGGAATTAACAATTCAGAGCCCGGATGGGACCGACAGCACGTCCTCCGACGAAGACGAAACGAAGAACAGCTTCCACATTAAAAATTGTGGGATGATCAAAAAATCTGGCTACACGATCCGGAAACTCGACGTCATTTACCGCGAAGTGTCTTGCAGTGAGAGTAGAACTATATCAGTGTACCACTACTGGTTCCACAATTGGGCAGATCACAAATGCCCGAAGGACGTAAATGCGCTTCTAAACTTGAGCTTGGACGTATTAAAACACGAGTGTTACGATTTTAGTGAATTATGCGAGGAGACCGAAGAGCAGTGTAAGTGTAAGGATAGTCCGAAGCCGGATTCCAAGTTTGTGTTCCCTCCGCTAGAGAGCGCTAGCGTGTCGTGTCCCGTGAGCGTCAACGTGACGTCACCCTTAGACTTTTCCGTGGATACGTTGACCCCGCCGACCATAGTCCACTGTTCCGCCGGCATCGGTCGCACCGGCTGCCTGATCGCCATCCTCAACGGGGTGAAGCAGCTGACGAACGAACAGAAAGTCGACGTTCTTGGTATCGTATGTAACATGCGGCTGAACAGAGGCGGCATGGTTCAGAACTCTGAGCAGTACGAGCTGATCCACAAGGTCCTGTGTTTGTTTGAACAAGCCTGCTTGCCAAGTTTATAGCGGGATGGAGCTCGCTTTTGATTTTCTTATTGAGGAGTTGCTTTGACTGAATATATTTTTTAAAATAGGTTTTTTAAAGCGATACGTGGCTCGAAAACGATGTGATAAGAATGTTTTAGATATCAATACAAATCTTTTTTACGATTTAATATTGTTAGTATCCCATTGAATTGTGTGATCTTAGGTCATTCATTGAACTTCACAATACATTTTTTTGTCCTAACATTCTAATAGTGGTTCAGTTTAACTATTTAATATATTTTAGCAACCAAAGCGAATTATCAATGGATGAACCAGGGTCCTATTGTAATTTCTTACCGAGTGCATACAATTACAGTACACAAAATGCTTAACCTTTTCGGGTGTTAAGGGAACTGTACTTTTGTTTAATAGAAAATGAAATATCAACGCGTACAAATTAATAGCCAATTTAAGCTTCAAATACGCTCTTAAACAAAAAATTGTTTGTAACACTTGTGCCCAATGAATTTTTGTTACACACAAATAAAAGAAGAATTTATAATATTTTTATTTTCAGACATATTTTTGTGTGTACAAAATATATAAATAATGCCTAGTGTCCGTAAAGTCTATTTACATGGTTAGAAAGTATACCCCAATGGCTAATAGTCGCCAGTGATGATATTTAATTTCCCGATATCTATTTTCAATACAAATTTAATCTAGCACTTATTTGATGGAAAATCTCCAATGCGTCATGGTCGTGCTTTGAATAAAACATCGAAGATGAAGTATAAAAAAATGTAAAGTAAGGAAACAATGCCAAGCTTAGTGTGTTAATTAATTAGTAACTTACAAAAGTCACACATAATTAATTGAAAATTATAAGCCTTCTGAACTACTTACTGCCGTCTTTCCGTTACCACTTACCTGGCAATAGATGGCATTGTGCAAACAAAAATTAACAATTTTCGTTTTGTCAGTATATCATTTAAATAAAATATAAAATGTTGTTTTCTTTGCGGTAAATATCTAAATAAATAATAGTAACTAACTGTATATGTGACTACTCGTATTACAGAGTTAACTTGCAATTAATTGAGTATAAAATTTGTTCAAATGAGGTTCCAAATAAATGTCTACGGGCTGTACTGGGCACTGCGATCATGGCTGCCATGACTATTTAAAAGTTATTAGGGCTTTGTTAGTGATTTATCTTTAAAATTTAAAACCTATACCTTACTTAAATTATTTTCTCGTTCCTACTATATCTAGAAAACAAAATATTTATTTTTATCGACATATACAGTATCATTGTAAACAAGTTTATGCGATAATCCTCAGTTTTGCAACGTAAATGCAATTTATAATAAGTTAAATCTTTATGCACTTGTTCAAAACAAACATAAGACTAATGTATTTTTTAAGAAAGGCCAAGTATTTTATTTTTTTGAAATAATATGTAAACGTAATAGGCGAAAAATCTCATGACAAAGATGTTAATTTTCTGAGATTTTACCGAAAAGCCATACAAATATTTAAGTACGATTCTGATTTATATACGTGTTTATGCTAGCAATACTGTTTTACAATAAATGTTATTAGTTTTTATAATATTAACTAACTATGAACTATAGTCGAGTCACTAATTCACCAGACCAAAATGACAGATGCTTATGTATTATGTAAGGGTAATAGCGATTTTTTACTCGAGTGATTCGATTTTCTGGCCCATTTTTTATTCGATTATAAAAATTAATATAAAAAGAAAAGTTAATGTGAATAAATGAATGAAACGTTAATGTGAATGAATTAAGTTAATTGTAGGCAAATTAACACTTTTCTTTTTACGAGTATGATTAAATACGAGCGACGATCTCGGAAAAAAGCGATGACGTCACATACAAGTCGGAGAATACGTTATAATAATTTATATCATTTATTGTCTTAGACATTTTATAATAGACTTAAAAAATATTTCGGTAAATTCTTAGAATTGATCTTTATTTTAATTTCATAGTATTTTTTACATCATGAAACTTCTCCAATATGTTCTTCACAACGAATGAATTATTCACATAGAATCGGTCAGTCAAGACACTATTAATTTTTCATTAAAAACTGGTATCATTGTAAACCTCAAATCGGTCTGGTGGATTAGTGATTCGGCTATAGATTTTTATCCCAAAATAAACTACTTTTTTAAAATCATTTTTATGAGGCGAGATTAATCATAAATTATTTTATTTCAAGACGGTGTTGCTAGCATCCGAATGCGAAATGTAGGGCATTCTTTGTATAATTTAGTAAGTCAAATTTTGTTTGGGTTTGCACAAATAGTTTTTAAATAATATTAATTGTAAAGGACTCCTGTGTAAATTTAAATTTTAGTGCATAGAGTGACTTAAGCGAGGTAATTTATTTGTATGTAGATAAAAAAGGTTATTATTTATTCCTAACAAAGTCGTAGCATAATGTTAGTCAGCATTTAATTGTACTAAAAGTAAATTATCGCTGTAAATAGGATGTACTGTGTGTTTAAATATATGGACATGTTTTTTTATTTTTATTTTAAATATAATATATGCAATGAAATATAATTTATAGTACAAATTATTATTATTTCTGCTTTTAATACCTTCAACTATTGATTAACTTCTTATATCCTTGTGTTGTGATTCATTACGGAAACAGTGCTACTTAATGTAGCACTATGGCTCTATGACTATGTCCAACATTCAGAATTTAATAATATTTACAACATAATATTTACATGTTGACGCAGTAAATTTACACTGTTAATAGCATCCGAGTATTATTTACTGATTAAACATTGCGAAGGAGGCCGACTATGGATGTGCATCCTTTGCTTCCTGTCTTCACGTTGACTAAGCGTTCCGTACTGGTAGTATTATAAATCCTAGATACCAAGTACTTGTCTCCCAGCCATATACAATAGCCACGCAAGTTGACTGCACAGCTTAGGAATGCGGCCAGTGTTGTCACCTAAAGCAAAGCAACAACCCATAATTGTCCCACTGCTGGGCTCGGGGTCTCCTCTCACAATGTGAGGGGTACAGGCCATAGTCTACCACGCTGGTCAAGTGCGGATTGGTAGACTTCACACACCTTTGAGAACATTATGGAGAACTCTCAGGTGTGCAGGTTTCCTCACGATGTTTTCCTTCACCGAAGCAAGTGATAATTAACTTGTAATACGCACATAATATTTGAAAATTAGAGGTGCGTGCCAGGATTTGAACCCGGGCCCCCGCGTTCGGGAGACCAACGTTCTAACCACTAGGCTATCACTGCTTGCATTATTTATAATATGCATTATTATTATTATTAATATATATAATATGCATTATTTGCATATTATATATATTATGCTAACTAAATACCTACTAACTAAATTCTCCACCACACCGCACTAAGGCAGCGTGGTGGAGTATGCTCTAGGCCTCCTCAAGGGGAGAGACGGCCGGGTCTCTTGTCTTCTCTGAGAAAATGGAAATGACCAGCTCTGCAACCAGTTCCACTCAGAATAGAAAATAATTTTGTATTAGGTATTATCTTTTTTGTAATATGTTTTAAAGATATGCTGAAGAGTTTCTTTAGGCTTGTCTTCTCTTCCATGACACAGCACCTTTCCGAAAAGTCAATAAATGACGTGCATAGTGTATCAGTGATACCTATATGAATAAAATATATTAACTTTGTGGCGCCCTGGTTATTTATGTTGGCCTGTGGTTATTTTGAACTAGACCATTTTCGCCAATAGTGCCGCCTCACGTAACTAGCTTGTAGACATGTATTACACCTAGGTAGTACGCTTGTTAGGAGAGGCCTACTTCCAGCAGTGGACTTCCAAAGGCTGATGGATGGATGGAGCTAGTTAGGACTCAGTGGATAGTCGACAAGAACAGTTATGTCAGATTTTAGACAGTTACACTAATGAAGATTTATGGATAACTCTCTCTCTGAATAACTCATCTCTTGAAAAATGGTTTAGTAACAGGTATAGTTACTTACTGGTAATTAACATTCAAGAGCATAAGAGCATTAGCCCAGCATTGGGTTTGTTGGGCTTCTTATTGGCTCTTAAAATGCAAACTGATGCGTTTTAACAGCAACTGGTAGATAATTCCTGCGACCTCTATATTTTAATGCGCCCGTTGTTAATCGTGTCTAGAAACGATACATATTAAGATGACCTCACCTCGGATGTCTTCCAACTCTAGCTTTGACGAAATTATGCAAAACTCGGCAACCTTTTACGATATCAATCTCTAAAGTCTGCAGTTTTTCACGGAAGTAAAGTAAGTACCTTGGAATAACACTAGACTGGTATATAAACATATAATAAACTTATCGGCACATTCAGCTCAGATAGGTGATAGAAAGACCAAAATCGCCTTACGAAGTTGCCTACTCGCCAATTCTAAATAGGGAGGCAACTTAAACCGCGCCAGGAGTCACAGCTGTTTATTTATTCATGAAATGTTATAAAAAGATATAGTTATTTTTTCAGTTTCTTCTATAATATTAAAAAGGTTATAAAAGGCTTATCAGAATTGTAAGTAATACTAAGAGATTTTAGTACCTACTATAAAATCCGTTGGGCCAAAGTGATAGGTAGATTGAGAGGGATGTTGACACTAATAAAATTATAAAATATTAGTGGTAACATTTAAAGGCCTAAAATATGATTCTTTTATTGATACACAAATAATTAAATAATAACCACAATAAATTAAACAGCATTAATTTAGGTAAAATGTTAAAAATTGTACTCACTGTCATGTGACCTCAAACGCCATTTTGAGAATATGACGTCATTGGAACAATTTTATATGGAAATTCAACAAACTTAGTAGACAGATAGTATTGAATATAGTTTAGTGACGTCACGCGACGTTTTTGGTGGGAAATTTGATAATGATTTTTATTTATCAATTTTTGTTTTTAAATTGAAGATTATTATTTTTATAATATATTCTTCGTGAATATTGAGGTTCTATCTATAAAATAAAATTGAATCCTAAAATTAGTCAACATCCGTATCATACCAAAAATTTAAGTAGGTATAAATAAATGCATTATGTGCAATATAACAATAATTTCGATAAATACACAATTATATACGAATTATACGACTATTTACTTAATATCGATAATAATTAGGGGAGACCGGGGGCAAAAGTATCACGGGGCAATAGTAACGTTGGTGATATTTTGGTTGGCAAGCAACGCTGAAGAGTGTGCAGCCGAGGGGGTATAGGCCGTAACGTGCTCGGGTAGGCTAAGCACTGAGCAATGTGCTCCGAGCAGCGTGGATGTGTGTAATTGACTATGGCCATTTGGACAGCCCCGAAGTAATTTTTTGTACTTTGAAAAATCAGTTATTACTCTTTAATTTATAAAGTATAAGTAAATTAACAACAAATATTAGAATCTATATATATCACACAATATAAACCTTATCGCAAAAGTAAAATAGTGTTCAGAGTTTCTGATTTATTTTTGTTTTTAAATAAAACAGTCTTCAGGAATAATTGTACCATTTTTTTCGGGGCCAATAGTAACGTTACTATTGACCCCTTGCTACAAATAACCCCGAGGTGACAATAATTGTTTTACCTAATTTATATATTTTGAGCCATTAAGAAATCTTTAGTATTTTCATACTACTTAGTGGAGCAGCTTAGGAGTGCAGCTTCACTCGCGTGAATTAGAAATTGCGGTTTTCGAAAAGTTTCGTTTATCTTAGTTGCTATCCTCTTCGTAGGAAAACCTCTACCCAGTGACACCCACACCTTAACCCGAATAAAATATTCACGTGATGGCTGGGCAATCATTACATCATTTCTATCTAGTCAGAACTTTTATCCTTTTTTTGTATTGGAGATCACATATTAAACATCATATTTTATTAAATCTTAATAAGTGATCTTTATTAATAATTAAAGTGTCATCAATCGCAAATCTAGGACCAAAACATTCTTCCAGAAGCGCATTTTGGAAATCTTAAATATCTACATTTATTTGCATTTTTTCTTTTATTTTTACACTAGCTATTGCCCGCAGACTACTCAAGTGGATCCCCTTAACCGGATTCATAGATGGGCTGTTCGTATTGTTGGTTCTTGTGGTGCTTGTAATCTTTTTGTTCGCAGAAATATGACAGGGGTTAAATGTAACAGGGGGTTGTTAGTAACACACACGTTTTCATACAAATTTGTTGTTTTTGATTTTTGTTGAATTCATCAAAGAAATATACGATTTAAATGGTATTTAATGATGTTGTGCTTATAACTTGTCTAAAATTTTAATTTTAGATAGTAATATATTCGCTTTTGATCAGTTATAAAGAGAAGTGTATACTTTTTTGTTTCGAAGCGGCTTGAAGAAGTAAAAGCATTTATTTTAGTTACCAATTAAAATACTGATTCTATTTAAGATTGTGATTGTTTTTAAAATTAAAATATGGCTAAATTCATTAACATTGTAATTTTATTGTTCATCAAAACAATGTAACAAACGACCCCGCACTATGGGTCAATTGTAACACTCGACACTCCTTTTTAAAAGTGGGATTGCAACATAATTACGATTAGTACGCTAACGTTGACTAGACAAGTTTGTAGACACTTAAACTAAGTTTCTTGGAGAATAACAGGATTTTTTTAGATATCAACAGTTTTGGCACAATCGGTCACGAACTAAAAACTGTTACTTTTGCCCCCGGTCTCCCCTAGGTATATTTGGCAAGATACCAAGTTTCATAAACTTTGAATTTACAGTCTTACAAGACGTATTTACAAGATCAACTGTGTCCCGCGGTTTCACCCCTCTATTATTTGTGGAAAAAACTAACTACTAAAATATATTATGATGTTATATAACCTTATAAGCGTTCATAGCCCTGCGGCTTGCGTCGATCTTAAGTGATCGACAAAGTTAAGCAACAGCGGGCGCGGTCGGTAGTTGGATGGGTGACCGCTAGTGGCAAAAAAATCTTGAGCGTTTCCGTGCTTCGGAGGGCACGTAAAGCCGTCGGTCCCGGTTGTTATCATAAGATAACAGTCGTTAAGCCATGTCGGAGGCCCTCGGGCGGTTTGAAAACTTCCGATACTCGGGTTGGCCACTAACCCCTCCACCAATCCGCACTGGAGCAGCGTGGTGGAGTATGCTCTAGGCCTCCTCAGAGGAGAGACCAGTGGCCAGTAGTGGGCCATTAATGGGTTGAAGCCATAACCTTATAGCCTTCCTCGATAAATTGACTATCAAATAGGTACAGAAATAATTATTCAATTCGAACCAGTAGTTCCCGAGATTAGCGCGTTCAACCAAACAAACACTCTTCAGCTTTATAACATCAGTATAGATTTTAAAGTTGGGATTAAATTACTTACCTATCTCTCCTGAAAAGTTGTAATTTTGCATTTGGGTCCTTATTCATAGGAGTAAACTAGATTCGAGGATATTAGTTTATTGCATCAATCTATTGCCGAAAATAATATTTCAATGCAAAAACGTCATTTGGACGTGCCAGATTAGTTATTAATGTTTACTGCTGACTTAATTATTTTGTTTTTAATTGTGGCTTCAATCCGTTCATGATCCAGTACTGAGCACGCATCTCTCGTCTTGAGGAGGCTCCAATGCAGATTGGTGCAGGGGTCAGCGGCCAACCTAAGTGTCTGAAGTCTCACGATAGGTAAATCGGGACCGATGACTTCACGTGTCTTCTGAAGCACAAAAAAGCTCTAGAAATTTTTGCCACTTAACTAGCGGTCACCCATCCAACTACCGACCGCGCCCGCTGTAGTTTAGCAGTCTTAGCCAGGTCTTAGCTCACGAACCGCCCGGATAATATTATTATGAGCGCTTCAATTGTTCTTAATGAATTTAGCTACATCAGGCGATAGACATACATTTTCCTTACGTACAATCTGAAGTGGATTTTGAAGAATATTTTATTGTCTATTTAATGAATATTTTTATTTCTTCGGGGAAAAACATAACGGTATTAGGTACTTAGAATCACTAAAATTTAAAATATTTTGTATCAGTTACTTACGTGTAATTTTTTACATACGATCTGATTAACTAAGTAACTTTATTGGTTTAGTTCTGCAGTGCATTGTATCTATGAGAACTATCGTAAGAGTGTAGTCCATTTTTTAGACGAATCTTATTTTCGTTTTTAGTAATTTAAAAATAAGGCAGGAATAAACTGATTATGAAAAGAATTAAACCATAAACTAGGATTTAATGCTAAAACTAATCTATTTACTATTTATTATTTTTAAAACTAATATTTCTAAGTAAAAAGAAGTGCCAAGATTGTTTGCTAAATAATACTCTTAAAAAAACATACTAAATGCATACTGTGCGCACGCGCATATCAACTGCGGCGGAGTGGCGAGCGCCGCGCGTGTTCGGAGTCGCTGACGCATCCCGCTGAATATCTACCTTGGGTCAGTTCATCCCTTCGTTAGTTCAAACGTGACTTTCGAGACACACGGACGTGTGATATAACTAGTGTGCTGTGTAGTGATACCTTTTCCTGATTTTTTTCGTAAGTTTACATATTTTTGTAATTATTTATGGGCAGTATATAGACATATTACAATATTTTTTTCAGATTTTTATATATTTATTTTTTAACTCATAATTTAAAAAAGATACAATAATTTAATTGATGAGGATAACATTTCCTACTCAACATTTCAGGATCATGGTCAGAATATAACATGGTCCGAACATTACTTTTTCGTACACAAAGTAATGTACCTAGTTACAATAATAAATACACCGGTTGAAAAATAATACCTACAGTATCTACATAAAAAAAACTACAGTCATTTCCATGTATTTAAAAATAAAATATATAATTTAACAAAAATATTAAAAATATGTAAATACGCAAAATTTGTAATTTTGTACATTCCCACCTGCATCTATTAAACGAACGAGGAACACTATGGTAATTATAGGAGAAGATTTCCTCACAAACCAGTGCTTCCCCCAGCAAAATTTGTCAAAATTTGGTAAAAACGCGTATTCTATAGCTACTAAAATTTATAATAAACTACTTACAAGTAGAGTTGAAACAAAAATCAGTGACCGCTTCTAAAAAGTTACTCAACATGTCATTGTGGCTTATAGATGTTATTATTCTGTAACTAAATACCTCAATGACAATATAAAAATGATATTACTCGTATATAACTTACTTTGGTTAAAATTGCATTATCTAATTAATTACATAGTTGACATTAAAAATTACATAATAAATATTATTTGACATTGACATAGAATTTAATTGATATGGAATACATTAATTAAATTGACTGCAAAATTGCATAATGTATTCAATTACATGGTTGACATTGAACTTGTGATATTTACATATACAAGTATTATATAATTTGACAATTGACATTGAATTAATTGATAATAATCGATAAAGAATACACGAGAGCAAGAATAATTACATTAAATTAAAATATTACAAACAAATAATAATTGGCAATAATAAATTAGAAAAAAATATTAATTGAGCCATCAATTAGGTACTTGTAACTTGTATAAGATTGTGTATGTGTATGATGTTTGTATGTGATTTATATGTAATATTTGCATGCTTACGTACAGTTAAATGTGAGAAACATGTAATTTATGAATACCTACCAACTCCAGATGTACCACATTTAAAGTAAATAAATAGGTAAATGAAATGAAATAAAATAGTAAATAAACATTCATACTAAAATAACCCTGTGTTGCGGATAGCATCGCTATTACTGTTTTATTTGTAAATCGGAAATTTTTTATACAGTGGGAAACATGAAAACAATACACTACAATTTTAAAAAAATTGTAACTAAACCTACTAATATTAAAGATGAAATTATTCGAGTTACTTTCGTGGAGCTAGATTTATTCATCCGAGACCTAAACTACAATAACAAGATTACTAGCATTGAAGTATTACTAAAGTAAAGTACTATAAGTAAGTGATGTACTAAAGTACCCAGACATCGCGAACATAATTTGTGTCATACTCGCTAGGAATCGAACCCAAGACCCTTCGAACAGCTCCTCGCCGCCGCGCCGCGCAGTGGCGGTCCGGTTCTGTGGTCCGGCATACCATTACGCTTTACGAATTACGAATGCGACGCGGGTCATCAATCTATATACTAATATTACATATAAAGCTGAAGAGTTTGTTTGGTTGAACGCGCTAATCTCAGCAACTAAGTACCTACTGGTTCGAATTGAAAAATTCTTATTGTGTTTGATAGTCCATATATCGAGGAAGGCTATAGGATATAAAATCACATATATAAGTAGTTAGTTTTTTCCACAGATAAACGCGGGTGAAATCGCGCGGCACAGCTAGTTTTATATAAAAGAACAACCAACAGTTGAACGTTGTATTTTAATCAATTACTTAATCATGGACATTTTGTACCCAATTAATGAAACAACATTCTTTATTATAAACAACCGGCAAATTCCTGGTAATAATTTTTAATTCAAATAGTGTGCTGAACGTGCCTGCTTATTTATGAAAATTTGGTATCAGAGGACTATAGGAGCAATAGGATGCAAATCTGACATTTTTAAAAATCTTGTCTGTCTGTATGTTTGACACCACATCACGCAAAAACTACTGGTTAAAATGGAATTCGGTTCTCACTACTTTTATTTCGCGATCGCGTCGCGAAATTATTACTTTTTGTTACTAGAACTTCTGATACACCACATTACAGCAAGAAATAGTACATGACGCCTGATAGGGGTCATAACCTTCTTTTTAAAGTCGGAAAATACCGTATTTATTCATTAAAACAATATGTATTTTGAGATTTGATAATTTTAAAACTTGGGGTTTTACAATGAATTACTGCCGCTAATCAATAACAGATGTCAGTTTAAGAAGGTAACTACGAGTAGAAGCGCTAATAAATAGTTATATTATAATGTCTGAAAAAGAGACCCAGGGTATTTTTACCGTCAAAAATCCTTTATTGTAATTAATGAGTATACAATTACGAGTTTTAGAACTTTGGTTTTTTCCTATTTCTTCCGTTACTCAATAACACATAGAACTTAGTTTGATTAGATTAATGTGCTATCGCATTGATATCGTCGATTCGCTGTATGGGTTATGCTGGATGGTGCGGTTTCTCAACTCGGTTATCAATTAAAATATGACAGAATTTAGAAGGATTAGAAAATAAACCTTTTTTGTAGATAAATAAAAATCTTAAAAAGTAAATATTTTTTTCCATCAAGTATGGGGAGTACAAGTTTAAAAAAAATACTTACCATTTAGATTTCCATATCTCGCCAATTGGCTGTTTGAGGGGGGGGGGATAGTTATGAGGAAGGGGATGAATTTGCTGAATTCAGAGAACGTACCCGTGTGGGGTATCAAATGAAAGAGTTTGATTTGTAACTCCAGTCCATGATTGACCATTGATTAGAGTTAAATCTAGAACGGGTGGGTATATTTAAGTTTAAAAAAAATATTGTTTCTGGTAACATTAACATTGCTAAAACAGTGCATCATTGATCAATTTAGAGTCTGATGGTGTATAAACTTCCACCATCCATATCATATTAAATAATGTACACACATTCGTCATGATCGAGTCGTTTGAGGGTCGGGGATGGATTTGCTCCTTCAGGATAAGGGTTATAATTTAGTATGTAACTTGTTAGAGGTTATAATTAAAATCTATGTCTTATTTCCACGCAGACGAAGTCGCGGGTAGAAGCTAGTAGGTAACAAATTCCTTCTACAAATCAAAACGCTAATCTTAACTATTTTTGGCGGGAACCACTCAAATATCGATCTTTCACTTTAGAAATGTAAAATAGGTATGAGTTCAGCCAATGTAAAAGTGTATCTGTACTAAGAAAAACAATATTGTTCCAATCCAAATAAAAAACTCTCATATTTAATTTTACTCTTAGTGCTCTTTCGCATGTGTCGCGTTGGTTCACTATCAATAATTTACTATTAAATGCAAAAAAACGAAATGTGTAGAGTTTGTGCTACCTAATGTTAAAAAAGTCAGCAAATCTCTTAAACTAAATAACGAAACATTGCATATGGAGGAATCGACGGTCTTTTTAGGGGTGACCTTAGATAGTAAACTTCAATGGGGCCCACATATAACAAATCTCGCGACAAAACTCGTTAGGGCTGCTTTTGCTGTTAGGAAAATAAGGCAGTATACTGACGTCGAAACTGCTAGGATAGTCTATTTTGCTTATTTCCACAGTGTTATGTCTTATGCCATCTTGCTGTGGGGCAAAGCAGCGAATATAAAACAAATTTTCATACTCCAGAAACGGGTAATTAGGGCTATTTATAAATTTAGGTCTCGGGAATCTTTGCGTGAAAAGTTCAAGGAAATAGGTATACTTACAGTAGCTTCCCAGTATATCTTTAACAATGTAGTTTTTATACGGAAGAATATAAACGCGTATAAACAAAATTTTGATATTAATAAGCGCCATATGAAAAGAATGCATCAATTAGTTACGCCTTCGTTCCGCCTAAGTAAAGTGCAGCGATCTTTCATAGGGCTTGGTATACATTTCTATAATAAAATCCCAAAATTAATACGTGACTTGCCAATAGAAACTTTTGTGTTATTATCTTTTTTCGTAATATTTTTTTAAAAGATGTGCTGAGAAGTTTTTTTAGGCTTTTCTTCTCCTCCACGACAAAGCACCTTCCGAAAAGCCAAAACATGACGTGCATAACTGTATCAGTGATACCTATATGAATAAAATATTTTGACTTTGACTTTGACTTTACTCGGTTAATAATTCTGCTATAAGGGGCGTTAAACTTTTAGTAAGCCTACCCTACATAGGTACTATGCAGCTTCAGTGCTTTTAGGTTAACGACATCTACTTATAAGTATAAAAATAACTACCGGTATCGACTTAAAGCCCTTGAATTTAAGCCCGGAAGCGCTTGCGACCGCCAATTCCAAAAACGTGTAAATAGTTACTATATCTACCTTTTTGCGATTTTTCACGCTCATTGCCCATTCTGTAAAGCGAAACGATCTGATTAGTAGACTAACCTGCCGCTAATAAGATGCAACCGCTAATAAGATGTACTTACTTGTGTAAACACGGTTCAATAACTCCTAACCGTTGAGGAGTTTCACTCTATATCTCCGGAACCCATTATCAGGTCCTCACCATGTACTTAAATGACCACCCTGAATCAATCCCCTATTCAATATCATTTATCAACCAAATCGGTCGAACCGTCTTCAAGTAGTCCGTGAATATACAAAGAAAAAAACAAGAACATTATAATTATACGCAATGAATTGATGATATTGCAAAAAACAATAAACATATTATATACGCACGAATTGATAACTTCCACCTTTTTTGAAGTCTATTAAAAATAACTATAATTACCGATCATGAATAAATACGGAGCCGAATTGTTTTTATTTATCTTTCATGGCTAATCTGAGATGGTTTTGGCTATAGCTGTGGCTATAGGCAATATAACGCAAATATAAACGGATCCTTGATGCGTGGTGTGTACCTAATTAATAATTACCCGAGTTGTGTAGTAACTGGTGTGCGACGCCGCGGCGTGGCCAGCGATGGTAAACAACGGGCGTCCAAGGTTCAGCTCGGTCGTCAGGGCCGGCTGGCCTACACCTTGTGCGAAATATATATATACACTTTATATAAGTGTTATGATATGAATGACCGTGACAGTCATATTTTTAGGACCATTCAATATTTGAAAGTTAAATTTTTTTGGAATGGAGAGAGGAATCGCTAGGGAAGATTTCATATTGATTGGGAATGTTTGCAAAAACACATATAATTAAACTCTTCTTTAATTTATATTGGATATATAATAATCGATATACACTTATTCTATGACTTTTAGAATAAAATAAAATAATGAATGCATCAACCATTAAATATTCCGTAATTGCTTATCAATAAAAATATTTCATTGGCTAAAATATAGTATAATTAAACTTTCTCCAGTACGTTACGCGTTATGCGTTATTCGTAACACAGAATCTAGATGGCGTTGTTAGTGATCAGTAACAGTAAATAAGAGGACTCCATTGTAACCGATAATCTATAATTAAGTGAAGGAAAGGAATCTTGTTAAATTTACTCTGTCAAATATTTTTTTATTCAAAGCTAGTTACATTGGGACCTGTTTTACATGGATATACTTTTATCAACGGACCTAATATGGATCCTTGCACAACTCCCTTGGTGGTGACTTCATTCTGTTGATAACTAAGTACTTACAGATTGGATATTATAAGGCCAACTGATTTTGTTAAGACACTATAATGCCTAAGTTTATTTGTGATAACTAGCCAAGCCAAATGTAGAGATTGACTTATATGTTCTTGTGACTAGGATTTTAGAATTTTCTATACAGAACTTGGCACCCATTTACATCTGTTCTTTTTTTTTGTTGAATCTGGCTCTCATTTCACATGTATGTTTTTGATGAGATATCATTACTTTTTGTATAGAAATTATTAGTATTTATTTGTAATTAATACACTCTATAATCCGACAAATTTGTCGGGTTACCGCGGGTCTACTAAAGTATTTTCAGTTTTGATTTTTTCCTTTGTTAATTTAACCTAAATTATACCTAAGTTAGTTCACCTAAATTATAATTTATTTATTTACTCAATAGTCTACCTTGATGCCAAATATGAAGTTTCTAGGTCATATGGAAGTAGGCTAGGTTTTTGATCCGATATCAGTGAGTCAGTCACCAAAATGCGAAAATTTATTAAATTTTGAATTCTAAATAAACTACTCAAGAGGCTTTAATAAATATGTTTAATTTCAGGTATGAAGGTTAAATAGTCGTAGGTCTTGAGTTGTGAAGGGACTGTAGGGGCCAAAATGGCTCGGCAAATAGCTCGAAATGGTTCGAGTAATATTACACATGGCGCGGTGTTGCCAGTTCCCTTTCCTGAACTTTGGCTGGACACGGCTCTCGTGTGTCTAGACCATATAGGTTTCGGCCAGAATACCTTCGGCAGACTAGTACATAATTCAATATAGGATTAATACCTAACATAAGAAACTAATTTCATCTTTGTATCCAATAATTGATTGGGTCCGAATTGTTACCTTTGAAACAGTCTGCCGAGCACTTTTGGCCATACAGGAACTGGCAGACAAGATTTTTCTGTAACTACCAATAAAGTGCTATTTGATGCTACAAGTATTCTCTAGATATCAAATAACATAAGTGCCATTTTTTTTTCTCCGGAAGTGGTACTTTTTTTGGAACTTTCGGCCAATTTTAATTTTTTTCCACCGAATTTTTTTTTATGGAAATAGCCGGCAAACGAGCTGACGATCCACCTGATGGTAAGCGGCTATCGCCGCACATGAACATCAGCAACACCAAAGGCATCACTAATACGTTGCCGGCCAAGAAAGAATGAAGAAAAAGATAGAAAGAACTGGCTCTCAAACCCCCAGCCGGAACACGACGAATCTTTTGGCGGCTGACTCATGCTCAAGGGTAGTAGCTATCCAGGCGAACCCCATGGAGAAATAATAATAGCAATAATTAACATTTAAAATCAATATTACCAATATAATCACCACTACCACCAGCGTACCGGATTTAGTCGCCTCTTACGATACCCATCTGGCGTGGGATTGGGGTTAGTATTCTAAGCCGCCCCAATACGGCAAAAAAAAATTAAAGTTTCTGAGACATCACTTATGAACATGTGCCAAGGGGCTTAAGTATCAAATGACGTAGCAGATCTTGCGGTCGCCGCTCGTACTAATAGTGTAGTGTAGCGCAATATAAAAAAAAAACAAAATGTGTGCAATTCACACGTGGTAGAAGTGAAACTTTCCAAAATTTTGGTTTCAAGATAATGAGATGAAAAAGCAATAAATCGAATCTTAAAGCAATAAATCGAAGCGCCATCTATGAATACAACCTAGCACTTTTTAAAAATCTATCTAGCAATAAAACGAATGTTCTATTTTATTCCTCGCGCCATCTATGAATACAACTTAGCATTTTTACTGTCTGTATAATCGGTCGGTCGATCGACAGAATGAAAGAATGAAATTCTTATTTTTTGTTGATAAATTCTTTGAAAATATTTAAAAGAGCATTTTGAAGTATTTAAAAACAGTATAAAAACAAAACTAAAAAAAAAACTAAAAAAAAATACTGGGAGACGCGAACCTGCGCATCAGGTATTGTGTATCTACGTCCTGACCATTGAGCTACGGAGAAGTTAAATTGAAAGACGAAATTAGCAGTTATATTATCTTACCTGTCGTTGCATCCGGTTTCAAATCACTAACGATTCTAAAGAAGTTTCACTTCAAAATTATTAATAATAATTTAAGTATTTACTTAGTAAGTATAACTTATACTGAATGTTGGCGGAGTAAACACGAGGGCGTGTATGTATTTTTTACAACGTGATAATTACTCCACCAAAAGTCCTTTAGAATATCCAACCGCGCATGGTCTGTTTTATAAAATTTTATGTTAATTATTATATAATTAATTTATAATCAATTGATAATATAATTAATTAGTTTTTTTTATGTATTGACATAAACAGTAAGATGTAGTGATCATTGAAATACCATTATGTCAAGGTTTAATTACATGGTTATCGATATTTTTCGGCGTCTCTATATATAATTTATTAATAAATAATGCATAATTAACCAACTTCAAAATAGAATTTATAAATATAATTGACATGCTATATTAAAACATTTGGTACCGGAATCAAAATACATTAACATTACCTGTTTTATAATTTTAGCAATGTCAATAGCTCATATTGATAACGTGTAGTTTAATAACTAAGTATGTAAATACCTATTACCTACACAGTTTTATAATGTAGCTGTTTCCCGCAGCTTTGCATACGAAAATTATGTTTTAACTTACTCAAACTTTTATCCTGTTTTCCCGGGAAACCTTTTAATTTTCCGGGACAAAAACTTGTCTAAAATATGACCCAGGGTATCAGTAACAACATTACCAATTTTCATCGAAATCCGTTCAAGGGTTTTTATGTGATACTCGGACAGACAAACAGACCCTGGGTCATATTTTAGACCACATTTCATCCCGGAAAATTAAAAGGTTTCCCGGGAAAACAGGATAAAAGTTTGATAAGTTAAAACATAATTTCCGTATGCAAAGCTGCGGGCAACGGCTAGTAGGCAAAATTCTTATAATAAATGTTAAATTAGTAGCAGTAAGAACTTGACGTTTGGCCATACTCAACACTGCCATCCGGCCGCAGCAAGCCACGACCGCTGGTTTTCAGGGCGACCTTAATTCGCAATGTTGTTCGACCAGTGACATTGAAAATCTAAATAATTAATACAATACCTGAATGTAAATAAACATAAAAATTTAAATAACGAATACCGGAATCTATTTATCATATTACTTATTTTACATTAAACTAGGTACAGATAATTTTAAAAGTATGTTAAACTAGGTACAGATAATTTTAAAGGTTTTAAAATGAATAGTACTGTAAACCTGAATGCATTGTCATCAATCGTAAAATTTTAAATCCTTTAGGATAGAGGAAGTAGGTTCAATGACACTTGCAAGATTTGAGTCACACAAACAACGCAATCTAAATAAAACCGTTTAAAAATAAAATCTTGTAATGATCCGAGACCTCGTTGAAGTCTTTTTTGATAAAACGTATTTTTCAAACCAAGTTACAGGTAAAGAAGAAGAGCGAGTGCGGGGTGGAATCATAATGGGATGTATCGATTAGCGATGTTAAGGGTTGTCATTTTATAAATAGAACCTTCATGTTCATGAAGTAATATAATATAATTATTATATAATTTTTATCTTTGTAACTGAAAAATAATGGAAATTTTCAATTATAAAGAAAAAATTTAAAATAAAATTTTCCACCGAAAACATCATATTGTGTCATTTTTAACTAACACACAATAGTAGAGGAATATTTGAACTTGAACTTGAGCCTGTTGAACTTGAAATACGAATAATAATGTCATATAATGAAGTCATATATTATCGTAAATCGTCATGGAGGTCACTTTATGACAATGAGTAGTCATTAACATATAAATTATTTAGTTAAACTTATTGTGGATTTTTTTATTTTATTTATTTTATTTTTGCAACACCTTAATCTAGGGTACACAAGGGCAAAAACTTAATGCCTAATGGCCTCTACCAGTCAGGCCTGGGCGCTGGTGAAAAATTTAAGGTACGCGCAAATTGTTTGGATTCAAGTTGATTAAAGAAAAATATTTTTGATTTTTAAAGTATGGTATTACCAATGATATTAAATATTAAAAAGAGGCAGATATGTTATAAGCGCGCGCGTTGTGTGACTCAAAAAGTTCCCAATTGGGAACTCTTATTCAGGTGAAGAAAGAGATTGCGATGTAGTTTTGACGCGAGAGCGATAAAGACGTGCGATAAAGCAATAAAGCGTGCCTTCCGGACATCGGAACAGATTTTTCGGTTGATTTGTAAGGGCATAACGTATCTATATTTATTTAAACATCATTGGGTATTACCATACTTTAAACATAAATAATAATTATAAAACAATTAGTTAGTGTCAGCTTCCCGTTTTACTATGTTCCTACCGATGTCAGATGCCGACTTAACTCCGAAGGTCTCTTGGGCAGTGGTACTATGTGGTTAGCGATGCGAGCTACAGTCAACAAGTAGGTACATAATACATTTTATGATCAACATCAAACATTTTTTTCTGTAGGAGTATTGAACCTCCCCAGAATCAGAGATAGGAGCCGAAACTATTCTGTGTCAAAAACGCTCGGGAAAGTATCGTCACCTAATCGTTAACGTGTTGTCAGTAGCAGCGTTAGGGCGCGGTTGGGCGACCGCCCAGGGCGCCAGGTTTGAAGGGGTGCCACAGCTAGTCATAACGGAACCCTCATAGTTTCGTCACGTCTGTCCGTCCGTCCGCATAGCGTCGAGACCCTTAGTTCTGGAAAACTGTAACTTGGCATGGATTTACAAATTCATAATATTATTTTTGTATGGGTTCCAATAGCAGATAGGGGCGCAGAAATCTCTTTCAGGGCGCTGGTAGTGCTAAAACCGGCACTGCGTGTTGCAATTTTGATTTTATGTAGGTCGCCGTAATAGGCGCCCATATTTAGCTTTTTAGATATTTAGTCAAAAAAAATATAGAGATTGACGACCCGTCTGACGCAATGGTTACTATGTCAAGTTACCGTGCCAAGGGTCCTGGGTTCGATTCCCAGCGAGACGGAAATTTCAATGACGTGTTTGAATTTATGTTCTCGTTCTGGGTGTGCGTTTCTTTATGTGTCGATTATGGCACCCATGACATGAAACAGGGGAAGGGGGCTATGAATGTGTAACTTCACTTATTTATAAATAACTACTTAGTCAGTCCATACACTAAGTATCTTGTCACCACTTATGTCAAGGAATAAAATATAATATAACTAGCTGTTGCCCGCAGCTTCGCACGCGGAAATAATTTGCAATAAATGCAATTGCGACTATAAATTGAGATGTAAGCTATACTATCTTTCAAGTTGGATCAAACTACACACGGTGTGCAAAGATAAATATTGGTTTATAGTAGTTTAGGAGTCCATCGCGGACAAACAACGTGACACGTACATATATATTAACATTATACCCATAATAGTGATGAGATTCGTGAAATGTTTCTATACCAGCCCTAGTAGTGTTGCCAATTTAGCCCTTTCGGGGCTAGAAAACTGAAAACCCTTTTTACGGGTTTTCAGCCCCTCAAATAATTTTCTAGCACCTAGCCCAATTTCTAGCCCCAAAATCATTTTCCGCCGTCTTGAAAAAAAAGGGATAAATTTAGGTTTTCCACGAACTTTTTGATGCAATCGATCGAAAAAACGATAAAATGTAGTGAAAGATGTCGAGAAAATTACCATTATCATACTTGTAGAGCGTCTGACGACCTTTTTTTTTCGCCGTCACCTCTCATATTTAAGCAATAGCCCCTATTTTCAATGTATTGGACGAATCTAGCCCTTTTTTAAACTGTGTTTAGCCCGAAAACCTGATACCAAGTGGGCAATACTGAGCCCTAGTCCGTCGCAATGGCGAAGCACGGAACGATCTTTCATAGTGAATAGTGATACGGATCGCATTGCGAATAATCACATTCCTAATTACAATTTCATTTCACCGAGTGTGTTGTGTGCGATGCATTATGCATGTTTAGGTCGCAGGAGTAGGCCAAGGTCGCGGTTTCATAACGTGACGATTTATAGCACTCGATCGCTCGATATTGTCGCGTGGAATTTCGCTGTTATGCGAAACAGAAAAATGTGCACAAATATTTAATAATATTAATATGATGCATAATTAAACGGTTACTTAGATACAACGTAAAGACTAAACCATTGTGCCTAGAAGTTGAAACTTTGTACAGAAGTTGGCCGAGATACAGCTCTTAGTAAATGGTCCGAACTGAAAATCAGTGCCGTTCTTATTGCGGCTTTTGCTGAGTTCGGTCCTTTTACGGCTTTGTACTGCAGCACAGATCCCTTTTTTTTCTTTAAAATAGTTAACTTAATTCTTGTAACTTAATTCTTGTTATTATTATTATGTATCTCAATTTGTATCTCGGGTCCAAGATGTAAGCGGACCCGGTATTTTGGAAGGCTTGCGTGGGGACACAGGTCCAACACGCAGAGGCCCCTTTGAGAACATTAATGAAGTGCTTGTGTGGGACACAAGGTGGATACTACTCTCGATTGCACAATCTGATACACCCGAAGATAGTCCCCGCCGTGTGCACAACAACTATTTAGAATCTACAAAAACAAAAAATCTATACCAAAACTGGGCTATTGGGATGAAATTCCGAGGGACTGGTTTCTGGGTTATGGGAAACTATGGACACCTGCCGTTCAGACTGTATAACAACTGAAAAAATGGCAGGTGGTGGCTCGCTACATTATTATTATTAATTCTTGTAATATTTTTATTGATCTTTCGTTTCTATTTTGCTTATTCAATTTATTTACACAATTTGTTATTTTTTAAGATGTTTATGTTTTTGTTTACGTGTTGCTGTGCTTTCAAAAGCCGTAATAAAGTTTTTTCATTTCTTTTAATTTCGAGTTCCTTATAGGTAAGTAACTATGTAGTGTGAAGGAACAGTAAAAAAGGTATAAGGTTTACGGAAATGTCAACAAATTACGGTGTTTGGTGGATGGTAATTGTTTTACTCGTTTATACGTGACTTGTCTAACCAAATGTTTAAGAAATATGTGAAATCTCAGCTAGTAGGTAAGAGTACTATTCGATAGTACTTATAAATGAATATATTAATGACAAAGACGCCTGGAAACAATTGCCGTATCCAGTTCCGCGTAGGTTAGAACATTTAATATATTATAACATTGTAATTTTTATACTTATACTGGCTTTTGCCCGCGGCTTCGCCTGCGATAGAGTGGTTTCGAAACGAAATTTTTAATTAATTAATTTAGATATAATATATGCCCGTGGCTTCGCGCGCTTGGTTGTCGATTTTTTTACAAATCCCGCGTTAATCCCGAGCTTTTCCGGGATAAAAAGTACCCTATGTGTTAATCCAGGGTACAGGCTATCTCAGGTTAAGTAGTTGAGGAACAAACATCCAAACATCTTCACATTTATAATATTAATATGATAATAGGATTTCAATGCTACCAACATTACGCAGAACTGCAGATTTCCTACAAGTGATTTCCTACAAGCATTGAAAATTGACAATAAAACGTGTTCCTTCGTCATTGATGAACTGTGATCTGTGAAAGATATTTTTCGTTTTAACCTTCTAAAACTCAAGTAATATGTTAATGCCAATGCCAATAGTACAATTAAGTATCAATAAAATAGACTCTTCTTTCGTCATAATAAAACTAATGACAACAATCTTCTAAAGAATTCATCATTAAACCTTTATGAATATTAAATAAGTCATATGATGAGTGATTTATGATGATGTAAAAACACATTAATAAAATGTTATTTATTATACTACAAATGTATACCTACTTATTAAGGTAGTCGCATGTGATAATCAATGTGTTTCTTTGGGAAAAATTAAATCTTCATCATATAACGACATCAGTCAGAGTTATTTGAAGATTGTTTCTCTAAAGATAACTTGGTTTAAAATTCTGTTCCAGCTCTGCAACCAGTTCCGCTCAGAAACCAAATACTTTTGTACCTATTATTATCTTTTTTATAATATTTTTTAAAAGATGTGCTGAGGAGTTTCTTTAGGTTTTTCTTCTCCTCCACGACAAAGCACCTTGCGAAAAGCTAAAAATGAAGTGCATAAGGCTTCCCGCCCACGTCAGACTTTTTGTAGGACCGATAATCGGGCCGATTTTTCCTCTGATTCTTATGACCGATTTTGTGGCCGACTCGCTAATCGACCACGACCGATAATCGGTGAGTCGGTGAGAACGCATACATTTCCGAACCTTCCATTTTTCACCGATATCGGTCAGAATGCACCGATTTTATTTCTGACCGACTTTTTGTAGGACGTGTGCGTTGCACCATTGCTATCAGTACGTTCTATTTTTCTCCTACAAAAAATCGGTCACCGATTATCGGACGTGGGCGGGAAGCCTAAGTGTATCAGTGATACCTACCTATATGAATAAAATATTTTGACTTTGACTTTGTTACCTACTATTGATCAATGCCGACTTATTTTATTATACTCAACATTTAAAAACTGACTTTCCGGATAACAACCGAACTAACTACTGCCACTAAACCTGCTAGTCCTTTATTTGTCCTTTTTGACCTTTAGGTATTAGTCTAGAGTCTAGACGTAGCTTGTAGTACTCTACAAGTCTACAACTCCGCACGAACCTGTAACAACCTGACAACCAACAAATTTAAAGAATATTACTTAATAAGAGTATTTGTGTGAAATGTGCCAATTCGCATTAGGATAATTTTGTCGACAAAAGCATTAAGACAAGAAAAATTGACAAAAATATAATCTAAAATTTCAATTCAATTCAAATTCAAAGGAAGTACATTCTTTCCAATAACAATAAAAAAGAATCATCGAAATCGGCTGGCGTGATATTGAGTTATTCGTCCATTTGTCGCGCTCATACTTAATGAAAATTTAAGACTTGTATTGTTTTCTCATGGATGCCATTATCAGATCTCGATAAAATTTAAGTGGTCTCACCACACGACAAGCACCAGCTTTCGATTAAAAAAAAATCATCAAAACCTCCTTTTCTTGAAGTCGGTTAAAAATAGGTCCATCATTGCCATCATAGGACAACGTTGCTCATGAAGTCATGACCGTGACAATAATAAAATATGACGAAGTTCCGGATTGTCGCTTAAAACCTACACATTTCAACGTTATTCGCATCACGAGAAAATTAGGATATGTGTGTGAAATGCAATGTATGAGAATATCATATAATTATCACAATTATCGCACTTGACACCCTCGGCCCTCCGTCATATTATTCAAGCTTGTTCGTCACTTACATGTTGGCGATAATTATTTTTCCCATATCATTGTCCAAACACGGAATCGATTCTGTGCATTTACTACTCAAATAATAGTGCAAACATTAATTTTCATTTCAACTGAAAGAAGTCAACACGACTTATCTGGTCAAAAAGTCGTCGAAAAGTCGTCTTGCCCCACGTACCTCAATATTGGAACGAAGTTCCTTATCGCGCGTTGTGAAAGGGGGCTAGACGGAAAATTACGACACTTTTTGATTCTTACGAATGACGACACTTTTTTTGAAGTGATTCAGAGAGTTTTACAGAGATGGCGCTGTACAACTTTCTGAAATTGTACAGAGATGGCGCTGTACAACAAAACAATACTTAAATCGAAAGGAACTTCGTTCCACCCGGGTGTCCCTTGACACCTCTCATGTTCTTTTTTACAAAGCTTAAATCAACGCCGTAGCTAGGCGGTACTGACATTCTACAGAACTAAGGTTCCCGGGTTCGGTTCCCAGCCGGGACAGATTATGACAGATAAATGTCTGTTCTTTAAGTATTGAGTTATTGCATTGGAGATGCCCATGCACAGAGGGAGAAATCTGTGTGTATATGCCATCATCTCATGCCGATGGAGCAGGATGTCATAAGATATGACAGACAGAAGCTGGCCCTCCTATTTGGTGGCAAAGCTTCACGTCATAATTAACTATCTATACTATAATAAAACTCAAAGTGTCTGTTTGTCTGTCCGGGCATCACATAAAAACCCTTGAACGGATTTCGATGAAAACTGGTAAAGTTGTTACTGATACCCTGGGTCATATTTAAACAACATTTCCCGGGAAATCTAGATAAAAGTTTGAATAAGTTAAAACATAATTTCCGTATGCAAAGCTGCGGGCAACAGCTAGTACATCTATAATATTCTATAATGTAACTAGCGATGTCTGTATCTTGTAACTTTTCGTGGAGCCTGACAAGGTAGCCAAGGTGATTGCCTCCGTCCCTCGCTAAAGCTTAAGGTTGATACGGATATATAAACATTGACATTTTCAGACATTTTTTCGACCACCACGTACGGACCAAAGTAAATATTTTATGAACACTTAGTCTTAACGCAAGGCTGTGTAGTTTTTGAAGCAGGTACTTAAAGTTACGAGTTTTCCATTTTAAAGTATCGATCACCTTTTTTTATCTCCCAAAAGTGCCAGAGTTGATCGGTCTTACGAGTATTTAATATTTATCAGTGATATGTAAGATAATAATTACATCTATACTAATACTAGCTGTCACGGCGAACTTCGTATTGCCTAATAATCAGTGAATGTGCTTTGTTATTTTAACTTTTATAGTTTTGGTAGGTTTAACAAATCAGAGACCATTAAATTTCCTCTCCCTCTCCCTCTGCTTCTCCCTCTTCCCCTCCCCCTTCCCCTTTTCCCTCCCTTCTCCTCCCTATTCCCCTTCCTCTCCCGCTAACTATAATATAAGCTAATATACTATAAATTTTCACCCCTTTTACTTGAAAACTGACGAAGTTTCAATACTAACTTGCACCCCCTTAATTAACTCTTTGGGGGTGATTTTCCAAAAAAAACGCGTTACTGTTAGATTTTGTTTCTAATCTTGAGCTGATGTATCAATTTTCATGTTTTTAACTTCAAAAATTACAAAGTTTCGTACTAAGTTCCATCCCCTAAATTAATCCTTGAAGGGATAATTTTCAAAAAAATGATTTAATAACTATAAACTATGTAAAAATTCATGTTTATAACACTAAAACTGAACAAGTTGGTTTGTATGAGAGTGACTTCAAACCCCTATTTTAACCCCTTAGGGGATGAATTTAGAAAACTCCGATAGCCTATAGCCTTCCTCGATAAATGGATAAAAAATGACGTGCATAAGTGTACCAGTGATACCTATATGAATAAATTATTTTGACTTTGACTTTGATCAACCCACGTCAATGAATAAATCAAACAAGAAAAGCAAGTGCTCTTAAAATGTAACAAACATTGTTTTTGTCAGCTAAAATTTGCATGTTAAATTAACACTAAAAAATATGTGTATGTTCCTAGTCCGTTTTATTAGACGAAACTTTTTGGTAATCGGTACCCAATCTTGACAATATTTTTTATTGAATTATTAATCTAAGTTACCTAGTTTAATAATTGTTGACAAAAAATAAGCGATTACAAAATTAGAGACTCAAATTTAAGTGGGACCAGATGACAAACAAACACCAGCTTTGGATTAAAAACAGAATCATCAAAATCGGTTCACTCATTCGAAAGTTCTGAGGTTATAAACATAAAAAATACAGTCGAATTGAATACCTCCTCCTTTTTTGTAGTCGGTTAAAAATAGTAACTAAATAGAAATGACTAGTTAGTCGTGTTCGGACTGGTGGTGTCCCTGATGTCCATGGGCGACGATAGCCACATACCAATAGGTGGATGGGCATTCTTGTTTGCCGGCTATTTCCATAAGAAAAACGAAGATTGGTCACTTTAAAAACCGGCCAAGTGCGTGTTAGGCCTTATAAACCTAGAGCCCGCGACAGCCAGATCTTCCTTATTTTATAAAACCTGAAACTTTCTCTTCCCCAACATAGTAATAACGCTCCGGGACTATGAAGGTTGGATGGTGGTTACTTTGGCAGATACCAGGTAATAAAGGTGTATAAAATTGGACCTAACTTTTGTCATGGTATAAGCTCAGTTTTTTGATATTTTCTTCGGAATAATATTACAATACTGTATATTTGCTAAGCACTATTTCAACCCCCTGCCAGACACCGCTAGATTTAAACATTAATTTGAAAAACCATTTTAAATCCATCGTAATGTATCAATGATTCACATCGGAATTGGTTTGTCACGACATTATTTATTTTTCATACAAAACTGATTACACAGTAAAATGTCAATTTGGTCCGGTGGATTAATGATTCATTTATAATTACACACTCAGTAGGTAGTCCCATACAAGGATTGCCTGAGTCGTGGGTGCCTTGGACAACACAAATACACAAGGACACAATCCCAGACTGAGAACAAAAAAATCAAACTTATCATTCTAATTTCCGCCTCACTGGGAATCGAACCCAGGAGCCATGGCGCGGCGCGGCGATCCGGCATGGCAACCATTGCCAATGCGGGTCGTCATTCATAATTAAAAACAAGATATAGCTTAGCCAGTTTTTTGCTCTTTTTTCTCGTGAGAATTCCAGGTATGATAATAATAAACAGTGTGAGAATGGAATGTACCCAAATCATACTATAGATCCGGTATATTTCCACCGGCATATATTTTCCGGTATATTTTCCATGTTTCCCACCGAGGAAGTAATTAAGTAGTTCTACTGTGCCAACAAAAATATTCAATTACATAAACCTTATTGACGCCTATGATGTATCGTTATTTTTTTCTATAGTAGTTAATATAAACCTACCACAAAAGTAACAATAAAGATGTGATGTTAATCTTTTTGTTTAACAATTTCACTCTTGAAATGCAGCAAATTTTACAAAATATTATTATAACTACATACATAATATGTTTAACATGAATAAAATCGGTGTTAGCTTACATCTGCCCATGTAGATTCATAAATAGATGCATTCAATTTATTTATCGAGCAATTCTTGTATATAATTATTCTCGGAGTCTCTGAAACGGCTCCAACGATTTTCATTTTTAGAATGCATGGGATTTCGGGGGCGACAAATCGATCTATCTAGGATTCATTTTTAGATAGTTTCGTTTTATAAGTATAAGCTATATAAAATAATAAGTAAGCAACACTAAATCTACTTCAGTAGATGGCTTTTTGCAACACTCAATCGGGCAAAGCTCGGTCATCCGGGTACTAAATATTATAATAAGTGCATAGTTTATAGACACTTATAATTGAAATATGAAATGTATTCAAAATAGGTACTTAATCCATTAGTCCCACAGACTCGTTACAATTGTATAACATCATAACAAACACTGACTAAATCGCTACATTAGGTAAAACAAACATACATAACATCACTTGACCAAGGTCTAAACTCTAAGCACACTGTTTGTTTGATTTGCAGTTAGTGTTTCGTGCAGTATATGGCGTGCACACATGTTCGATTCGACGAACCCGGGCAGAAAAATCTAACATATTGTGTGGATAAAACGAATATGTACGTTCCACAAAAAACCACTCTAAAGTCAAACGCGTACGTCAATCTGAAGGAAGCCGAATTGCGCGTAGTCGAATAATTAATGTAAAGAATGCTGAATGGAGTGCCGGCTAAATGTCGGGCCTTTTCACAGCTTGCTATGCCGATCGGCTTGAGTCGACTCGGCGAATGTATAATGTAGTGCGTGCTTCGATTCGGAAATGCTGTTCGGCAAATATTGCCAAATCTAACATGTGTGTAACTGGCCTTAGACTACAATGGCAAATTGTCAATGTAGGAAGATTTTACGTACCTACCTACGAGTGCAAACAAAATCAATAACTATATTGTCAAGTTTATGTGATGTGATATTTATTTGAAGAATTGTCATGTCTTGTTTTTTAAGTAATTGTGTTAGCAACTTAGCACATCACTTATGATATGAATTAAAATGGTAGGTAGGTACCTAGTTTTCAAAAACATGATAATGACAAGTTTGTAATTATTGAATTTACGTAGATATAAAAAAATATTACGTAGGAAATGTTTACTTTAGTCTTTGTGTCAATTTTTTATAATGGAAATAGCCGGCAAACGAGCTGACGATCCACCTGATGGTAAGTGGCTATCGCCGCAAATGAACATCAGTAACACCAAAGGCATCACTGAAAAAACTGAAACTGATAGTGATAACTGATGTCATAAGTAAATTAAACTCGTAAGCGAATTTTAGTCTTATGTCAAATTAGTAGTTGCTGTTGGCCTGCGACCTTTACAGCTTCATGTGGAACCTTCGATAGATAGAGTGATGAATGAGCGCTCTTGGTAATTTTTTAGATTAGAATTCTAACGAGACGAAGGAGGCGACGGCGCCAAGGCAGCGAAGTATTTTCAATCCCTCTTAGTTTCGGGCTATAGGGGTTTAAATATGGAATTGACAAATTGCCAACAAATTACTTCAATATGTTCTATGGTTTTTTCAGATAGTAAAAATGGTGGCGAGACCACGATCGCCGGCGGAGGCGCTGATCCCCCAGTTCTATGCTGGAAGGTCCATCTTCATTACTGGAGGAACGGGGTTCATGGGCAAGGTAGGCACATCGCTTGTTTAGGTAAAACTGTTTAGGTAAAAGATTGAAAAGTAACATTTAGGTCCTTAGATCTTGTTAATGCTATGAAAGAAAAAAGTACGGATGATCTCTGGGGTATTTCTTAAATGCGATACTTTACTATCTAAGCTTGGTCACTATGGCGTGGAAAACAAAGCCCTTAGCTTGCTCGCTTCTTATTTAAGTAATAGGATACAAAAGGTTAGTATAAAAGTCATCAGGGTCACCTGCTGTGATGGGTGTACCGCAAGGCTCGATCTTTGGCCCTTTTGTTTTCCTGGTGTATATAAATGATCAACCATATTATTTAAAAAACAATACATCATTAATATTTAAGACTTATAGGATTAAAAATAATTTATACGATGTAAATAGTGCTCTGTCTCGTGTCTCACATTGGTTCACTATAAATATTTTACTTTTAAATGCAAAAAAAAACAAATATTTAGAATTCGTGCTACCAAATGTAAAAAATGTCAATAAATTTCTTTAATTAAATAATGAAACATGAAGTATAGAGGAAAGTAGGCAAGGGATATTATAGCGTAGATGAATATTTAAAAGATAAGGATAGGTACATGGAAATGGCTAAGTAGGCAACCAACTGTTCTGCTCACGTTAGAGAATACCTAATTATTTCATTTCATTTCAATTATATTATTAATTATTCCAGATTCTTTTTTTCTAGATTCCAGAAAAAAAGAAAAGCCGTTTGTTTTGAACTGCTATATTGTTATTCATTATCTTCAAATTAAATCAAATCTTCTGGAATATTAAAGTAAATACAAAAATATTGATACGTTTGCCATCTTTAAGTTTTAAACGGTGTTGCGGTAAAATCGTAGGTACTAGCGTAATTATGTAAGTAATAATAGGAGTAAGTAATAATAAGATGCATTCATTTTTGGTGTGAAATAATGTGTACAGTATCCATTACTTCCTCAATAATTAAAATAATGATGACAAACTATGCTACAACCGGTAAGAGTGCCTTCGTAGAGGTACATTGTATAAAACTGTTGATTCCTAAAAAGGTGGCGTAATTACGTTCACGGAAGCACCTCCAATAATTTTTGTTGATTTATTTAAAATTAAACTGATTCGGCAAACAGGCGAAGGTGAGAAACAATTCTCATGAACATCCGCGAGAATTAAATTTTTTTACTAAATTCGCATGTTAACTATACCTACTTACTTAACTAAATCTTAATACTTAATTTTGCGATTTTGAGATATAAACTAGATAAATTCACACGTATTTTTTCTAGGACTCGGATAATATCTTCGGATTTTATGTAAATGTTAATCTGACCTCCGTTTATTCACCGAGAAGTAATAACTTTTAATTAACAAAACAGTGTAGTTTTTGTAGGTAATTACTAATTATGAGTATAATGATCATTATCATCAAAACTGTAACTGATTATATCTGTTCTGGCCTTTATTTTAGCAATATTTTAGCTTTATTTTAACCGAAATAATTACAGTTTACAAGGAGTTTGTTTTAATTGAATTGATTAAGATCCTGTAGCCTAGTTGGTAGCGACCCTGCCTGCCAGTCCCGGGTCCGATTCCCGGCCGGGGTAGGTATTTACAGGTAAGTATTTGTACACGGGTGCAGGGTGTTATTGTGACTTGTTAGTTGTTATAAGTGTATTCCATGCCACCCGCGACGCAGATGAAAACCTACTGCGGGGGTATGAGTGTGTTAGCGTTTATTTATTTAGATTGTCAACAAAAGTCAAAAAAGTCAAAATATTTTATTCATAATATAGGCATCACTGATACACTTATGCACGTCATTTTTTTTGGCTTTTCGGAAGGTGCTTTGTCGTGGAGGAGAAGAAAAGCCTAAAGAAACTCCTCAGCACATCTTTTAAAAAAATATTACAAAAAAAGATAATAATACAAAAGTAGGTATTTACTATTCTGAGCGGAACTGGTTGCAGAGCTGGTCATTTCCATGCGTCTTTGTCATTTGTCAACAATATAGGTTTTCACAAAGTAGACTGCCTATCCATACTATCCATTCTTGAATTTATTGTATTTAGATTAGAAACAAAAGTTTTTTTGTATTATCTTAACAATTAATTATTGTAGATACGTTGTTATATTACGATAGGAGTTAAAAGTTACTTCCAGGAAGTTGGTGCCGCACTTTTGAGTTAGAAACGTTTTGAAGGTTGTTCCAGGTTGTTCTAGATTTGTTCTACTTTGTTCCAAAACGTCATAGTGCTGAGAATAAAACTTTCAGAGGAAATACAAAAAACGCGATAGTTGTAATGATAATTTACTGAAATTTTAAGCCGTATTGTGTGGCTTAGAATATATAGCGTCAGCTCGTTTGCTGGTTATTTCCATAAAAAATGAAAAATTCTTGTATTAGGTACATTTATAACAGCAATTTGCGCACTTCTGTTCGGTAAGTAAAACGATAACGGTGGAAAAATCCGCCTACCATCCCGTAGAGTAAACAGGTCAGATGCCTAATCGAATGAATAGTTGTTGTTACAGCTTCACGCAGACAGGTGCTATATTTACGACAATACTAAAATGACGAGGACGTATGGCCGTGATGGCCGTGATACAATGAGACGTCTGCCGAAAATTAAAAACTTAATTCCCGTATATTACCGTATCAATATTAGCTTTGAAAGCCACCTACGCGGCCACGGGCGGCGCCGGGTGGAAACACTTATTTATCCGTCATTTTCGTATTCCAGGTGTTGATAGAGCGACTACTATCAACGTGTCCAAATATCGGACGACTGCACCTGCTGCTCAGACAAAAGAAGGGTGTCACTCCGGAGAAGAGACTCCAGCAAATAAAGCAATCACAGGTTTGTTCAGCGAGACACAGTCTTCTAAAAGATACTTGTACAATTGCTGAATGTAGATTTGATTCCCTGCAAATTGCAAACTGATACATCTTTTTGATGTGTTTTAAGATGTCATATTTCATGAGCTATCAATATTTGTTAGAAACAGTAGCGGCCTTAGGGTAGGGCGCAGTTGGACGACTGCCCAGGGCGCCAGGTTTGAAGGGGCGTCACAGGTCATAACGGAACTCCTAGTTTCGTCATGTCTGTCCGCCTGTCCGTCCCCAGCATAGCGTCGAGACCCTTTGCTGAAAAGCTGTACTTTTGATGATTGATTGAAATGAAGTTAGTTAAAAGAGTGATACAGATAAGATGACTAATCTAATGTCTTCGAAATATTCATTATCTCCAGGCATTTGACGCGCTGCGACAGACTAATCCTTCGCAGCTCAACAAACTGTGCATAGTTCCTGGCGATGTCTCCCAACCGAACCTGGGCATCTCTGCAGAGGACCGGCAGCAGTTACAAGAGGTACGAATAATTTGTTTTGTTTTGTATCCATGTACCTACATGGTCTTGCATGTGTTTACCACTGGTAAATTTCCAGCTCTGGTGATTGACGGACCTAAACCTGAAGGCAAAGTTCCAGCGCGTTTTGATAAGCTCGCGGCTTTTAGTACAACATAGCATCATACCACCTTTTTTTCCAAAACTATACAGCCTACATGAAGACGAATGTTTCTGAAAGTAAAATTTTAAATAAATCGTTTTACCCCAAAAAAACCCAAACTTGCGATTTTCATCAAAATATTCCTTCATATCGACGCTTGAAAGGAAAAATTGATTAAGCGACATAATATTGAGCTAGCTTTACAGGACAGCAGTTTAAAGTTAAATTTTTAGAAAAAAATCTTATTATAGTTATTTTTCAGGAATCCTCCTACTCGACGTTATTCTTACTGTTTTGGAATGCTTATTTTATCATCTCTTTATTATATAGATTCTGTACCGTGGCATATACTTTTCTAAATATTCAATTTATAAACTGCTCTCCTGTAGAGTTACCTCAATGTCGCTTAATCAATTTTTCCTTTCAAGCGTCGATATCCATTGTACGTACGTCGTATAGTGACTGATGAAGTGATCCCTCCAGTACCTCGATCACGAGTTTTTAAAACATTCGTAGCGTCACCGTATCGAATTGACGATACGTAGTTTACGTAGACGTTAGTTGGCAGCACGAGTTACTTGCGTCACGCTAGCGTCAACTCGCAAGTTCAACGCAAGTGACGTCATCCTATCGTAAATAAGAGAGGGGTCCAAGTGAATGAATGAACGAATGAATGGTGCGTTCAAAAGTTACATGTAAATTGAAAAAACAATAATTATGCAAAAAAATTTCATTAAAACTATGAAATCACACTTTTAACACAGTTAATACAGCATGTATTAACTTTTCAATAAAAATAAACCTTACATTAAGAAACATTTAGGTACTTAATGATATATTTTACAAAAATAAAAATATTTTCGTGTCTCTTTGACCTTGGTATTCGAACGCGTACATTGTCAAGGTGAATCTCTACCGTTTAAGTACTCTGTGTCCCTACCTAGCCTGTGGTTTGGCGCCCTTAGCGGTCTGCCGTACTGCGTTTGTTATTTGTTGTCAAACTAATATTTTGTGAATTTTATAATTTTATATAAACTAAAGTAAATAACAAAATTCACAATGTAATACTTAATAGTGATTGCGGCATTTATGGAAAAGTACCCATATATTATTGAGGACTTATTTGTATATACATTTATACAATGACCCAATGACCTATAAGATATACAAAGTTTCTCGACTTCATCTCCATTACATCGCGAAGGTCTCCAATGTCGTGGAGTAGTTGGTGAAGAAGACGAAGTACCGGTTGTTACTCCACCATAAGTTAGATTCGCGTAATGCAGTGAACTTCAACCTATTATATAGTTTTTATTTTGTGCTTTACAACGGAGCTCTTGTCTACATTCCTGAAGTTATAGTGATATAATAATAATAATAACAGTGATAAAATGAGTGATTTAGTTATAAAAGACGTGTAATAGTAGTTTAAGTATGTTAGCCTGCATTTTGTAAGGTATTTATTTATGACCTCGTTGCCTGAAATAAAGATATAATTATTTATTATCTTCTTTTATTTGGCGCCTCAAGTATTATGTGTTATTTAATTACCTATATGGTGTATATTTTAGTCGTTTCTAGGTATTTTACTAATAAAACTAATATTATGTTGTGATACTAATGGAAGAATTATTAATTAGGAAATGCATTTTTATTTCGCATAAACCTATTTCTAACTTCACTTAAGTAGCAGGTATGCACACAAGCTTGACTTTGAGGATAATTCTTTGGTTTGATTTTAAAGACGATTAAGTTAATTGCACTTGATTTTAAAACCTGCCTTGCTAAGAAGATATCAATTTTAAATACTATTTCATTGCACTTAGCAAATTAGTGATTATAATCTGCTTTGCAATTTATTTGGCTGGGACCAAATTAAATGAGACAATCATCATATGACAACATATTAATATATATTATTATTATTTTAGTAATTGGATTAGTCACACAATGTTAAGCTTATTTTCATATAAACAAATATTTTTCCCTTAGAAACTACTCTATATTTCATTGCTCCGCTGCGTGATAGTAAAATAATAATAGGTAATAATAAAATGTGATACGTTCAATTATACGTTTTTCTTGCATTTTTACTTCAATATAGTTTTAAAAACAATTAAAACACTGAAATTCACTGCTTAAAAGTGATACGAAAGTTTTCTCACGCAACAATTCTCCGTGAAAAAACATTCGTAAGATGACGATAGCCAGCTAGCGTCCGTATGTCAAAAAAATATTCGTGCTGCCGTTTTCCACCGTTTTCCATACAGAATTCTCACGTAGCGTTACGCAGCTTACGCGGCGATACGCAAGTTGTGACGCAAATATTCGTGATGCCGATTTTAGTACCATTTACGCACGATAGGGGCGCTTTTGCAAAATGTCATACAAATTGCTTACGTCAACGATACGAATACTTTCTCGCAAATATTCGTGATCGACCTACAGGTGTCGATAGTGTTCCACAACGCGGCGACGCTGAAGTTCGACGAGCCGCTGCGGGCCGCGGTGGAGCAGAACGTGCTGTCCGTGGTCCGCATCATGGAACTCTGCGACCAGCTGCCCAACATAGAGGTCGGTGCAAGTTATATTCAACTTCTCTGAAACTACGAGTAGATACTAAACATGCAGAATTTGCTATTAAAAGAGCCGATTAACGAGCTGATGTGCTATGTGGTAAGTGGTCACCGTTGTCAGACATCAGAGTACTAAAGACATATATTTACATGATCGATGCAATGTTGATTAATTAGTTTTTTCAATCAAGTTTTTGAAGTTATACTTCTTATGGAGCGTTTGGAAAAAATATGAGAGTAAAAGTTTTACGATGCGACAGCCAAAAAGCGACATGATGAAGGTTAGTGATACTAGGCACACAGCATTCGCTGGAGTTGTTTTGGATTGCTAGCGCGAGTTGTGAGTGCGAGCGAGAGGTACTTTATAAGTAAGAGGTAATTATAACTTCTTATGTGCGTACATAAGTACACAGACAAATTTTTTCAATATGTTTCCTTGTACGTCTTTTAATTGTGTTCGTTTGTGTGTGTATAGCTGTGGAAAGTATGAATTTGAAACCATTGAGCTATTAAGTTTTTAAATTCACGGTCAACACTTATGATGATGCAAAAACTATCCTATTCAACCTACTTCTGTATTTTCTCAGGCATTAATTCACAATTCGACGGCGTACAGCAACTCAGAGCGAACGCTGGTGGAGGAGAAGGTGTACCCTGCGCCCGCGCAGCTGGACAATCTGCTGGCGCTGGTGGAAGCTCTTCCTCAGCCGCTGCTGTCTGAGATCACACCGCAGTAAGTACGCGGGGGTTAAACAATTGAGGTTTTAAGCCATTAATTAAGCAGGTGTTATACAGTGATGATTTGAATTCCCGTCGTTTGAGGTTATAAGAACTTTCTAATAAAGTATTCATAGTATCGGTTCTTGAGCTGGAAACGTTGACTTGGCTATTTCCAGCTTGTGGTGTCCTATTAATCAACGGACAAAGCAATATCGCCAGGACCACAGACATGGGACTGTTCTTCAAACAAAATCATTTTGTTACTCATGTGCGGTGGAGAGACTTGTCTAACCATCATCCTCGTATAACATCAGTGATCATACTTCTTCGGTATTGAAAACGCCATTGTTACTTTGTACCATAACTGCCTAGATCATTAGCAGTTTGTGGAATAAAAGAGTAATTAGTTAATATTTTCCAGATACATTCAGCCAAAACCCAACACCTACACGTTCACAAAAGCCATGTCTGAGGAAGCGGTCCGTTGCCACGGCAACAAGACATACCCCATTGCTATCTTCAGACCCACTATAGGTAATGTAACCTTTATTAATAGCCTTTCATTCACGGAAAGGTGTTTTATAATTGAGAAGAGAAGAATTGTCGAAAGAACCATAATTACTGTGATTGCATGAACTTTGTTTGTTTTTTATTCCTTTAATTCTTTCTTCTTTTGTCTTTCTAGACCGTCAACGCATTCCTAAAGCTGGCCATACACGAACATATGTACTTGTCAAGTTTGCAGTTTGACTTGATGCGGCATCCAGTGTGCATGAGATAGCTATATGGCCAGATAGCCATACCGTGGCCATATACCGTCAAGTTTACTGGATGCCGCATCAAGTCCGCTGCAAACTTGACAAGTATACTTGATCGTGTATGGCCAACATAAAGTACTGTCGATGTCCACAGACGATGAGTACTTACTTATAACGCTTAAAAGGTGGCCCGTCTATTCGTTTGTCTGCTTCTTGCATAAAAAAAAAACTCCATTTAGCTGATGAAATAAGGCGAATTCGTAGACCAGCTCCTCAATGTCAAATCAATTCACAAATAAGAACGTAATAGCGTATAGAAAGAAAGAAAGAAAGAAAGAAAGAAAGAAAGAAATTATTTATTCTGTTAAGCACTGCAACAAGTTACAAAATTGAATCTTAGTAAAACATTCCTAAAATTACTATAAGTTGCTACAAACACATAACCTGCTGCAGCACTGCTTAACAAAAAAGGTACGCACTCAGCATATGCCGCGGTGAACCACGGCTACTGATTTTCAGTACGACCTTTATAGCGTAGCGTAGCGTATAGCGTAGTATACATGGCATTCGTCCACAGTTCGGTTCTCACGTTATTTTCTGCCTCGCACGTGTAAACTGTGGAACAAACTACCTGCATCCGTGTTCCCTCTAAGCTATGACATGGGGTCCTTCAAGAAGCGGGTCTATCGTCATTTTCGTGGTCGGCAACGCGTTGGTGACGCCCCTGGTGTCGCTAATGTCCATGGGCGGCGGTGATCACTTACCATCAGGTGACCCGTCTGCTCGTTTGCCTGCTCTAAGCATTAAAAATAGGACAAATCCTGTGGGATTTGGGTCCAATTATCGCTACTCATCAGAAGTAATGTGATTTTATTATAACTGTATTGAACGGACTGAAGTTTGTTGGCAATCGGAGAAGCCTTAATCAAACGCATGTTTCCCGTGTTCCAGTGGTGTCCGCGCTAAAGCACCCGTTCCCGGGCTGGATCGAGAACCTGAACGGGCCGAGCGGCGTGGTGGCGGCGGCGGGCAAGGGGCTGCTGCACGTGTTCTGCCGGCGGACCACCGCGCGCGCCGACCTGCTGCCCGTCGACATCGCCATCGACACGCTCATCGCCGTCGCCTGGGAGACTGCTGTTGATAAGTAATGACCTAATGTAGACATGACCTGGCAGTCATGAAATCTTAATTCCAGCCAAGTTCCAGTGTAAACGTCAAATTTGTGTTACGAAAGCGGTCACGTGACACTTTTTTAGCCAATCATACGTCGTTTAAAGCTCGAGAAATGAATTGCCTGGAACATGAATGGTTTTATAGTTCATAATAAGCCAGCTGGACATAGATCTGGACAATCTACGGCCTGCAGGTCATCCGATTGAACAGTTGTAATTAATCTGGCATGCAATCATCAGCAACCAGTGTCGATGCTTTTTTAGAGTTAGAGGGGCATCGCATTTGAAATTTAGCGGATAGGCACCAAAAGGACGCTAAAAGATAATTTTGATAGTCTCTGGTCTCACGGTAATTTTTTTTTGTCTGACACTGAATCATTACAATGTTATTAATGCCCTTTAGTTAGCTCTGACATCGATATGTCGGTTAGATCTTAATTTTTCTATATATACCTACAGTAAGTGTGGGGTAATTAGGACGGCCCTGACACTACACTCATCTTGGCTTCAGACGAGGGAACTCCTTAACAGTTGACAGTACAATGACTAATTTTTTTGCTTTAATACATCGTTAAAACTGGTGACCACTAAACAATCCGTCCGTATCTCTGCAGGCCGGAGTCGGTGCGCGTGTACAACTGCAGCACGTTCGAGAACCCGACGCGCTGGGACGAGTTCGAGGCGCAGATCCGGCAGAAGCTGCGCGCGCACCCGCTCGACCACGCCTTCTGGTACGTCACCGGCGCCGGCGTCGAGAACAGGCGAGTAGCTAGGGCTGCTACTGCTAATGCTGGGAGGCAACGAGTGAAAACCAATTACTCTTTGGGAAAATGGAGATCTCCCGCCAGGGGAGGTGTTGCTGATCCAGTCGGAGTACATATCGACGCTTGAAAGGAAAAATTGACTAAGGGACATTGAGCTAACTTTACAGGAAAGCAGTTTAAAGTTGAATTTTTAGAAAAGTTGTTGTATATGCCACAATATAGATGATAAAATAAGGATTCCAAAACAGTAAGATAAACGTCGGTAGAAGGATTACAAAAAATTTATGATTTTTTCCTAAAAATTTCAACTTTAAACTGCTCTCCTGTAAAGTTAGCTCAATGTCGCTTAGTCAATTTTTCCTTTCAAGCGTCGATATGCAACCAATGCAAAAGACTTTGATAGCGTGATTAAGGCCGGCGGGACGTCACTGTATGACGTGGTAGTGCGATAATGCCACACTTTGATGAGGGTATTTGTAGAACAACGTTGCTTGCCATTAACTACTTGGTTCTTATCCTAATCCCGATGTGTGAGGGTGTGTGATCTAAAGTGAGCAAAAGATAATTCACGCGTCCAATAGACGGAATATCTGCGTAAGCTAAAATAGCACTTTGGAACTAATTCAGGTCATTTTTGCTCTTCTATTTGAGAAGTTTTAGGCAATATAATTCATTTGATCACGAGACAGACTTAGGTATTTCAATGCTCATAACATTTCCGCTTTCATAATAGGTATCTGTGTTTCAGAAATGAATACTAACTAATTGTATTTCTTTTGCTCGACAGATACATGCAGAAGATATTGGAGTTTCTGTTCCAAACGGTGCCGCTGTACGTCGCGGAGTACGCCGTGCGAGCGCTCGGAATCAAGATGAAGTGAGTGGAACCTTCCTTCCGTGTTGTAGCACTCGTGTCGTAGAAAACCTAAAAAAAAACTACGCCACCTTGCAGCATAGTAGCAAATAGCAGTGAAGAGGTCTCCTGATTTGTACCTACGTAAAAAAGAATGTACCTAGCCCCAACGTCTTCCTCCAAGCGACGTCCTAAGCCGAGGTCCGAATCCCAATGGGTTGCCCTTAGGTGTTTCGCATACTGTATTTCTCAAGAGTCGCCCTTCTGTTCGCGTGATGCTAGGGAAACCACAACAGTCACCATTTGCAGCAGAAATTGAAAATTCTGCTTCAGTTTCATTTTTTCTTGTGGTGTTTGATGTTGACAACTACCATCAAATTCGTCTACGTATCCGTCTGAATAAATCTCAATGTCATGCCGACCATGCCGTGCATTCCATGGCAATTTGTAATTAAGGATACGTTTAAGATAAGCTTCCCTAAAATTGCAACGCTTTCCTTAATGTCATCCATGATATGTTCCAGACTGAGCCTGATCATAGCGGAGCAGAAGCTGCGCGCCATGAACCAGGTGCTGGCGTTCTTCGCACTCAACGAGTGGCACTTCACCACCAGCAACGTGGCCCAGCTGCGCGCCAGGCTCAGCCCCCAGGACGCTGCCATCTACAACCTCGACCCTAAGTCCATTAAGTGAGCCCCACCACTAAATAGATACTTCCTTTTTTTTTATTCCCTCTTTCTTAGCCGACATCGCATGAGTGAAGTGATACCTATGTCTATCCAGGTGGATCGTCAGTTCGTTTGCCGGCTATTTCCATAAAAAATGGCTTCGTCTCATTAATGATCCACTACTGATCAAGAGTATCTCCTCTTAAGGAGTCCTAGAGCATACCTACTCCATCTCGATGCACCAGTACGGATTTGTGGAGGGATTAGTGACGTCAGTGCCAGACCCACTGCTTAAAGTTTTCATGCCCGGAAGCTGCCGAGGCACTCATAATAATGACAGCATTAATTTTTATCCTGGCAAGTTTTCACTACTTTCAACTTTATTGACAAAATATTTTTTTACTTTTATTTGCAGTTGGGATGATCATTACACAAATTTCATAAAAGGTACCAGGAAATATCTCCTTCGAGAAAAAGACGCAGACATACCAGAAGCTAAAAGGCATATGAACAGGTAACTATATGATATAGGCCATCCTACTGAACAATGGTGACTCGTCTAAAATTACATGGCTTATTTAATTTAATTCCGAGATATTTGACTTGAGGGTCACGAATCACGATGTAGCTCAGAAAAAGTTTTTAAGGTGAATTTAAGGCAATTGAAGTGAAAAAATTATACATTCAAATATTATCTACTTATTTCACTTCAATTTATTTTGAAAATTGAAACTGAAATCCATTATTGTACCTAAGTAGGTAGTATTAGGTATATTCTCGTTACAATACATTTTATCCTTCGAGAGTTAAAAATATGATCCCTATAGCATTATTTTTGTGTTTCAGATTATACTACATCCACCACGGCGTAGTTCTTATTTCGTGTCTACTGTTTGCGCGTCTCTTGCTGAGCAACTCTTCCATCAGAGAGTTTGTCCACAGCGCTCTGAGACTCTTGTTATCTCTTCTCAACGCCGCGTATTCATATATCACGACACCAACACTAGTGAGGTAGTTATTAAATAACTTGAACACCGTTATTTAAGATATTTAAAACAATAAACGTTATTGTGAAATTTTCATGCTAACAAGCTAAAAGTTCAGTATTTTTCAGAATTTCGTAATTGCAGTATTCTTATTTTATTCATAATTTTATTTCTATACCACAATGATATTGTTCAATATTACAATGAAGAAGTTTCGTGATGTTGTAAATACTATTTAACGTAATGGAATTAGAAAATAGATCAAAACTGATGTTACCTTGAAAAATTATTTGTAGGGTCAACTTTTTCATTTTTAGAGATACTTATTTTAGTTAATCTTTCATATTATTTTTATGTGACCCTAAATAATATATCAAACAACAAAAATAGTATTGGCTACCGCATAATACTGGCAATGTAAAAATGGTAACCGTTAACTGTTATTTGAAAGGCGAAATATTTTAAAGAAGATTGGCTGCGTTGGTGACGGTCTTGTAAATAAGATAATATTAAGTTAGTAAAGTATTAGTAAATAATTATAAAAGAAAATGTAGATTGGTGTTACCTAGTAACTTAATTATGTAAGTGTTGTAATTTATATTTTTTGGATGTGATCATTTATTTGAAATAGGTAATTTATTTGTTAAAATAAAATGATAAAATGGCTCAAGTAAGATAAGCAAGTAATTAAAGATAATGACGTTATTTTTATCTGTATTTCACCTGGGTATGCCCGCAATTTTATCATACCCTTCCTAATGTACTTATACCTACTGAAGATAATAAAATTACCAAGAAATCAACCATAATTTTGGTATCATTGATATCATGTGATAATTATTGTAAACATCTTCTTGTACGTATTTATAAGCTTTAATAAATCTTTTATATTTATTATCAAGGCAGTTTTATTTGTTAGGTGACTTGACTAGGATGAGATTCCACTGGGTGCTTGCTTCTGCCACGCACCACATACGTGAAGTTTTTCTTGAAATACATAGATATTGCTACGAATGTGGTTAACTTTATTGTGGCGGCCGCTAGAATACTCGCACAGCGCAGTGCGCACTAGTCACAAACCAGTGTGCTTGGTGCGAGTTTTAGTTGACTTCATAGTGATTAAGTACTCTGTGGTTGACTTAATAAGTTAACGGCGTCATGTAAACCATAGTGTTTAAGTACTCTGTGACGTAAACTAACATTTATTTTGTATCTAGCACCGAAGCTGTTTCCTTTCACTACCGCCAGATGGCTCTGTTTCGAACTCATACTTTACGTGACGCCGCGCCGCCGTCAAATAAAATTACCACTATACAGCAGGAATGCATTTTGGAGGAAAATGTTACATACAAAATTTTTCTGATTTTTCCTCGAGTAGCCAATAATGACCTTGAATTTGACCTTGACCGTGGCTTTGAAAGTCAAATCAAGGTCAACTTAATTTTTTTAAATGGTAACCCCTAATTTTTTATTCTGGACTCGGAAAGGGCAGAAAATTTTACGCCAAAAACGACCTTGACCATGGCCTACAATGCATAATCAAGGTCATTTTTCGAACGAGAGACTCCCATTTTTTATTCCGGATCTAGAAAGGGCAGAAAATTTTACATCAAAAAAAACCTTGATCCTGACCTTGACCATGACCTACATCGTTAAATCAAGGTCACTCAAGTCCAAGGTCCTAAATGAAAATTAAGGTACACAAACGGTACATCTACAATTATAATAATATTTGTTATTAATCTTAGATGTTTTTATATCATTATAAAAAATCACAATTAAATTAAATATCCTGGGACTATAGATAACATGGCCACAATACAAAAATGGTCCTTCTGGTATAACGTCATCAATCTTCAGGTACCTCTACAAAGTTACTTATCCAGTTAGAGTAATATATCCATGGTGGCTGTATACACATTATTATTGCAGTTCCTCTTGCGTTGGAATTTATAAAGTAAACAAAATCAGTTGTCAAAAATGTCAAAATTGACAATTCAGTTGAAATTTTAAGACAAGGAGGATGTGCTAAAAGTTTATAATAAAATCTACGAAAATGTTCAACAAAGTTCTTCAACGGGCTCTTAAATTTCGTTTAAAGAAGAGCTATCCCACGAACATTTACGATTTGAACCGCGGTGCTGCCATTGCGGTTCACAGACCGTACAGCGACGAAGTAAAACGCGCCCAGGCGAGTAGCATTGCTTCGCCGGGTCCTACTATATTCGACAAAATAATCTCAAAAGAGATTAAAGCGGACATCATATACGAAGATGACCTATGTTTGGCTTTCAACGACATATCTCCGCAAGCTCCGGTGCATTTTCTCGTGATACCGAAGCGAAGAATTCCTCGCCTCCAAGACGCAGAGCCAAGCGATAAAGAGGTGAGTCGCCATTGCAATTTCAGCCGTAGTTTAATACATTTCAAAGTTCTATTGCGATTGCAGGTTTAGTGTGAAGGAAGTTAGAATAGAATTTGCCCTTGCTAAGTGGTACGACTTGTTAGTCCAAGGTAATTTTTACTTACGCCCAAAACATTAAGGATCAAATTGTATTGCATGGGTTATGAACTCAAATGTAAATAAAAGAATTTTTTAAATTCATGACATACAGAAAAGTTTGTTATCCATTTTCAGTTTAACATTCTATGTTGTGATGTATTGAAAATACATAATATTGGAATTATGATGATGACTCAAGAGCTGGTTATTAATTATGCAGGAATTTATTTTAATATATTCATTACCCATTAATAAACATTCTTCAGCTGACGCAGTGGTAAAACATGTTTACAGTGCAGATTTGTTTTATTGTAGTTTGATCATTGGCAACGGTTTTTATAACAAATTATAAAAATAGGTAGGGATAAACTTCCTTTTAGCTCATACCCTGATTAATCTAAATTTTAGTGTACCTATGTATTTCGATGCACTGATAACGAATATCATATGCAAAATATCTGCATAATGCATATTTCATTCTCACACACACACAAAACAAATCTTACAACAATTCAGTTTAGTTTTTGCCGGGACAGAATTTCTTCAAATGGCATAGTTGCTATCATGGCTCCGGCGCTGCAGGGCTCCGGCGGTCCCACGCAAAGTTATCGTCGCAGATGCTCTTAATGCTCACTGCAACTTCGGCTTGCTGGCCGGTTCTGCCAGCCAGGCTCAGGTACTGTGGCGAGCGGTTCAACCCCCTGCTCCTCAGCTCGCGGGCTGTCTCGCCCCTCCGCGCTGACGCGGGCTTACATTGCTCTCTAGGGATAGAGCAGGCAACCTACCTGGAGTAGGTTTCGCAGCGATACGTATCTTTCACTAATTATTGTAGTACAACTTATTGACTCACTTGATCACCTGTCTTGCAGGTTGTAAAATAAAAATATTTAATTAAGGTTGTTTTGTAGCTTTTGCTTTTACAAAAGATATCCAAGCTGTGTAAGAAGACATTGAGGTTTGTTTGGTTTTCTTATCAACTAAAACATTTGTGTCAATTCGATGCATGTGGGAAGATTTTGTTATTATAGCTTTCTCATGCATACAGGATGCTGCATCAAGTCAAACTGCAAACTTGACATGTACACTTGATTGTGTATGGCCAGCTTTAGCTACTCCTCTTTTTTCGAAATTTCCCTCACTTGCTAACCCTGACAGCATGTAGTAATCCTTAGATTACTTTCTTCCCGAGACTAGCGCTCGGTTTCGTCATACATCTCTTTCGTGATTCATTCATTCCATGTATTATGGATGTGTGTCACCTAAGGGAATATTCATTAATGACTTAACAATTTTGGCCATTTTTGACCCCCATACCCCAATGTAACAGCACATAAGATTTCTCGGACTCCGCCTTCCACTTTTTACGTAAGATTTCACTCGTATTTGATATTATGAAAGAATCAGTAGCCACTAAAATGTATAATCTATACTTCTATACTAATATTATAAAGAGGAAAGATTTGATTGTTTGCATTGAATAGGCTCCGAAACTACTGAACTGATTTGAAAAATTTTTTCACTGTTTGGAAGCTACATTATCCCCGGGTGACATAGGCTATATTATATTATCAAAAAAATTAGGGATCCTTAGTAAATCTCAAATAATGTAACCCAACATGTAAAAAATAAAGAAAACCGAAGCAAAGCGGTTACTCGTCTTAAATATTCGTATATCAAAGATTTGAAAAATCCCTTCCTCGAGATCCTCACGTAACGAATGACTTCTAAGACCCCCCGCCGCGGCGCCGGAACATTGCTCTATAATTTTAAAGTAGTTTTGCTCTAACGCATTTTTTTTCATTAGTACGTGTATGTTTTCACATAGTTATACCTAACGTGCCCGATACCTTATCTGTTATCTGCGATGTGTCTGTCTCGTATGACCGCCTGTAATTACACAGCAAACATCGGTTGGTATGCGGTTAGTGGAAACGTGTAAGAATGTCTCCGCTAATTCTTTTATAAACGGAATATCTGTCTTATATCACCTCTCTTTATTGTAAACGGTTGATTTTTTATTTTAAAAAGTTTGTTTCTTTTTAGCCTGGAAGATACGCAGTTCCTAAAACTGGAACTCAATATTTGTTTTGTACCAATTTGCTAGTAAGTTCAGAGTAATTGCCCCGAACCATTAGCTCACAGCACTCATCAAACCGTCTCAGGTTTGGACTTTAAAGTCTACAAGGCTACTTGACCACTATTATTCTAGTACGAATTTGTGGGGAATTTAGGGGCCAACTTGAGAATCGGAACCTCTTACAATGAAGGACTACAACTTGGCTTAACGCTGACTATCTGACTTCAACAAGGTCTGCTGTCTTATTGTACCTTGCGTGATTGTGAAGCGGTCCAAATATAACTAGCGAGAACCTATCCAACACAACCGCATCCACAGTCGGTCGATCATTTACATACGAACTATATTGTATAAGTATCTTAATATATTCTCTTTCAGCTGCTAGGCCACCTGATGCTAGTAGCGCGATCCCTGGGCTCGGAGCGAGCTCCGGGGGGCTGGAGACTGGTGGTGAACAACGGCAGACACGGCGCTCAGTCAGTCTACCACCTGCATCTGCACGTGCTGGGCGCCAGGCAGATGGGCTGGCCACCAGGCTAACTGGACTCCAGAGTATTATTGTAGCCGTTGTAGGTAGGTTTTTGGTAAATTGGAAAAAATAGGGCATCTAGTGAGTTTATTGGGGGAAATGGTGTCATATAGCTTTGGTAATGTAAGCTACGTTTTTGGTTAGTATATTGTCTTAAAATTTTGATTTAGGTCAAAAATTTAAGTATTAAAAATCCTGCGGTACCGACCCTGCAAGAAACGATGGTTGAAATAAATCTGCGAACATTACTTTGATGCCGATGACACCAAGAGTATGCTCGCTCGAAAAAAATTTGCTTGTACCTTTCCAAGAACCTGTACAGTTTACAGTTTACTGAAATCATTATTTGTGCTAGACACGAGCATACCTTAGATATGACAAGGTTGTTAGCTCATGAACGTACAATCGTAAATACACACGCAGTTAGGAAATAAAATATACTTTGGAAGTCAAACGCTCAAAACTTTGGAAAAATTGGATTGCTACCAAAATTTTTTAATCATTAATTTTGAAATCGCGAGAAATTTAAAAAATTTTGCTGAACGCACAAGCATTCTACTTCCATGCAGCTATGAATCATACATACCTTTATTTATCATTCGCATACCGTTAGGATTACAAATGAATTGTGCGCGTCTCACGCACGTATGGCATTTTAATGTGTTCCTAACAATTGCAATTTGAAATGTTAACCAAGTTCAGACAGACACGCTCTACCTGATAACGCTATTAAATTCCGTGATAAGAATCTGTGACGTCGGCGGTCGGTTCCGTAATGGCAATTGGCAACACGTGTTGAATGTGCACTCGTTTGTCATAAGTTAGGGCTACAAAATTAATTATTTTTATCGAGTCTTTATCAGTTTTTATAGTATTGGTCTATTTACATTTTCAATTTGTTTTGTATTAAAGCGAAGCTGTGATAGCCCAATACTTTGAAAATTAATATGGTATTTGGGTTTGAAAACTGCAAACACAATTGTGTAAGTAATATGTAATTATATATTACTTGTAATTATATATTACTTATACACACGCTCTCATATGCACATAGTATTTTAAACTAGAGAACACTTCAGTGTAGGATTCATCACTTTAAAGGGTTCTAGATATTCTGAAAAGTGTTTGAAGTGAAAAGAAAAACTATTAAAAAAGATAATTTTAAAGAAAAAATTCGATATAATAATAAAAGCAGACCTAGAAGTTTTATCTACAAGTAATCCCTGCTGAATGTATATGACAATCACCGAAATACCACACAACGACATGCAATGAAATCTTATTTTAAGTGTAGTTATCGCCCAAAAATTTGTAATTTGATATCAAAGAGTAACTAAAGAAATTGTGTCATATGTATGTCTACAATATTTTATGTTGGCTGTAACCATTGAGACCTAATAGATTGTAGTTAAGTGCCGAAACGTTATGATAAATGTGTAAAAGCACTTTGTATGCTTTTATAAAGGTATTAAGAAAATGGCGACACAACCTAAAATATAGAAAACATACAAAATATTGTATGTTTCTGTATTTAGTAATCATTAATGATAAAGAATCTTTAGGCCATGCCCCACCTTAACATTTCTAAAATTTGTATGCCCCCTCATACATAATTTTGTCACCGATATATTGCATTGCATTTAAATAACCCAAAGCGAAAGGGTTAAAGTCCTGTCGAGTCCATTTTTACATTGCCCCCCTTAACTATCAAATTGCCCCCCTGTGGGGCGTGGGCCCCACGTTGGGAAACACTAAAGTTTAACACAAAAATGTCAAAACTGTTAAAATGGCAACATTATCTAAAATATTGTTGTATACTATTAACATCAATTTCTTAAAATTATCAACCTTATTTTTCAAACCAAGACAAAAAAAACCAAGGTTATTGATATTTGGAACCCAGTGACCATTGTACAGTCAGAATAAAAGTTGTTTTAAAATACTATTATAAATTACATACAATCAATGGGTTATGTTTACAAAAATAATATAATTGTTTACCACAATGAAGATAGAGATTCTTATAACCAACGAGTATAAATCCGTTCCCTTTATGAGTACTATTTATATGCTGGCTGTACTGTCGATGCAACAAGTTCATGCATCAAATCACTTATTCATTAAATTGGATTCTCACGATACAGAAAACACCACAGTCTGAAGGCTTAAAACTCTGAATCTCAATATTGCAAAACAATGAATACATAGTAAAGCAATTTTATTGTGATGTAAAGTTGGTAATGTAATGCGATTGCTTTGATTATTATTATCCAAAGTTAGTAATTCAAAATAACACTTCAAAAAATATTAAATAATACAAAATATCTTAATGTGTGTAAACTCTATAGCCCTCGTATCTATATTAAAGTATTTGTTGAAAGCAAACAAAATATTAAACATTTTAAATTTCAACTATCTAATAAGAACGTCGTTGTCGTTAATTATTATTAATATTATATTTTCCCTAACAGAATTTCTGTTTGCTCCATATTATTATGGAATTAAATATCTACCTCATTTTAGATCTAAATATTGGTGTAAGTCATTAAGTAATAAATTACAAATAGTCTAAGCATACGCTTTTTATTACCTAAACCAAAGATTACATTACAATTTATGCTTTTTTTTATTTTAAAAATCTAGTCAAAACTATTTTCAAAATTTTCTAATATTTAATTTTGTTCTAACGAAAATCATAATTTTTCATCTTTTATTTCTGTTTTATGTTATGTTAGACAATGAACAGTCTCAAACTGTGGTGTTTTGATAATTTTATTAGATATGCAACTCATTTTTTATTATATTATTATTATTAATATTTAGTTTTAAATGGTAGCAAGAAGATTGAGAATCGCTTGCTCGTATAATTTTCTCAATAATGCAGCGTCAATCAAACTTCTTGCTTTTTTAAATTATAATGTTACTTTACATATTATAAATATTAAATGTACTAAAGTGTGCCTAGGAATTGTAAAGAAATTATATTTATAGTATGTATAAATCATGCCATATTTGGCCAAAAATATTTCATAAAAACTTGTATGTTTAGAATAATAATATAATTGTTATTATGTTATGTTACAAGTATTATGTTATTTACACGTCGCGTCCGTTCGTAGTGGCTCTGGAATATACAAAAAAATACAAGATCATATCATAGACATATTTTTCTGCTATTTTGTTTTAATACAGCTCCTGTGTAAGACATTTGGATAAACTAATTTAGAGTAAATACTTCTTACTTTAATCAAAACCGTGATATTTTGGAACCTACCACGGGCCACTAACGAAAAAAATTATAGGTAAAGCGATATTGTAGAATTATTTAATATATTATGATAAGATATATATTATGACAAAACATATAGATTTCCTTCCATTGTTTTTGTATGGAAAAACAATGTGAATGACGTATGTTTTATGTTGTTGTTTAGAATTTAATTTGTTTTAAATTCTGTAACCAAAGGTTTATAATAAATTTTGTTAATTAGGTATTTGGAATTAGTTTCTTATTTTAGCCCTTGCATCCTGTTTTTGTCATTTTCTTATAATTGTTATTGTTGACTTAGTAAAGTCGAATCCATGGATTCTACCCATGATTCTGCTAAGGAAAATCCAAACGCCTAATATAATTAAATAACATATAAATAATTGGAAATATAAATATTAAACACAATAAAAATAGACCATTTCTGTTAAAATTCATTTATTTTATAAAATTTCACCAGCCTTACAATGTGGAGTTTTTTTCTAGCACATTTTTACGAATTAAATTAGACCACAAGGTAAATTATTCCTGTTGGACAAACTATATAAAACTTAACTTTAGCATGTTCCCATTTTTTACTATGTTCCAAGTTTGAAGCAACCATCCTTTTTTCCTCAAGCAATTTTTCAGCTCGACTGCAACTAAGTAGGTACCTACGTTGAATTTTGTTTCAGAATGGAATGAAAGTTTCACCTGAGCAAGTTATATTCATTATGAATAAAAAATAAAAATGGTATATACACTAAAGATTAATATATTCCCGGACCCCATAATCAAGTCAGATTGCTTCATCATCCCCTCATCTGCATTGACATATTTTTGAAATCTGTACATAATAGGATCAAAGTTTGATTTAGAAAATCAAACTAATTTTAATTCATTTTTGCAACCGATCCCAACTCTTAAAACTTATCTACCTAACTCTTTGAAGCATAAAATTACGCTGCATTAAAATTGACGTTTTTTGTATAATCGCATAGCTTATTATAATGTCCGGAACTACATTAAATTTTAATTCCAATTAGGTACTTTGATTGCCAACTAATTAACTAAGTACTTACACATTACACCTAACCACTACACTTACATACTTACAAGCTATAGGGGCTATAGGTATATACATGTAGGGGCGGGGGGCGCGCTGTACATAATGGGTGAAGCGCAGGTGCAGCCAGCGGGCAGGGCCGACAGCAGGGGCGCTGCGGCCGCTAGTGCTGACGTCAGCACTGTGGGGAGCGCCGCCTCTAGCAGCGGGGGGAGGGTGGCCGCTAGAGACGCTGATATAGTGGACGCTAGGAGCGGCGCCAGCGCTGGGAGCAGCTCTGCGAGGTTGGTGCAGGTGCAGGTGCAGGGTGGTAGGGTCAGGGGCGGCAAGGCGCAGGTGGGTGGTAGGGGGCAGGGCGCGCACGCGGGGAGCACTTCCAGCGCAGGCGGCGACAGACAGTACGCCGTCGCCGGGAGACATTGCGAGTATGCTTGCTGTAAGGGAAAACAGCGGTTACATTACGGTTTTACACACTACACAGTGCAGCCGCGTATCGCGATATCTTGGCAATACCGGACACTATCATTGTTTCACTTGCATCTCGCTCTACGTTTTTATATAGGTAGACTGTAGATAAACATAATTAAAGTCACAATCTGTTTGAAAGTCCAGCTCTTTTGCTAGTGCCTAAACGCTGCTGAGGGACGAAATAGCAGCAGATGCCTTCTGATGAAGGTGGCTGCACATAGTCTCGTCGGCCATATGCCGGTAAAGGATCTTCATATCCTAGCTTTTTTGTTCAGCAGAGGGCATGAACAAAGATCAGCTTGGACTCAAAACCTTTGGTCACACTGCTAATTGAGAGATCAAGAGATCGGTATTAGATGAGGAACTAATAATTGAAATAGTATTTCTCACCTGCAGAAGCGCCAGGGCGAAGATGACAGTTAACGCGTTCATGTTGATCTCTTTGTTCAGGCTTCAGGTCCTATGGTCTGTGAGAGGCCGGCGCCGGCCTATATTCCATCCCTTATCACAAATCAATGTCATACGAAATCTATTACCAACATACCTGTCTATTTTCACAACATTTAGTGCGCTTGAACGTGTCTTTCTTACTTGTCTCGTCATTTTTGTAACACTGTTGCTAGAACCAAGTCTGTAGGTCAATAGATTTGTAATAACGTAATAATAACGTTCTTGTGAATAAGTAGGTATATTCGATTTTGACAGATCAATCAGGACCTCAGACAAAAGTACTACGTAAATATTATGGGCAGTAGGTACACCGTACAAATAAGCCATTACCCACCATAGAATTTTTATCAGTCACATTAATATCTTCCTTTTCGCGGGAATCGAACCTGGGACCCTCGTTTCTGGCAAAAGCAAAGCCAAGAGTTAAGAGTTCGTGCAGATAATAAATATCTCAGATCCAAACGAATGTAAACTTGTTCTGATTTTTTATTAATTACCTTTACAATAGGTAGTAGGTATACCTACTTAGATCATAGATACAACGTTAGGTCATCGTCATACGAGATTAAGTAGACCGACATTAAAAAAAGTTAATAACGATACTGTACAAATCGTTTTACGCAAATCTGTTATTAATAATAAAACAAATAAACTTGACAAATGCGAGTTAAACTCGATTGGAGAGGGTTCCGTACGTTGATTATGTATTTACAGTTATTTTTCTATTTTATTTATGTTTGCCCTTTTTTAAGACCATAGACTTCTTATAGGTACTAAAGAACTATTTTCTGTATTTTTGTCAATATTCTAGCCTCCGTAGTTACAGAGATAAGGGTGGGAATGGTAAATTTTCGTTCTTTCTTGAAAAAATTTTAAACTATTCATTGCAGAATTATAACAAAAATATATTTGAGATCCTTACAATAAACCCTTTCATTTGACATGCCACACGATACGGTTTGCAAAACAGTTCTTTTTTAATTTTGATTTCATAATTTTTTTTTCAAAATTCATTTATTTTCTACCTTCCTCTTTGGGTCACAAAATAGCACATGAGTACCTCAACTTATTTGGTCCAGTAGTTTCGGAGAAAATTTGGTGTGTAAGGCGGTCGCCCAGAAACGAGTTTTTTTTTCGTTCAGAACCCTAAAAAAGCAAGAATACCTATTCGTAGTACCAATGACATTATAGGTTTTTTCCTACGTAAGGTATCACTGATTGCTAAATGTAGATAGTCCATTTTTTATGCGCATCGTATTTTGCAATTTAAACATAAGCTCTCCACCAAGGACTCGGGAGTAACCCAGGGCTACAATACTGAGGGTAGCATGAGGGTAGGCATACATTCACAAACAACTTCTTTGCCTTACCTTTGAAAAGCCTTTGCCTTATCTGTCATACAAAACTGCCGTAACGGCGCTTAAATTTTATTTACACAACGAAAGTAGTACCTATATGTACTGACCTCTTCAACTAAGCCTTACAATCATATCCGGCAAATATGCTTATCTTGGGCGCAGCAAATAGTTTCAGTTCTCGGATTTCTTTATTTTATGTTATCCACGCCATAAGAGCACGGTGCGTGTATTCCCCATTACAATATACAATAATAATATATTTATAAGCCCAAATGATGCTTACGTGACAGACACCACGTATTATTTTTTTGCTATATTATCATTCATTAGAGTGAGCGCGGCAAAGTGACGTCATTTGGACGTAACTTAGTTGGTGGTATCCGATTAGCAATCTCGACTGCATCACGAAAGATAAAACCGGAATTCCTTGTAGATTGCGTCATTTACATTACGATAATACAATTCAACCGCTTTAAAAATGTTATCCTTTTTTATACTTTAGTACACAGAACCCCATGGTCAGTTAGTTGCCTTGGATGTACCGAATTAACGTAGGTGAGGGTGGCCAATGTAATCAATTATCAGAAGACGTTCTTATCCTTATGAGTATGGTGTCTGGGCCATTAAATAATTTGGCAAGGACAATTTTTGACATTTTTGACCCCCCTCTGTCCCCATGTAAGAGCACATAATTCTGTGGCACATAAGATTTCTCGGACGCCCCTCCCCTTCCCTTCTTATCGAAGATTTTTTCTGGTTGTAGAAAAATATTAATTGCACTAAACCTCATAATTTGAGGTAAATCTGATTTAAGTTTTTGTTATTAATATTTTGAGGACATCCCCTCTCCCTTGGGACATTTACGTGGTAGATTGGTTTCTATGATTGAGATGCCAGAAGAGTGTTGTACCCACTTCTCCAGTCCGCCTGCGTTTGCGCCCGGTCCAGTGTCCAGGAGTAGCAACCGGCGACGCTTGTGATTGTAACTTACAACTTGTACCCCGGCTGAGAGTAGCACTACCATACCAACTAGGCTGAAGGGGCTCAAGATTTTTTCTCTTTCTCTCACTGCATTTACATCGGTAATTGACCACTGACCAATGATTGTCTCAAAAATTGAAACCAGTTCACTCACAAAGTAAATTAAACAACTGTAAATAATTATTATGTATTTATTGATTGTATCCATAACATTACGTAAATTATACATATTAAAAAAATAATAAATAACATACACCCCATGTGTCCAGGGAATACTGGCGCGCCGCGAGTGAACGAATGAGATTGCTATCGGAGGTGAACATTGCTGCGGCTGGTTTCAGGGGGTGAACAAGACAGAGTTAGGGCCTTATCACACTGACGGTTTCCGAGCGGATTCAAAGCGGAATGGGTGCGCAGCGTATACGCCACGCGTCCGCGGCGAAAACGTCGCGGACGTGAAGCAAATACACAGCGCTTTCGACGCTTGTGCGTGGCGTGATTGCAATACGCTCTCTGAACGCACACAACAAAATGATGTCCGCGGCGAATTCGCCGCGCGTCCGCGTATTCACTGCGCACCCGTTCCGCTTTGAATCCGCTCGGAAACCGTCAGTGTGATAAGGCCGTTAGGTATGAAAGAGTAATTGTTAGTATTTAACATGCTCTCTATGCGGCTAATGAATATATCGGATGTCAAGCGTTTGCAAACTATCCGATGCGTTGACGTTCAGGCTCCTTATCCGATATCGGACGTAGTGTAAAGTACAAGTTGACCTGTTCTTCCCATCGGCACGATATGTCCGACTACAAGCGATATCTCTCACATGCAACGAAATTATATAAAATATCACACAGCAATTATTAAAACACAAACGCCTCCTCATAACGTTTAGTATTAGAACCCATTTACATATTATAATGATGACCTTTGAATCTTTAACAACGAAAAATGGGACAGATTAAAGGAAATTAAAATTTAACCGTTAGCATTTTAACAATAGAGTATTTTTCTGTCTTCAATACTAAATCCATCATATCACTTCATAAATAACCTTATTGGTTCTTTATACTATCAATATCAAAAACAGACTATCGGACAGTGTGAAAACGCCACGAGTCTTAATAGTTGAGAACAGCATTAAAATGAAAATATAATATTAAAATTATTGTAACGCACGCATATCTTCCTACAACTACCCTCAAATACCTGCAAAGCGCAGGAAGCTGTTGTCCCAATTTGCCTTTGCCCTTACATAGTATCCATTATTACGATAATATGAGCGTGCGCCGGTGGCGGTCATATACAAACGTATAGATTGCCGTGCAAAAAAAAAAATACAAAACGTCGTTAGCGTTCTTTTATTTACTAACGATCAATATGCCACTAGCTGGCCCAGCAGAAGTTATTCTGCAACATTTTTTATATTTACATATACGAGTATAACATATACCTTATGTCACTCAGAAATAATGTAGCTTTCTACTGGTGAAAGTATTTTTGTAATCGGTTCAGTAGTTTTTTAGTTTATCCATTACAAACAAAAAAAAAAAAAAACTTACCTCTTGATATTCTTAGATAGATAGGTTGTTATAATTATATACCCACAAAATCTAACGCTCCAACACAGAGTCACTAACGGTTACTTAAATTGCTCCTTAGTACAGAATTTGTATGGTGAATGGTGATTCTTTACTAAGCAGCGATTAAAGTAACCGTTAGTGACTCTGAGTTGGGGCGTAAGTCATTCTGTCGTAGTGAGGTAGAGAAACTAATCTAAATACGGTTCATATTTAAATTGAATTGTACATGATTGATAAATCTGACCACAAATAGCCTAGTTAAATCGTTGATGAGACCAGGATGGATAGACTTAATCACAGTAAATTTGATTTGGATAATAGGCCTGCTAGAACAGTCGGTAAACCTAATAAGATCAATAAATCGTCAGTAAATAGTCTGATAATGATTAATATATCTAGCCTGTGTGACTATAATTTAATTTTAGAAAAAAAAATCCGCTATACATAACATAAGCAATTTGGAACGACATAGAATAATCTTTTGCACGGCAAAATAACTAGTTCATGGCTCACTACTTAACAAATAATGTACTTTGCGCGTCATACGCAACAACGTACGCCGCGGTCGTGCGTTATATTTTGAACACACACAGATCACATTCCATCAGCGGGTGAAAACCGAGTTTCGGCGGGTGAAAAACCGAGTTTCGATGGGTCAACAAATATATTGCTTGTCTCTGTTGCTTTGTGCGTACATTCGTTTGTTTTACGCGAGATATGAGTACGTGTCTAAGGTGCCGGGCGCTCGCTCGAGGTACTGCTTGTCGATTAGGGCTTCGATACATTTTTTGATCATCGCCACCGAGGGGGCGAAGGAGCCGCGCGCCTGTGAGACCACTTCTTGAATCAATTCCGTGTGGCGAAGTACCTGAAAAAATCATTGACGATTGATACATTTTAAATTAATAATTTTACTTATTTGTAATATTTTTCAAAATATTAGATTCGTAATTAGTTCACTTGGTGAAGATTTTGTTTTTATTTTAACAAGAAAGCTGAGACTTACAGTGTGAAACGAATGATTAATACTCCCGATTTAATTTGTTTTACTTATTTCTAATATGTTGGATTCTTTCCAAAGTTTGCTTGATGTAGGCCGCGTGAAGTCGGACAGGGAATTTCGCACCACCCGAACTCCTCACATTGGTAGTGTATGGGAATGACAGTGGTGGCGGTAACATCTTAAGTGGTGATAAGATGGTAATGACGGTGGCGATGGTCGTGGTGATATTATTACCTTCCTCTGCTTCATGATGCGCACGAGCGCGGCTTGCAGGTACATCTTGCGGTCGTCGTCGCAGTGTGTGGCCTCGCTCGGCGTGTTACCCGCCGGGTTCGTCGGGTTGCCTACACACACAGATATAGTGATACATTTGACTCACATTTTTTTAAGGACACATGAATTTACTTCTCCGAATTATTTTGTTTATATTCGATAACAAAATTTACAAACAATTTGCCGTCGTTTCATGAAACACAAAACACAAAAGCATTACAATGAATTGCCGGCCAATAAGTTAAGTAAAAGCGGGCGCGGTCGTTAGTTGGATGGGTGACCTGATTGGTTGGTGGTGAAAATTATCTTGAACGATTCCGTGCTTCAGGGGCACGTAAAGCCAACGGTACATGTTACCGTAAGATGATAGTCTTTAAGCCACACCGCAGGCCTTCCCTGAGAAACGAGCTAACGATCCACCTGGTGTCACGTCAATATCATCATAAACATCAGCAGCACCAAACGCACCGCTGATACCTTACCAAGAAGTCAATAGCTTGTAGCCGCACGCACCTTGCGCCCCGATGTTGGCGGAGCAAGTCAACCGGATCCTTGTCCGCTTGCAGCTGAAGGCCAGATTGAGGGCGAGGTCGTCCCCCTCGGCGGAGAGCAGCCCCGCCTCGAGCACGGGCCGCGCGTGCCGCTGCCAGCCCTCGCCCTCCAGCTGCAGCGCCTCCTGCGCCTCGTGCACCGGCACCCGGTCTGTCGTCTCGAACATTAGGAGGAGGGCGCACTGGGAGAACACACAAACTGGCTTATACACGGTTCAACTTGGTAGTAACTGAATACGAAACTATCGCGTTTAGAGCCCGCGCAGACAGAAAGAATTCGTTCTGCGTTCGGTGTTCTTTGTATTTCTGGTAATAGAGCACGAGCGTTCACTCTGGCCGGCGCGGTCTGACTGCGTGCCGTCTGTGCGGCGCTATACAGTTGCAAGCGTTACAAAGAACGAGGAACGGAGAACGAACTACTCAGAATGGCTGAACTGTTTCTGTCAGCGCGGGCTCAAGAGTTGATTCTATATTGTGTTGAGGTTGAAGAGTGAACACGTATCAAGCAATTAAACTTACATTCACATTATTTATTCTGTGATTTATTGTATTTAAAGGAAAATTAATGATCGAAAATATATGAGCATAAATCAATGATCAAAATATATGAGATATTTTTTTATTACCTGAACAGGATTGCGTTATTAGAATTATGACACCCAATTTATGTCTGTGAACACCCATTATTTTTGTAACAGTTAAAGGATGGATGAAGCCCCTTACACCACTACTAACACACAACAATAGATAACAGTTAGGAATTCTCACCTGTGGTGTAGTAGCGCTAATGTGGTATACTCGCTGGGTGTACCGGGTTCGAAGCTCGCCCGTACAGAGATGGTGGAGCCAGGCCAATCTCCGTCCACTGAACGAGGCCCGGTAGAAGGCCTCGAAGAGGCGCGCAGGCCTCTCCAGCTGTGCGGGGGGCGCTAGCGGCGCCATGGCCCCGCCAAGAGGCCACGCGCCAGCCTGCAGAACCTGTAGAAAAGGTCGTTTCAATCTTAAAACGCTATACATTTTTACAGGAAAGGTAAAAGCCCATTATAGGCAAATTAAGTTGGAGACATAAGTGAACGCAACAATCCGACGTTCGGCAACAACTGCCTTGTCTTGTTTGACAGGTGTAGAACGTACACGCAGCTTTAGTAAAGATGTTTCACAATCTATTCGATTGACTATCTGAATTGTTAAATTAAATTAAGAAATGAGGCCATGACTTTCCCAATCTAGACAGACACGCACACAAATACACGAGCAGGATAACGTAAACGTACGTATGAACGTACGTGAATGCGTGCGCGCATGTATTTCAAACTCAATTTTGTTTTTTTTTATGGAAATAACAGACAAACGAGCTGACGATCCATTTGATGGTAAGTGGCTATCGACTCCCATGGACATCAGGGACACAAAGAGAGAAGAAAAAGAAAGATAAAGATAGATAGTAATAGTGGTGACCTGTATATTGAAGCCGGTGTGCGTGGCGAGGCCGTTCTCGCGCAGGTGCTGCTGGAACTTGGTGTTGAGGTCGGCCGACACCGCGATGTCCGTGAACATGCGGTGCAGCTTGTTCGTGAACTCGTATCCGCACGCCGCCTGCAACACACCACCAACCGATACATAGCTTCACACTCAACACTTCACACTCATAGCCCCACGCTAGGTTCAGCCATACAAGCCGAAAATCCCAGCTTACTATAATTGCTTTACTATCATCACAGCAGCAGTTAACACTCATATTATTTGTTGGTAAATATTATTTGTATGGAATGGAGTGTTCTGTGATGTCGGGCCAAAGATCCCGAGATCCTGGATTGTACGACACAACTGGGCTTGCCTTGTTCTGACAGCCTACGCACGCCACTGACTATGATTCCCTGTGTCGTGGGTGCCGTGGACAACACACGCCCAGACCGAGAACAGAAATTCAAACTCATAATTCAAATTTCTGCCTCGCTGGAAATCAAACCCAGGACCCTTCGAATGACGTCTCGGTATGACAACCATTACGACGATGATGATGCTGATGTCCTCCTCGACATGTCGGTCAATGGCGAAACTCTGGCTACTATTTTAAAATACCTTAGTTTGGATGGGCATGATGTTAGCGAATATGACTTTCAAAACCAAATTTAGTTTTAAATGGTCTGTTGCATTGACCATTACGACACGCGTGTCGTCATAAACAACAGACTTACAACAGATCAAATTTACAATTACTTGCTGGTTGAAGAGTTTTTCCGAGTGCGCTATTGTGGTAGGTACTGGAACCGGTATACGGCTGGACGTTTTCCAACCTTCCCCCATATGAGATGGCTCTCCTTACTACTATGTCTACTCTACCTATGTCTATACTCCATGCCCTCACCTTGAGCCTGTTGATCATGGCCTCCTCCTGCTCCATGGAGGCGGACAGCTGGTGGATGAGGCGGCGCGCCAACGCCCGCGCGTAGTGCTTCTGGAACACGTCCTTGTCGTCCACGTACTTGAACACCACGATGGCCGCCGACAGCTTGTCGTCCGCGTCCGCGTCCGCCGCCTTGCGACGGAGCAGGGCGTCGCAGTATCTGTGGCACAACTAAATATTTCAATTCAAAAATAAAAACATGCTTTTTAACCGACTTCAAAAAAAGGATGAGGTTCTCAATTCGACTGTATTTTTTTTATGTTTGTTACCTCAGAACTTTGGACTGGGTGAAATGATTTTGATGATTCTTTTTTTAATCGAAAGCTGGTGCTTGTCGTGTGGCCCCACATAAATTTGAGCGAGATCTGACAATGGCATCCATGTCAAAAGCATATAAGTCTTAAATTTGAAGTCGGTTATTTTTTTGTTAAAATTTTAGATTATTGTGTAATAAGCTACACGTGAATTTAATATTTTTTCTCTTTTCCACTCATTGACTTTCTCTTTCTTTTACTCAGCCACTCTCTTTTTCTTTCAATACTTATAACTTTTTTGCCTTTCAATACTCATTCGCTTTTCTCTGTCAATACTGGTTCGTTTTCCACGCTCAATACAATGGGTATTCTCTCTCGGTCCATTTTTCATTCGTTCTAACTCACCCTCACCCACTCTCATTCGTTCCTACTCACACTGTCATCTCTATCTCTCTCTAACTCTCACATGTTCCCCACCACTCCTTCACTCTTTCTTTCTCTCAACCATCCATTCTCCGTCTCTGTTGCACAGTGCACGCATACACTATGTAATGTTACCCACTTGGCCAATAGCTCGGGCGCCTTCGCCGGCTCGCCGGGCCCGCGCGCGTTCACCACCGAACTGCACGCCTGCCAAACAATAACACTATTCTCATTTCATTGGTTTTTACATTGCATTTGATACATAATCTTGTCCTAGGGAGAGCGCCCACAAATAGTTTTTTTAGACTTCAAAAAAGAAGCATTTAGGTTGTATTTTTTTGGTATTTTTATGTTTAGTTACTTCTTAAACTCCGTGATTTATCATCCGATTTGGATATTCCTGTTTTTTATACTATTATAATATTATAAACTATTACTGTATATATCAAAATTGAGATCTGATGAGAAATTAAGGGACCTACTCAAATATAAGATACACATAATATAATATGGCTATAGTAATACTTTTATTTTAGTAACTTTTAATTTATTTTAGTGGTCCTTATCAAACGCTATTTGGTATTTTTTTTGTAAAATTTTGATTATATCAACTAGCTACTCTCAAAACATTACTGTATCGCCACAAATAGCCTCATCTATCCAGTATATGTGTCCAACGTATGTATGTATGTATAGACATACCTTGTCGAGCGCCCCGATGAACGCCTGCGCCCCTCCGAACACGTCGTTGAACAGCTGCGTGTACTTGCCGTGCAGCGACAGCATCGCGGTCACAAAGTGTGTGTGAGGCTGCGATACACATACATACATACATGTAATGTACATTGACGAGCGTGGAACAGAAACCATAGGTATGTCATTTGTTCTATGAATGTTGGTCTATAGATACACTATGAGTTTAAAATTATATCATCGCGTTTTTAAACTTGCCTATTCACGATCCATTTTGAGTACTTCGTGTGTTTAATATGCTTAGATACACTAATTATTTTATTTATATTAGTGCGTTACTAATTTGTTTCAACCGTGCTACAATTATTTAGAGCACAAAACAATCTAATTTAAATTACTTGTGAGATACATTATGTTTTAATACGATATTCAAGTCGATCATATTTAGAACATAAAAGATTTTTAATATTGATATGGTCACTGTAAGATTGTATAACCTTACAAGCTAATTACGTAACAACTTAAGACAGAAGGACCCTTAAGTAGGGACTGAATAAACTAACCGACTTGGTATTACATGGATCTCACAATTTTTTACGGTAGAAGAACTGAGTTGCGAGACTTGGTTTTTGACGTGACAACGTTTATTAAAACAATGAACGCCGGGTGAACTCACGAAAAAGCATGACTCACTGTCACGTTCCGTGACGTCATGTCACGTTCGGCGAGCGAGAGCGCGGAACAAGCGATAAAGAGGAACGATCGGCTACGATCGGCCGAAGCGTTAGGTTCGTGCCGCATGTAGCTCTCTTCCTTCACATTGTTACTTGTAAATAATCTGTTCATCGAAGTAATAAACATATTTGAATTAATTAGTGCAAATAAAAGTTAATTTATGAATCAAAATGTAGATTACATTTCACTCCTTTTTCTATACAAAATAATGGTAATTTAATTAAAATGATTCAATTTTATCTATAAAAGTATGCAATCATTTCATCAATGTTTTGTCATGACGTTGTCACGTTAAACTACCGTCCGTAAACCGACTTTACAGACAACCATTTTTTTTACAAGTTATGTTTTTGATGGCTCGCTTTTTTTAATAGTCCTAAAGAGTATCCCTTACTATTTCTCCCTCTACCACTGTATCAGTTGGTAGCGGCGGTGATCGGTCCATACCTCCTCGTTGCAGTGGTCGCCGGCCAGCAGCTGCAGCCCCTCGCGCGCGGCCTGCGCGTGCGCCGCGTCCACCAGCGGCCGCAGCGCCGCCGCCCCCAGCGGCTTCAGCAGCGTGTACAGCCGTCGCAGGTCGTCGCGACGCTACACATCACAATCAACGAATTAGCTCGTATAATTAGAATAAACTATCTCTCAGACCTCCTGAGTGTGCGAGAGTGAGTCGAACACATGTAGCACACCTAACTTCCATAGAATAAGATTTACAATAAAAACACTAACTTAAAAGTGACCACCCTGGAAAAGTATGTTTTTCCGACTTGTCAACTTATTCACGCGAATTACGAAATGTGTTTTATGGAAATAACTAATATGTATTTATTTATTTAAACTTAATTGAACCATACAAAATGTATTAGTACAAAAGGCGGATAATTAATTAATATGCTATTAATTAACAAATAAAATCAATATTACCAATATAATCCCTCCGAGGGGCCCTACCATCAGCGGGCTGGATTTAGGCGCCTCTTACGACACCCATCCGACGTGGGATTGGGGTTAGTATTCTAAGCCGCTCCAATACGGCTATGTGTGTTTTACACTATGTGGTCGCGACTACAACGAAAGACTGCTTACCTACGCCAATCTACACGCTCACCCTGTATCAAGGCCCATAATTTGCAATCCAAAGGCATATCTATTTTGTCAATAGAATTAGTACAAGTGGTTTAAATTTTAAATCTACCATTATCAATGGTGACCGACCTGTTCAGCGCGGGGATGGTCCTCGCAGGCCTCCCGCATGAGGCGCTCGGCCTCCGCGTGCAGTGCGGGCAGGTGCGCCGCGACGTAAGCGCGCTCGTAGCAGCAGCGCGCCGCCTCCACGCTGCCCGAGTGCAGGAAGCGCGTCGCCAGCGCCACCTCGCGCTCCAGACCTGGGGGGCAACTGGTTAGCTCGTCCTTGACGGTCACCACTGGTTTTGGGCGACTTGTAGTACTTTTGAGTCACCAAAATATTTGAACCACTTTTAACGACACTATTTTCAGAAAAAATAAAGTACAGTCAAACAACGTCTTTGTTTCTCACCATCTGAAAACGGTTCACCAACATCATGATCACGATGACTCACCATCCAACACCCGCTGCATGTATTTGGACACGTCCCCCTGCTGCAGCAGCTCTGCCGCCAACGTGGCGTGGTACGCAGCAGCCGCCGACAAGAACGGCTCGAGCACCAGTCTGTGGTACAGCGCGAGGGGCGCGCGCACGCGGAACGACTGCACGTGCACCGTCGACATGATGGCCTCCCGCAGCGTGTGGGCGTCCCGCGGCTCGGGGGGCCCGTCGCGCGCTGCCCCCAGCGCCGCCACCACGCGGGTGGTCAGCGCCGTGCCCAGCGTGCGCAACAGCACCGTCTCCCATATCACTAGCCCAAGCTCGCCTACCTGGAAACGAATTGCGATTAAAATATATCGATATCATTACTATATTCACAATGTTTATTTATACAGTGCGTCCAACAGATATTACTGTGATGTAGGGTGTAATACAATAACAGGATTTATTTCCATAACAACTTCGTTTTTCCCACAAGAATAGTACCATCTTGATTTCCTCTGCTCTGTCATTCTCATACATCCGTTTCTATCTACACATTCATGCTTTTATTCATACGGATATCCTGCCGTAGCAGGATGGAATGCTTGAATAATCACTATGTGGGATAATACTGACCTCGAGTTGTCTGGAATCATGTTCGGCGCAACTGACTGTGGCAGCGGAGCCGTAAATTATTTCTGCGTCGGATACCTATAACAGAAAACATCCTTCATAACTGCCCAACTTTATACGTAATATGATAGGATTGTGGACTTTACGTAGAACGAAACTTGTGTTAAAATGAAAGTGTGAGGGCTACCTGAAGAAGTGAAAGGGAAGGAAGAAATTTACATTTAACTTTGGTATTCACTGTTCTGATTTCTGACGGGGAACAGTAAAAATATTCAAAACTATAATAATTGTTGTGCCAGTAGTAGGGCATTCATGAAGCCAATAATCAAGAACTTTATATAGATTGCACCAGCAAGTACCAGGACAACATAATCAGTGGCGTACCTTCTGCCGCTTAACATGCTGCAGGTTGAGGTACGAGTACAGGCTGTTGAGGTACGCCACGCCCTGGCTGTACTCGTTCCATGCTGTCACGTATCTGAGGAATATAAAGTTACACACTATACACGATATCAGACTTGAGAAGCGCTTAGAAAAATGCATGTTTGAAAACATACGAATTTTGTGAATGTTCAAGCATTTACAGATTTAAAGTCAAACCAATAAATCATTAAGATTAGCTTTCTCATTTCAATTAATTTTAATAATAAAACCTTTCTACAATTTTATGTCGCGCTCATAAGCTTGTCTATGTGCAAGGGAGAACACTTATATTTTCGCTATGTCCGTCCGTCTGTACGAAGCATAGAGCATAGACCCTTATTGCTAGGAAGCTATAATTTGGCATAGATACCGTTTTGAATTTTAATACATGAAATATGTATTATAGAATAAAATTGTATAGTACAAATTGTAGAATAACAATAAAAAAAATATTTTTTTGAAAATGTTGATGAATTTTTTTTCGTCGCGTACCCCAAAGTGTGGGGTATAGTTGAAAAGGTCTCTCGAAAATATTATGGGTGTGATAAAATTATTTTTCTATTTAGGGATCCGTTTGCGAAATATTTGGCTTTAAAGTGGTAATTTCGGTGAGTCAAGTGTCCTCTCCCCTGCCAGCTAAACGGTCTGAGTTGGACAAGTGAAAAAATTCACAAAAATAGATGATGAAACTATCACGGCTATGTTAGCATAAGTAGTTATTGAGTAATAATCGACAAAATTACAACTTCGGAAGCCTGACACGCACTTGCCCGGTTTTTGTAATGTGAAATGAAATGAAATGAAATAATCTTTTATTCATGTAGGTATCACTGATACTCTTATGCACGTCTTTTTTTTTAATCTACCAGCTTTTCGGAAAGGTGCTTTGTCATGGAGGAGAAGAAAAGCCGTAAAGAAACTCCTCAGCACATCTTTTAAAAATAAAACTTATAAAACTAATGTCTTTGCGATACGACGTAACTGCAAATATATTATTTCAGTTGTACGCGCCAGCCTTCGCTAATCGACCAGTACCTGGCGAGCAGGCCGTCTCTGAAGTCGGAGCTCTCGAGCGAGGCCTCGCCCCGCACGCGCTCTAGGATACCGCTCACGTGCTCCTCGAGGAACGTTCTGGAAAAAGCGAACACACTGAACTACTGACTGACTGTCAGGGACCCTGTGATTACCATGACAGCTAAGATTAAGGGTGCTTTTCCACCAGAGATGTGCTATGCAGCTAAGCTGCGAAGATGTGAAATCCAATAAATATGATTGGTTCAATAAATTGATTGATTTCCACCAATGAATATGACTGGTGGATATCAAATGTATCCATAGCAACGTAACATAGCACATCTCTGGTGGAAAAGCAGCCTTAAGGTTGGATCTAGAATACGGTAGCAGGAGTTCGCACATGAGAATGGTTGCAACTTGTATAGGTTCTAGTAGGAGATCTCTGAACTCGCATTTTCCTAATCTCAGTACTAAAATATTAAAATACTTAAAATTAAACGCCACAAACGTCAAAAAGGCACATTCAGCTGCCAAATCGGTTACAAACACAAATATGTCGAGTCTATTCAAAACATAACTGTTTGTCTCGCAAAAGGTGTTAAATTAGAATTTCATCGAAAATTTCCCATACTAAAATCTGGAGTAATGTCATACCTGGTTTCATCGTAGAGTTTGTCTGCGAGCGGCTCGGGGTGCGCGACGCACAACGCGTACACGTCAGAGAAGCGCGTGTTCCACACGGAGCGGTCCACAGCCTGCAGGGACACTACGCCCGCCACCTACCGGGGAACCACACAACACGTCAAATACTACGCGTGGCTAAGGGGTCTGTTTAAAAGCAAGTCTTTTGACATGAAGAGCGATGATCAGGATCTTGCTTCCGATCGCGATATGTGGAGGAAATGTATTATATCTCCGACGGTCGTGAAACCCATGACAAGGTCTAATTTCAAAATCTAGCTCGGAAACGGGTTATCAGACACAATCCCGAAGGTGAAAAAATGACGTGTATAATACTCGTATATGAATAAATTATTTTGAATTTGAATCAACGCACAGACCAAACCCTTAGGGCTAGAAACTTAAAATTTCGCAGACATATTTCTCTTATGACGAAGGCATCCACCGTCAGGATTTTTCAAAATTCAACCCCCCAGGGGGTGAAAAGGGGATAAATATGATAAGCTTGTTTTCCGCATGTGAAGCTGCAGGCAACAGCTAGTAAGTAAATACATACAGTTTCCTTTAGTTTGGCCCATGTCTCGTCGAAGTCAACGTGTCGCGGCTTCAGAGACATCATCAGGACTGTCTCTGTTCCTTCAACCTGAAAGGAACAATTTTAAAACGTAAACAATTAAATTTATCATATAAGTACCAACAATAAATCAGCCAGTCATAGAATCTGCATTCTGGGTCATGAGATTCACTGAAAAAAATGTTACAAAAAATATTTATATCACTGAAATCAGGACACAGAAAACAGACAAAAACAATCAGAGTCGTTAAATTTACAAATTAGCTCACAATTCAGTGAATTTGTAAACAATGGATTAACCCCAATTTCTTATTTACTTGATAGTAAATACAATTATATTGTCTTACATATTACACAACATTACACAATAAGTACAGATAGAAATTCATCTAATGAGAATAATTTTTTTACAATAATTTTTAATGAATAAATTTTTCTAATATTCCTTTCTTTGTATATATCAATAATGATTTAATCAATAAGGGGAAGGTGATACTAAATAAAAAAGGTTCTGTTTTGAACACCAGTTCAATAAAAAATAATTATTGAATAAAATATCATCTTGAATACTGTTTTATAGCAAGAGTTGAACATAAACAATACACAAAGTGTTTCCAGATTATCTATTTCTGTATCAATACAAAACATAAGAGGAACACAGTCATTTTGAGCTAAAATTAGATTGCTTTTGTCCTAATAAACAAGGACTACTGTCCAAAACATGCAGGGAGTCGTTGTGTTACTCTAAAAATAGACATAACATGCATGTAACTGTTGTTTGCCAAAAATCAGAACTAGGTTTTGTTAATTGAATAATTTCTTCATATTCAGGCCATTAACTAAATTTTAGCTCCAGATAAATTACCAATTTATTAATAAAAATGTATTGTAATAAATATACATAGAGTAAAAGTACATAAAAGCCCTTTTTTACTAATCTATATCTATAAAACACAAATTTTTTTGTACAGTTGTCCTTTAAAGACTCTGAAACCATCCAACCAATATGCCTCAAATTGGTTTCATTTGAAAGGCATAAATTCGAAGGTGATTTGAGACCAATAAAACAATGCATTAGGCACATTCGATCCATTGATAGTCGATTTTCCATTTTCCCATACAACAATTTGCTACGATTTGCAACCAATAATATGTAAAAATGGCGCATCAACATCAACCTCAACACAAAAACACAGAAAAGTTTTTAGTGTAGTGGAACACGCTGTGTATCCGCTAGTCAACTATAAAGTTTGTACATTAGTACAAGTTTGTATTTACTATTTAACAGAACTAAAAATATATAAAATGGGAATATCTTGAAGTTTTATAAGATAAAATATTAATTAGTAACATGCATTAGAATATTAATATTAATTTACATAATAAAGTAATGCAAAATGAAATAAATAAGTGTTAACAATTCTAGCAGTTCAATATTTTTGTTCTGGATGCTGTATTTACTCAGTTATTGCTATACTTATTAACATTTACGTCCCACTCTTTCCAAGGATTGTGAAGGTTGATAATGGAACTTTTTAATCTGAGCTTTAATAAAATTACAGTTCGTAATAAAACATCAAAACTAATCAATACAGTATTTCAATAAAACTGGTTGTCAATGGAAATTGTGACACTGAGAAACACCTTTGAGAGTTATACCCGTGTATGGTGTGTTATTGTGGATCTATTATTTTGTTGTTAACCGAGTTGTGAACACTAACAGAAGAGCTAAATGTAATAAGAATACTAGTAAATAAGAGATTTGGGTCACAATAGACTATAATAAGTCATTTTAACATTGATAAGAAGGAAGGACCACTCGAGGAACGTGAAAACGAAAGTCCAAGTGTGGAAGTTTGGACAAGCGAGGTCAGGGGTCTTACTGCCGCGCAACGAACTTGGCAGGGTGACAAAAACGAAATCAACTCCAACATCTCCCGCACCGAAATTACTCAGCATAATAACATAACAAAAATAATTTATATTGACATTCGCAATTCACTCAGATAAACCTACCTTTCAATCTCTTGTAAAACAATCACACACTTGCTCAGTTATTACAATAATTGGCTGCTATTAATTATCAAGTTTCTGTTTCGAATTGCCTTAGAAACGTAATTTTAATCAATTAGGTAAATATTTCGTGAAGATCGCAAGAACGAAATAAATTGCTCGACAGAACAGAATAAAATTAAATAATGACGTTTAGTTTTATAATCTGTTACAGAGACCACAGAGTATTTAAAACCACAGAATATTATAACTCCTTTCCATGGATGTATTACTCTAATTGGATATATAACTTTGTACAGGTACCTGTGGACGGATGACGTCATAACGGAAGGACCATTTTTCTATTGTATCCATGTTATCTTCTCAGGATATATCATTCGATTATAATTTTTTTTAATGATATATTAAAAAAAAAAACATCTAAGATGAATATTATAAGACGTACCGTAATAAAATTCTGTGTGTGTGGTAGTTTGCAACACTGCGCCAAAAAGTTATTGCAATTTTTCGGTGTGACATGGCGATAACAGTCATCGGGGATTTGTGAAGACTGTAGACCTCGTTGTTTTTGTTTGTGTTGCTTAAAATGTGGTTTTGTATTGTTGTCAATTATCAGTGAGAAAATTACAATAAAAACAATTATTGCATTATTTTATATTCAGTAATTTTGAAGAAATTTTAATAAAATGTTTTATTTAAATATTATATTTTTTTACGACGAGAAAAATTACCAATAGAAAGCATTTTAAAGAACCATATCAAAATAGGACAATTTTTCTAAGTTAGTGTGGACTCTAATTATTATGAAGGACAACCTCAATCCGGACTGTGATTGGTCGAATAGTCCTTAAGATATGACGTCATCGAACTTCAGGTACGTCTACAAGGTCAATTCGTTTTGATGAAAAATTTTCATTGAAAATACAGATTAATTATGTGCATAGATTATGAGATACCAATTCCTCACAGGATTTGGAAAAACTATTTCCATTGATGGAAATATGGGATAGTTTTCCCCACTGTTTCCATTGTGATTGTGCATGAATAGTCGGTGTATGAATAATGACGTGTGCCCCTGTTTAGGTAGTACCCCTGGGCCCTGACGCAAAAAGAGGGGAATATGTCAAAGACAATCCGTGGGGTCAATTTCACAGAGTACTTTGTTATATACTGGTCGATTTTCAAACAACTAGGATACCACTAGTGTAGCTTTTTTAACTTAAAAGTTTTAGGTAGAAAAGAAAACACATTTTTACTCATTTTTTTATTTGTATTAAAAGTTGACTTACATTTTCTATTCTGTACAGTTTTGTAATTTAACCACAAACCTTGAAGCGGAAATCTAATTTCACCAAAAAACCTACATATTATAGTTTCTACCGTTAAATTAAATACAAAATATGGATGCATCTTTATATCAACATAAAAATAATTATGGCAATTAATTAACGGGAAAATTAAATTTTGTAATGAATATGGCTGGCTTTTAAGATTTTAGATAGTTTAGAATTTAGATACCCTATACTTCTATAAGTAGGTACTTACTTATAAATACTGCAAGAGTATTATTAAATAATTACATTTTCAATATCAATTTGTTTTAAAATATGGGGTTGATTTAGCCTGGCACAGAAACAGTGTTGCCAAGTTAGCCACTTTTTGGCTAGATCTGGCTACATATTTAGCCACAATTTTAGCAACTCATAAGTTGACAAGCTAATAACAAGTAATTATTAGCTAATAACAAGTAATTATTAGCTTGTCAAGTCATGAGTTGCTAAAATTGTGGCTAAATATGTAGCCAGATCTAGCCAAAAAGTGGCTAACTTGGCAACACCGCACAGAAATGTCAAGAAACGATAAGCTCAAAAAGCATACATTCAATAAAAGTCTGTCACTATGAATAACAATTTATTGTTTTTGTTACCGCAATCAATAATTTCAAAATGAGATTTAGTTGTGGCTGTGAGATGCCATTGTTTGAAGTATCAAAAAATAAAAATACATAAATAGAATAATGCAATATGGGTATCAAATTAAAGAGCTCATCATAAGGATTTCAAAAAGGTATATCATGAAAACTTTTTTGATAGCAGGCGGGTTTTTATTTTTATTTTCAAAGGGGTCTAGCCGGATAAGCATGGTGATTTGGCCCCCATGAGCAATATTTAAAATAAAATGCATTTTATTATGAGCATACAATGAAAACATGATTCATACCATTTTTGACCTTCATTTTCAAACAGCTTCTGAGAAAACGTACAAAGACCTTTTTTTTCGATTCAATTTTTTTACGAAAACTACGACAGATAAAAATATGAAACCAAAGCGAAATTTTAGAGAATATTTCAAAAAATAATATAGATTTTTTTTGAGATTTTTACGTCACTTTTAATGCCTCATTTGCCTCAAATTTCAAAAAAAAAAATTCCAAGTTGTAATATATTTACACCAACCAAAAAAACTAGAGTTGGGGCGATAGCAGTTAAAACGCAAAAAACTTTCAATTCATATTTTCCATACCAAGCAATATCTACTGAAAATTCCATCAATCCTATGTCTACATTCAATTCTTATATTAATTCCTCATATTAAAAACAACTCCAAGATCAATTCCAACACGTATGAAAGAAAATTAAACGAAGTAAAAAAATCTGCTCCAAAATCCTAAAGAATCTGTTAAAAACGAAACAAAAAAAAACAAAAAAATAAGGTTTCGATAATAATTGTGTAATTCTTACTTATTAATTATTGATAATAATAAAACATTAGTCTTCTTCGTAAATGGCAATACAATTTTGAACATTAAATAAAAATATCTACACGACGATGGTACAAATTTCAGTGTTGCTACATACACGACATTATTATAAAAATGTTACTTCTGGGACCTGGCAACACTAGCATACATGCATCTACTTATAATAATATTGTTACATGTTTTGCTTAACTTTACCTCCTTTGGTCAGAGTTACAAGCAAAAATATACATATATACCTTAAGTTATTCACATTAAAATGTTACCTTTACATTTTACACTTTGTATTCCCAAGTCTCCATTCATCGAGTTAGTTCACATTTCATTCAACAAACTACCCCCATAAATTACAATATCAATAAACAATAGTTAATGTCGCCAACAACTGAGACTACCCTCAAAATAACATTAAATTGAAAGATATAGTGAAAACAGTCCTTACAAAATTGATCGTCGATAAATAATAGTCAGTTAAAATTTCTTTACATTTATTTCGATGTAGAATTGAAGGATTCAAAAAAGACTAACCGAGTCGTTCTGAAGGTAGTCCGATATAAATGTCGCCAACTTCGAGTTTCCTTTTTCTCCGACAGTTTATTTCTTAAGTATATATTATAAATAGTACAGTTATCATAATAATTGTGACATAGATACTTAAAAACTAGGATAACATTGACTTACCGGACGTTAATCGCGTTAATATTTATACGAGTTACGAGTAGGTAATTGAATCTGAATCGATTTTGAAAGGTACTCTGTCTTACGGAGAATTGACCACGAAAATAAATAAATAAACTAAAAGCGGACAGCACATTAAAATATACGTTAGACAAATGTTGAGATTAAATTAAGATTCAAAGGATCACACAGAAAAGATCTATCAATTTATAGTATAACGGAAATTAGTCAGCTTTTTGTTATAAAAATATAAGATACTATTGTCGGGTAATGGCTCAACCCATTAATGGCCCACTACTGAGCACAGGTCTCCTCTTGAGGAGGCCCAGAGCTGTCGGGCAATAAAACTTCTAAATTATAAAGATAATTCCACGTAATACACACATTATGTGCGAACGGCAACAAACTTCACCCAAACAGCATAATACCCCCCAAAATCGATTTACACATTACAAAATCTTAATAATTACAATAATATAACACGTAGTTATCATACAAAAGTCAACTATTTACAGGGTAAAACATAGAATTTACAACAATTAGAAACTGCTTTAGCAATAAATGGAATGGCCATGTTCTTTGCTGAAGTCCTTACAACCACCAAACAAAAAAAAAATGTAGTGCAAGAAACTTTCTTATAACCAAGCGTACGTGACCCCAAAATATGTAATGGCCGCGATGTGTTCACCAAAAATCAATCATATTAAAATAAAAAAATAGGTAATTGTATTTGTTCATATTTTTAAATCGCGTTTCTTTCAAGTATTATTTTTTCGGTTCCAATAGTATTATAAGATTTCTGTAGAAGAAATATACAAAAGAGAAAAGAAAAATAATGTTTTAATCTTAATATTCCCGTGCCCTTCGACATCGAAATGATTTTCTTCGTTTAATTAGCAGGACTTGGGCATGTATAACATTTAGACATGCTAGACTCATCTACCTAAGGCATTTCTATCTGATGTAAATTCTGTGGGTTAAAACATTGTTTGGTTAACTCGATTTACGCACATACTTAAACGAGATGTTTTTGAAGTTTTACTGCATTTTGAGGTCTGTTACCGCAACCGACGACTTATATTAATAAATGTATAAATTAAATAACTTGCACTATCGATAGTTAACATTATTGTGACAATCTTCGACCATTGTGAACATATCTCCCACTATATAACTCTACACTGAATACATCCATCCATGGTCCTTCGAGCAGGATAGTATTTTGATTCACTTAAACACTTTCAAGAACATCTGGAATAAGTTGCGTATATTGTTACATACAAGCCAAAAATAACGTTTTATGAATAACTCACTATATAGACAAAAAGACTCGTGGAATGACATATCTAAATGCAATACAACAAAAATTTTAATAGTTCTATGATGGCAGTAGAAAATCACTCGTACATCTGTAGTTTTTTTGATTCTCAATGTCTTTCAATGTAAGCTATTTTTGAATAATACCTTCCTATATTCAAAAATAATCTACTATTAAAAGTTAAGAACAAACACGCCTTTGACATGATTTGTAGTAAAATTATAACAAATTCAAATTTAAACATAAGAACAAGAATGGTAAATAAAATTTGTTAGCACAAATTAGATCAGTTTATAATGAAGAATACGTAAGAAAATGCAAGTCAGATGCTAATTGTAATAAATTGGAGGATATTTTAAAATATATAATCTCTATTTATCATATTTATTCATAAATACAGAACGATATAGAGAATTATTATTCAAAACCTCACCTAAGAGTAACAAATGTTTCAATCAATCATCAATTCCATAATTTATCGCAGTTAACAACTTTTACATATCGATAAAAATATCAAATATTTCAACCGAGTCAAATTATTCACCTTTGATTAAAGATTACATCAATACATATTGCTTGAATCCTAGATATTAATGTGTTTATGTGGTTATAAACGCCTTTAATTCAAATGACGTCACAGTTATACAATAATTGATCATTACTCGGTTTTTCTCTCTATGGATGAACCACACACACAACGGACTCATTTCCAAGTTCAAAACTCGAAGTAATCGTACTTATTCAGGGCTTGATGTGTTACACGTCATACTGTTTTAGTTTTATTACCTAAATCTGTCATAAATAAATTCTTAGTAAATTGAACTATGCTGTATTAAATAAATATGCTAAGATTTTTAAGTCCAGCCTTAAGACTGGATATTATGTTAGTTAAGAATTTACGTTCTTAAGTAGTTACAGATGACATCGCTTCAATAAACGACCGCTTTGAATTTGGAACTAACGTACATAGCTCATATAGCTAGCCAAACACGATCAAGTGTACTGGTCAAGTTTGCAGTTTGACTTCGGCATTCAGTGTGCATGAGATAGCTATATGGCCAGATTTATTTATTTATTTATTTATTTATTTATTTATACCATCAGAAAGCCATACCATCAAGTTTACTGGATGCCGCGTCAAGCCCGCTGCAAACTTGACAAGTATACTTGATCGAGTATGGCCAGCATAACGCTGTTAATAATTTATGTAGCTTTATTTATTTGTCCATAAATGAGAAAAACACACGTTGACTCGCTACGAAATCATCATAAATCTGTTGATTGTGTGTGCGTGACAAATTTATCTAGTTATATAGTTAAATATCCACCGCCACAGAAAACAAAAGTAGAAATATTTCACCACTTCCTCTTGTCAATGCTTCAAAAGCTATCATAACCACACGTTGATTGATCATTATTTTCACACATACATAATTTGCGTATGAATTCACTGTGGAACTGTTCGATGAAGTCATCGGCTACCTCGCTAAAATCATGAAAAGGTAAACGTATATAACTGGATCAATCCAGTTAGTTCAAAGTCCTCTCTAGACTACCGCCTGCCCACTTAGATCTCTTTAGGTCATCAAGTCTGATATCGATCTTGAGACCGCCCTGAACTTAGACAGAGAATACTATAGACGACTAATCGGTGTGACCACAAGTGATATTTATTACAAACATATCATAATAAAAACTGTTGAAGCGATAAAGAAGGACACTTACATATTTATTTACGACGGAATTATTACTTTGAGTTTTTAAACAAATAAAAAACTTTATTTAACAGTCAATGCTTGAAAAAAATACCTGTGTTTATAAACCACACCGGTATGTCTATACCATCCTCTGTCTACGTCGCTAGTCCTCAAGCTCGGTGTCAGAGTCGAGACCGGCGCGGGCCTAGCTGTCGTGCCCGGGCGCGGGGGCGGTGGGGGCGGCGGCGGCGGGGGCGGGGGGCGCCGCGGGGCTGACCATCTTGCTCTGCATCATGTTGAGCAGGATGTCCGAGTACTGCTCGATCAGCGACATCGCCGCGTTGTTGCCTGACGTTGACTCTGGAAAGAGTTCAATGCTTACTTTATTTGTATTAGAGACCTGCTCTGCGGTTAAAATTCAACCTTAATTCGATGTGTCAAAGGGTCGTCACCGGTACAGACATCTCGCTTTGCTTCGTCTTTTACTATGCGTACCGCAAATTACTGGAATAAAGTGCCTGTGTCGGTTTGCGTCTTCAATTCAAAGTCTTTTACTAAGTTAGTACGCTTTACTATCCACGACTAGGTTGTAATTAATCCTGCTAATATTCAGGGCCGGCCCGTCCATATAGGCGAACTAGGCGGCCGCCTAGGGCGCTGGGATTCGGGGGGCGCAAATCGACGGGACCGATAATTACGATAATTACCTAAGAAATTTTTATTTTTATTTTAATCGATGAAAGATTTACACAGACAAAAATATTAAATATAATGTTATATCTTTATAACGTGGATGACATGCAGAATAAGACTACCAAAGCTGTTCCAGAACCCTGTATATAGGTACCTAGCTGAAATAGTTTTTTGTCATAGAGTATTTATAATTTAATGCAACAGAGTATATGGAAAATTACAAACTACCGACTATTGCCTATATGAAAAAGAATAATACCGCATAAAAATTAATTACATCTGTGAAAATATCTAATTTTGTACCTAATTACAATTAGCTTACTGTCTTGCGATCATAATTTTTCTATTATAAATTATGACAATATTCTACAAAAAAGTCTAGTGAAGATCTCAACTTCATCAAAGAGTCGATAATTTTTGAAACCAAATAATGTAGTTATTATATTTTTATACTATCAAAAAGTAGAGATTTCAACGAACAAAAAGCGTACCGACTTTTTTTAAAAAAGCAGATATTTTGACGTGAGAATTTTCGATTGAAAATTAGGGTGCTCTTTCGATATTAATCTATAATCTATACTAATATTATAAAGAGGAAAGATTTGATTGTTTGCATTGAATAGGCTCCGAAACTACTGAACCGATTTGAAAAATTGTTTCACTGTTTGGAAGCTACATTATCCCCGGGTGACATAGGCTAAATTACATTTTTTTTAATATTTTTCCCGAAGCGAAGCGAGGGCGATTTTCTAGTTCAAAATAAGGTGAAAAAAGAAATATTCTAAATCAAAAAAATTATAATGTATGTGGGATAAACAAAGATAATATGTTTTTATCAAATTTCGTGAAAAAAAAAATTGTAAAAGATAAAAATAAAAACCGAAAACTTGGTTATTTGTATTTTTCACATAAATTTTTAAGGTACGTGAAATAAGTGTAATTACAAAAGTTGTAGATCTTTTTATTACCTACAACTTTGCTATTTAACTTATTCCACAGGACTTGTAGTTTTGCCGGAAATCGAGATAAACCGTTTTTTACGCACTCACCCCCTCCACATCCCGACCTCGCCCGTAAATTACTTTTAATTTCATTTTTGTTATATTCTCTTCCTTTCCCAATGGCTTTCATCCTACTATTATTTTTTTCACATTTTACCGTTTTCAAAGGCTTCTGGCGTGGTCTATACAGTAAGGGTTGAGGAGATTGATTCCATTCTTGCCAACCTTATGATAAGAAAAATAGAATTTTGCAACTTTATGATCCGTGAAAATGTTTTTTTTAGTTTTAGCCTTTAATACATCAAAAAAGGTATACTTAAATATGTAACAGCCAGTAGTATATTAGTTCATTGGTAACAGCGCAAACCCATTTATACCTAGTTCATAGTTAGCTAGTGACAAAATATCTTAATCTTTTTAATTAGTTTATTTAAAAAGTTTTATTTTATTTAATGGTCAGAATGAGAATTCCACAGATTTGTTCTAGTTCTAACCACGGCACGCAGTCATCACAACCTAGCCTTAACTGGTGAAAACACATTCTAGTTAAAAAACGGTTAACACATTATTAGGTAAATTATCTTGTTTATGGTAACAAATTTTGATAAAAAATTACACACTTTATTTGTTTACTTTATTGTTTTGTTACAAAATTTTTCTTAAGGGGGGCGCCGTTTTAGTTTTTCGCCTAGGGCGCCAGAAATGCTCGGGCCGGCACTGCTAATATTATAATGCGAAAGTTTTTATGATGTTTGCTACTCTTTCACGCAAAAACTACTAAACGTATTTTCATGAAATTTAACATACAGATAGACTCAGTGCCGGATTTATATTTTTATGAGTGTAGGCCAATTTATTTCCGCCGCCCCATGTACCTTTCTAAAATAATAATTTTCCGTTCATAGTAAGGAAGGCAATGAATTAGTCACTAAGGAAGTGCGTAAAAAAACATGAATTACAATATTTTATCAAAATCATCTACATCATCTTCTGAAATCTGCCGCCCATAGGACACTGCCGCCCCTAGGCCGCGGCCTATACGGCCTATTGACAAATCCAGGAGTGGATAAACTATGATGCGGAATAGGACATAGGGAGCATATTGTCCCGGTGAACGCGGACAAAGCCGCGAGCACAGCGCTAGTGTGACATACCCTTGGCGACGAGGTGGTCGAGCTTCTGCCTGGCGCAGTCGACGCGATGGTCGCCGTCAGTTGAGGATAGACTGCTGAGCGCGTGGTCACCGTTGTTGGTGGCCCCATGCCGCACGGCAGCGGACCGGAGCACCTTCTGCGTCTCCAGGATCGCTGCCTCCAGACCTAGGGGATACATGGTAGCATGGTTACAGTACGGTTAGTAACGTTATTAGTTGTTACGTGTTAGGCGCGCATTAGTGTGGGATTATACTCATAAGGTGAAAAACGCATGAAGTCAAACACGCAAAATGACAAAAAGGTAAAACGCTTTAAGCAAAATGTCAAATACGCATATTATCAAACTCATAAATTGACAAGGACGCAAATTGCACCATGTATGTACTAAGGAAAACTTCCTTACGACATTTTTTTGTATTAAATTAATTTAATTAAACTGATTTCTTTTTTAATTACAACTTCTTATTCAACTTTTAATTTTCTTTACTTTGTTTTGTTGGTGTTGTTGCGATATACTAATGCAGCCGTGAAACGCAGTGTAAAATATCACAAGAAAAACTTTGCATTCTTTGTTACTCTGTCTCCATAACCATTCTCTATGTTCAAACCATACCAACTGCCTACCAACTAAAATGTGTAGCTGGCTTAAGATTGTTTCTTCTTACTCAAATGTGTAGCACCTAATATTTATATGAATGTTTAATCTTATGTATGTATATACATCGATATCGACGGCGCAGGGTGTACGCTAACAATCAAAAGAGTTTATGTTTACATCCTATTAATATGTTACTTTCTTTATTGTCAATAAAATAAATAAATAAAAATAATAAAAAAAACATGAGAGGTGTCAAGGGACACCCGGATGGAACGAAGTTCCTTTCGATTTAAGTATTGTATTGTTGTACAGCGCCATCTCTGTAAAACTCACTGAATCACTTCAAAAAAAGTGTCGTCATTCGTAAAATCAAAAAGTGTCGTAATTTTCCGTCTAGCCCCCTTTCACAACGCGCGATAAGGAACTTCGTTCCAAAAACTCGGCAAATCATTAACTAAACTGAATATACTCAAATCTGTGATGACTACGTGTGCGTGTGCGTGCACGTGCACGTGTGCGTGTATACTGACCGCTGATGTCTGCGGCGGCGTTGGGCTCGCGCTGCAGGCTGCGGTACAGCTGCACCACCTTGCTGGCCGTCTTCGTGAGCTGCTCCGTCAGCGCGGAGCACAGCTGCGACGACGACACTGCAAACGGACAGATAGCGGGGACGTTAGCGGAACACTCCTTGATTACACTATGGTATGACCAATGACCAATTTTATATATCAAATTTGACACTTGTCAGTTACAAACAAAAGCTTACAAACATCGATTACATTTAATAAATCGATAGAAATTTCAAACACCTGTGAATTGAATGCTATGTTATTATGAGAAAATACCTATTTTTTTAATTTGATTTAAAACAATAAGTTGTGTTTACAAAGAGCAAACAATGATGAGCCTATTCAATATAAATAAGATTGGCCGCACTATATTTGTGTCTACTAAGGTTTAGATTTAATCATTTCAACCGTATCATAATTTTGCCCTAGCAGCTAATGGCACGTCATTCCGCTCGAGGGGTTGTCAAGTTTTTCTGTAGTTTTCAAGGTGTTCAAGTTACCAAAAGAAGGTCACTCAAATACCATAACAGTACACAGCTATAACTCACAGTTGGGGTCAGTGGGCGAGGCGTCCTGCTTGGCCCGCGGGCGCGCGCCGGCCGTCAGCCGCGCCGTCACCTCGCGCGCCTTCGCCGACAGGTCGCGCTCGCTGCCGCTGCGGCCTGACCGACACATGTCTTACATAACCATTGTTATACTCATAGCTCCAAACCTATTATTAACCTAGGCTAGACTTATACTCAGTAATGAGCTGTTTTGTGTATAAAAACAAAACTTAGGCTGATATTATACTTTAAGATGGTATATTAATAATACGTAGACTGGTCCGACTTTTCTGTGTATTATTGTTAAAACTTATCGTTTAATTACTCGTAGTTAACATTGTACGCCCATAGTGGGCAGGATGTAGCGATGGAAATTTCAAAAACTGTACCACACCTGTTTACCTACTGTCCACAATAAATTGTTTGATTAATTTGATTGATTGATTTGATTGATTGATTGTAGCTGCTCGAAGGAACAAGTATAACTTATTGTATTAAACATTTAAACTGTTACTTATCTATATTACTAAGTTATCATTGCAATCTCGAAAAACACGCCTTCATAAACAGAACTAAAGCAAAATACCCCAACATATGAGAACGACCTTGAACGAAGTTAAAAAGTAAGTGTTACCCAATCTCCTGCCAGTGCGGTCGGCGGAGGCAGCGCGAGGCCTCGGCTGCGGGGCCTCCGTGGTCCCGCGCTCGTCCGCCTCCGAGCTGGACTCGGAGCGCGCCGCGACGTTCGCTGCGGGCGGTATTGCGTTAATGCATGCGGTGTGAGGGCCGTTACTGTTACAGTGGGGGTCTGAGGCAGGTGCGGGCTCGCTGTGTTGTTTGTAACGCTTGGAATACTAACATCTCATCATGTAAAATGAAGTCAACATTCATCAATTTTTAGGACTGCTAAAATCTATTTTTGGCCCAGTGTTATACAATGTGGTTACTACATTATTTTATTAACATTCTTTAGAGGATGATGCGACTGTCAAGCTCAGTCGCAATCTTTTTGACATATATCTTATTATTCCAAGCCTATGGGTAAATCTTCGCTGTTAAATCACTTCACTAGGGTTGTATGTGGTATTATTAGAGTTATGTACTACTGGTTTCTTGGGTGAAAAAATAATTGGTAGTCAGTTAGCTGTGTTTGTAACGACTACATCTACGTAATACGGCGGTGAACAAACCCGACACGAGGGGTACGGGCAATGTTAATACAGGCCTCACTACAATCTGGGAACAAGGAAGCCGCACTCTGAGACGTCCATTATAATTTAGTGATTGATGACTACTATATACTTCCTCAAGTTAAATGTAACATTTTGTTTCTTTATTTTTTTTTTAACTTCAGTAGCAGACATGTAAGATATTTTAAGAGGAATGATTGATAAACAAAATTCAAAAATTTTATGTTTGAATTTCTCAAATTATTTGTGTTCAAACGTAATTGACAATATACAACCATTCAACTTCCAACCATAGATCTCTCAGGGTACGAAATGTAGATCTTTGCCAGTGTTTAAATACGAAAAAAAATTAAGCCATCATAGTAATAATCACCAGTGTAACGTAAAAACGTCTCAGAGCGCCGCAATATGTCACTAAACCTACCTGTGCTGTAAGCATTGGGTAGGCCTCGCCGTCTCGCGGTGTTCGCCGCTGCCTTGTTCATGGAGCTGATGGTAGGCCTCATGAGGCCTTGGGGCCTAGAGGGCGCGCGGGACGGTTGAGGATCGGATTCCGAATCGCTCTAGTAGAAACAAAACATGTTTTTATATTACCTATAAGTACTGTGCATCAAATCAGATAGGCCGTTATTAGCAATCTTTGGTTGGTCCAAAGCCTTTCACGACTAATTTGGTCTTCTAATGTTATATGGATAGGATAGGTACAAACTGTGGGTACAAGACGTGTGGTTATTACGCTAGCTTTATGCTCGCTTGCTACATCCATAAATATTTACCAAAAAAATATCATTTACTAGTACTACACCATTAAGATGGCGTTACGTAAGTTTGGTAAGTTTATATAATATGAAAGTCTAAGCTGATACACGCAAAACCGTGGCGCCATCTTTTATTGCGTATCGGAAAAGTGACATAGATAACGTTTTTAACCGACTTCAAAAAAAAGAGGAGGTTCTCAATTCGACTGTATTTTTTTATGTTTATTACCTCAGAACTTTGGACTGGGTGAACCGATTTGGATGCAATGTACTTCATTTGAAGTCGGTTAATTTTTTGTTACAATGTTAGATTATTAATCACTAACCTGATTGTTAAGAACGCCGACACTCGAACTCCTGGTCATATTCGACTTGTTGTTGTAGCGGGGGGCGGGGCGCACGAACCCGCTCGGCGACTTGCTGCTGTTAGCGCTAGGCGGCTGGGCCGGCTTCGATGAGCCTGAGCCAGTTGGATAGGTATTCATTTATGTTTTGAGGATGGTGAGGCAATTTTACCATATTCATTAAAACGATCCCGGTTAGAATATAACCTGGGATCTCAAGCTGTCGAGTCATAATTTTAAGTCATAATATTTTTTACTTGCATACCCAACCCAATCCCTCAGTATAAATTACAATGAATATTATTATCACCATTAAATAAATCATGATCACCATTAAATAATCGCCACCCCAAAAAATTCCATCCCTTTGTAACTATGTTTCATGTTTCGGATAGTGAACATGCAATTGCAAAATGTTCTCACATGCACATTCACATGACAGTATGTATATGTGTCAACATGAAACCTACATAATATGAACCGGTTCACTTATATTCATGACTTAAAACCATTAAAACTGAATGAAAATCAATGATTGAGGTCTATGAATCAAAGAATTTAAAAAAATCAATAGGATCCGTTCGATAAATGTACTTAATTGTTGTGTAATTGATAAAGGCAATGCTATAATTGGTATGCTTTATGTTGATGTTCAATGCAAATCAATAAACCAAAAAAAAACCTTTTGTGTATGTTTAAATCAAATTGGTTTACTTTAAGTTAAATTTAAGTATGTACATTATATTCCATAATTATCGATGAAAGATCGTTATAAAGAGTTACAAATAACACATAAAAAACCTTTACAAAATGAGCTAATATGATTTAATCACAACAATTATGCAAACCTATTATGTTTCTCACCTTCGCAAGGATCTCAAGTGGCTCCCAATTCGTTTTCGCCGAGATACTAGGATATTGTGCTTGCTATATAATATCCTTCATAATCCTACCTATCCATCCTATCTCCGGGAACGTTTTTCCTATGCTCGTCCCTCTTATGCTCCGTGTAGAACCCATCTTAAAACACTGCTGAAATTTCCACCCCACAAAACTTCCTTGTACTCAGGTTCCTTTTCCGTTCAGGCAGTTCGGCTGTGGAATTCGCTCCCGCCACGGATACGTGATTCACAAAGTATCTCTGTATTCAAGAAACGTGTCAAGGAACACTATTTGTCCTTAACTGTTTAATTATTGTATTATGCTCATTAACACAATGTATTGACTGAAAGATTGTAAGTATGTATGTTGTATTATTTGTGTATATATTATAAAATATATATTTATTTTAATATATATATATATATATAATTTTATTATTCATATATGTAAATATAATAAAGATATGTATTCCTAGTTTAGCTTTTAGTGATTATTTATAGGTACACGTTCTGTCTACCATCCAATGACTATCTCCTCTCTCAGGGCTGCTGGAAGAGATTTCTTAGAGAAATAAGCAGTTCCTTTGTGCAAATTTTGTCTATCATTGTTGTTTTGTGTAAGATTTCCTTCGTGTACAAAAATATATAAAAAAAAAAAAAAACATGCAATCATGCAAAAATGTACGCAAGTCACGCAATAAGACACATAAATTAGTAAAAAACAAAGCTGTATTAATGCTCCATTCATAGGCCTAATGGGAAGAGACACGAACTGCCTTCAGCGTCTTGTTATTAGAATATCCTAACGAGTAAGGACTAGAAATACTTACGTCAATATGCTATAGTACAACATTGATTTCAATCCATGTGATATTATCTTACGGTTGATGTATGAGTTGGTAATACGTCCCCATTCCACATATAGAAAAGTAAACATCCCATTACCATTTATCAATTCACAGTCAATACTCGAATTGCCACCACCACCAAACATTACAACAATTTCCATTACAATTGTGTTACTTTTTTGTTGTTACGAACCTTTGCTGAAGGCGAGAGATACATAATGCAAACATGATTTTTATTTTACCATACATAGTTTATCACTGTATCACATATATCGAGTGTACTAGTACACATGTCCATTTTATTAATGACTCTCAGTCATTAATAAATTTAATAAAGTAGACGCGTGTAACCAAACGACGTATGTATACAGAATATAAACCTGTGTATGTGTAAATAATAATTCTGACGAAATGTCCCATAACCACCAAGTTCCCCGACCGTCCACCGTCCACCACCAACAGGGCTGCGACACCCACCTTGCGGCGTCCGCGGCGCCGGCACGGGCTTCGCCGCGAGGTCGGACAGCGAGATGGCGCGCCGCATGCCCGCCGCCATCTCCTCCGCGTCCGAGGGGGACAGCAGCGAGCGGTTCGCTGTCCAATACGCGTTCGATTAGCACATGCGCGCGAGCATAGCGATCCGATGCTGACGTGGAAAGGTCATGGCGGAACTTACTGTTAAATGTAGCTTCCAAATAAAGCTATGGATACAGAACATTATACATTCTTGGGATATTTTTTTTCTTTTATTGCTTACATTTTGTAAAGACTATTTTCCTTAAGACCTTTCACTCCGACCATTATCAGATCGCCTGCGCCGTTTGGGACGATAAGCGTAAAAATGTAAAATCTAACACAAAAATAAATCATACGTGCAGTGAACAAATCGTAATAAATACACACGACATTCAAAAAATAAATTAACTATGAAACTTCGCAAACCATGCTCACATTGCAAATAAGTCTTAATGAAGCCATGATTTGTGATATATTGTGAAGTGCCTCTATAACAAACTGAACTAACACACGGATTTTTCGCACAATGGACCACGGTCTTGCATACGATCGCAAAGAACCCCGTTACACACAGCTTTCAACTATGCTTCAATGCTTTCAACGTGTTGTTAGGCCTTTACATGACAACAAATTAAGGGCTATCCTCACAAAAGATCACAAAATATAAAAAGTTTTTACGCGTTGTAGAAACAAAGGATCATAAAACTATCTGTATAAAGAAGCTGAACGAAAGGTAAGACGACATCTAAGACTGTCATGCGACTCAAACCTGGTTGAGGCGTGAATTTCGATGGCAGGACCTGCACCTGGATCGGCACTTTCCTGACCAATCCCCTTACTACATTCCCTGAACATATCACCGGTCTGACTCTGCCTGGGAAATTCTGATTCTCCATACAAAGTCTAGGAGCGGGACCTCTTAGGACTTTTCGAAAGGGAGTTTTGGGTCTATTGAAGCCGTAAAACGTCATCCGTTTAGGAGAATTTGTGCAGCTGGAGCTAGTGGTAGACGATTCGTAGTTTTCACTATCCAAATGTACGTCAGTCTTTGGTATTACCATTTCGTTATAAACTCTTTGCGGTAATGTTTTTAGGGGTCGTGCTTCGTTTTTAATTGTGTTATTTAGCTGCGTTTCTTGTTCTCGTTCATGTTCAAGATTTTCGTTACCGGCGTCGTTGGACACATCTACTCCTTCCACTGTGAGACCTATCTGGTCAGTGTCCAGAATATCGGGCAAACTTAGATTTCGTTTAATTTCCTTGTTATCAGGAGTTTCAGTATCCGTGTCAGCTTCTTCAAATGTCAAGGATGCAAAATTGGGCACTGTGGTTTGCTTAGTCGCTAACTTTTCGAACTTCCTAGATAAAACTTTCACAACACCTTTACCGTCATTAATATTTGCTTTTAGAGGTCGCATTCTCCATTCCTTCAAAATTTTCTCTTGCAATATCTTTCGCTCTTCCATTTCAACTAGTTTGTTGATAATCTGAAGTTTCCGTTCTATATATTTATACTTTTTAACTTCGTCGCTTATGTCTGGCGCAATATTCTCTTTGGACTCTATAGTATTTTGGCGACTATGGGACGGTACTGTTTGGTCAAAATTATTTTTGCTTAATCGGAGATTGATTTGGTCCTTGGAGTTTTTACTATAATTGTACTTGTCTTGTTCCGCATAGTAGTCTAAGGAATCTTTCGCAAAATCACTTTGACTATCCTCTATAACGTCTAAGGAATCCATGCTTACTTGATTCATCCTATCCATTCTTTGCATGGCATACACTTCTAAGCTATCCATTTGCATCTCAGATTTATTTTCATTTACATCCTTTTCTTTAACGAACACGTCAAAAGTTTTCTCTGAATTATCAATAGATTCTACTTTATTTGAATTTTTGTCATGTTTTTTATTTGAAATATAATTTTTATTTTGTAGACCATCTAACTTAGCTTTATATTGAGATGAAATTGATGAGCTCAACGTCCCCTTCTCTAAGCCTGCTTTAAGTCTATTGTTCAACTTAATAGAGGATGTTCTTTTTATAGGTTTCGGTGGCTTATGAGGTACAAACTCCATCGTTATTTTTACATTATTATTTTTCTGCCCCGAACCTCTTTCCAAGCTTTTTGTAGTATTGTTAACTTTAGTACCATTTGCTTTTTCCTTGTTAAGCTGGTTCTTATTGATCTTAGTTTGAGTATTCTTTCTAATTTGCTCTTCGAATTTCTCCAAATTCTTTTGCACGTGGGAGTTTCGCTTCTCCATCAAATTTTTTAAAGGATTTGGTTTAGATGCCGGTTCCAGAACTACTTCAAAGCTACAACTCTTCGACTTAACCATAGCTTTATTGTCACAACCTTCCATTTCACTTACATGCTTATGTTTATCCGCAAACTTTGGCTGCAATGACTTAGTAGTGTTGGCCATGTAATCTACTTTGTTCAGCCTTGGTATTTCATCAGATTTCTTCTTGTCACTAGAGTATTGTTGTACATTGTTTCCGTCAAAATAATAAGCAATATTCTTAGCTGGCGGTGGAGGCTGTTTCGAAGTAGAGTCATACAGACTTCTGGATCTTGTCACCGTTTTATGTCCCGAATGCTCGGATGTAGGAACATCAAAACCGTATACTTTGCGGATTGGAGGTTTGGGGGTTACTATAGGCGGGGCTTGTTCATGATAATCAACTTTGAGACTTGAACTTTCACACATGTAATTGTTGTACATGTAACCGGTCAAATAAGGCACATTGTTGGGACTGGATCCGTAACTTTTAGATGTGTTGTCAAATTCGTAACAACTTTTACTGTTAGGAACTCCTATGGCTTGTGATTTCTTTCTCGGTGGTCGCGCTGCTTCGAACAACATTTCTAATGGTGCACTTTTAGTACATTCAGAGTCATCAGATAAAACGCTTTCTAAAGAATTACAGTTTGTACGAGAAAGTTGGTTGTCATTGTCCAAGAACTCATCAGATAACATGGATTCCTGACTACAACTCGTTTTCATATATTTCTTTTGATTCAAGAAGAAACTCGCACTGCTGTGTCTATGAGTCTCTAAGTATCGCTCATCCGGTTCATGAATATTTTCAAACGAGCAATTCTGGGAATCGTTTAAATTATACCTGCTGTCCATCAACCTAGCTTGCTGGAAGGCAACTTCGTTACCGTACTTTAGGAATATTTCGTTCGAAACGCTAGAACAATTAGAGTTGTCACTCAAAACGGATTCATTTGATCTGGTTACACATCTTTTGGTTAGAACACTTTGACATCTATACATGCCGTAGTTCGGGTGCATGGAATCTTCGTCCATAATATCATCAAGATTAGACGGCATATTGCGTGGCAATGTGGAACTCTTTTGGCCTATGCACGTTGGTTTCGTTGGCACAACAGGTTTCTCAAATGTACCACCGTAAATTTCGTAATTGGAAACAGATCTACGAGGCATGCCGTTCGCTTTGGCTTTAGTATGCTTCTTACAAATCTTCTTAGAATATAACTTATTTTTGCAACTAACATCTTGGCTAAGACTACAATCCTCGAGAGAATCGGAAGAGAAATTGCCGTCATCTTTCTCCTCCACTTCTTTACTCGGTTTTAAATCTAAATTACCTAACGAGTTAGGTTCAAAGTCGTCTAAATCTCCGTACTTCCGCGTTATCTCTGCTATCATTTTTTCGGTGTCACTCTGAATAGTATCTACGATGCTTTTGCCGCTATTTTTGATCCTGCTATCGAGACCAACAAAAAAGCTTAAGGAGTTTCTCTTTTTAGGATCTAGTGGATTTGCTTTAGGCTTTTCTTCATTCTTATTTTGACTCTGAAGTACTTTATCAGCCCATTTACATTCCTCTGAAACTGGCGACACGGGACACGATTTATAATTCTTGAATATGCTTCTAGCGTTGGGCTTCGGTGTTTTAGGTTGAGGTTTGTCAGTCAAATTGAGATGTAAATTTCTAGGCGGCACTTTCGGAGGTTCCTTGTCCTCGTAAGCATTCGGAAAGAGTCTGTTGAATACTTTGGAAGGTACCGGTTTCTTTCCCATATCAATAGTGAAAGCTAATGCCTGTTTCTGCGGTGTTTGGTCCTTGGAAGGATTTGAAACGGTAGGCACATTAAAATTTCGTTTGTCTTGCGTTACATTGGCATGAGCCGGTATACAAGTGGGAATGCTATCCAAGTATTCAGGGATCAGCTTGTGGTTTAAGTTAGCGGGAATGGCGTAAGGGTTTTTGTTTCGAAAGTCGAGATTCATAGTTTGATAAGGGTTGAGACTATCGAAGAAGTTACTGTTGAGACTGTCTAAGGTCTCCTCGATACAAATGGGGGGGTTAGTTGGTCCTGGCGAGCGTAGGGGAGAAAACGGTTAATTGTTAGTATGACAACGGTTATAGCATAATGATACATACTTTGTAATGGTAATGTTAGTGATTGAAAGTAGCAATTTTTCGCTTGTCATGTAGTCAATTATACCTTTACACATACAAGAAGTCCATTTCATGAAGGTGTAATTCCTTTAATTTGGAAATATAACTTATTATTTCAATATTTTCTTTACGTAGATTTGATTACACAATACAATTGACTACATTGATTACGTCTTATGTATAATCAAATGCATTACTGTAATAATTCGAACTATCAATCTCGGTATACTTTGTGATGTGAAAATACGCCAGAATGTAATAAATTAAATTTTAAATTATTCTTGAGGAGCACGATGGAAAACTTTTTGAACGATATTTCTTGGTATTTTTATACGAAACTAGCTGACCCGGCGAACTTCGTATCGCCTAACACTCAATTAATGATACTTTTAACTAAACTTAAAAGATTTGGTTGGTTTAACCCTTAACTCCGTTCCCGTCCCCGTCTCTGTCTTCGCCTTCCTCTCTCGCTCACTCCCCGTGTTATACTTATGTTTTATTCCTAACTATTAGCTTACATATTAATTTTCACATTTCTAAGTTCGAAAATGATGAAGTTGCGTATAAATTTACAACCAAGTTTTACCCCTTAGGGGATGAATTTCGAGAAAACCATGATACAGTTATTTGTTTTGTCTAACTATAAGCTTATATAATTTTCACCCTTTTAACTTCAAAACTCCGAAGTTTCCATACTAACTTGCACCCCCTTAATTAACCCTTTAGGGAATGATTTGCCAAAAAAACGTAGTACTTCCAAATTTTGTTTATAATCTGGAGCTTTATAAATTTTCGTGATTTTTATCAAAATTGACGTAAATGCTACAACAAATCGGCAATAACATCGAACCCCAAAATATATAAATTATTTAAATTCGGCATTTGATTATACTTCAAACAAACCAAGCGTCACGTCAAAATTTTCGATGCTCTCGTAAGCATTGTACTCTAGTTGTTAAGCATCTCACCATAAGGTCTGGAATTGCTCGGCACTGCCATGGAGACGGGCCGATTTCTTCTCGAGCTGTCCTTTTCCGGTATGTACGATAGATCAGTCGTAGATTGACTTGATTTTAGATTTGAACGGAAGGCAACCTGCGATTGGGAAGTTATTATAAACTACAAAAACATCAAAAAGCGAAAATTAAGCAGTTCTAATGTAAACAAGATAATTTTCTGTTTGTTCATTCTTATTATGTTTGTATACGTCGATTAAGTGTTGATATAAATTTTGTAGATCAATTCTGTAGTAGCAAATTATTATATTTCAGATACTATATAATTATTTTGTTAAATTTATATAAGATGAGAGCCATTTCATCAGGCTGGAATATCTATCTTCATTTTTAAAAGGTCGTATTAGTAGTTTTTTAAACATTTAGTGCTGGCAGTTGGTCAGCTTGTATTTCTTTTTTAGAATCAAATATCTGGTTCTTTGTAATCGTCCAAAGATATTCCGAATGATCTATAAATATACGATCCGAACACAAACGATCGGAGCATGTCAACTCCCCAAACATAACCTCTCTCTCTAGCGAGATGCTAAAACTATCATTATTCTACAAACAGCAAAAGTTATGGTACAGTAAGACCAACTTATCTGTGAATTGAAGGGAGGCGCTGGCGGACACATTGGAACAATCATTGGACGCAATTCGAGAGTTAGTAACTGACAGTAACTGACAGATGAATGACCACAAAGTACTTATGAATGACTTTTGAACATGGCGGCATTAGTTCCAATTTTCGCCACTTCACGTAAAGTTGGTGGCACTGTAATTACAAAAACGTTCCGCATTGTTTAATATAGAGAGTTGTTGAAGCGTGGCACTCACGCTCTCGAGCTGACGGCGTGTCTCGAGGATCCGTCGCTGCAGCTCCTCGCGGCGCCGCGCCGCCTCGGGGTCGGTGCGCGGCGCCGGCGTGCGGGACAGGTGCTGCGCCGACAGGGACGTGTTGCCTGCACCACCGACCATACAAGATTATGATGGGTTATTACATGTCACTTGAAAGGTGTTTCTGATAACCTAGGTTTTTTAGTTAAATTATGTTTTTCAATGACCAATTTTATTTTTTTTACAACTTATTGTAAAATTAAAACAAAATAATATATAGGTATAACAGTCTATTACATGTAATTATAGTGGTCAAGCAATAACTAAAAAAAGAAATAAAAATGTCAAAAAGTACGAATAAAAAAAAATTGAAAGTAAGTGACAACCCTATTGTCTGATTAAGGTGAAGACTTGTGGATTTCAATACCAACCAGAGACGATTGATATATCTTAGCTGTGTGTGTCTATGTCGCACGTTTTAAATGCGAAGTACATCCTATGTAGGAGTGTACGTACGATTCTACGTGCGTACGTGCGTCTATGCGTGCGTGTATTTCTGAAAGTGCGTGATTAATTTATTTTTTGAAATTCTCGATAGAAAGTAACCTCCAGTGAGCGTGGAGTCGATTTCGACGCCGCTGAGGCTGTCGAATGCGGACTTGATGTACTTCTCGCGGCGGCCGGCCGTGTCGATGGACTCGCACGAGCCCGACAGCGGGTTGCGGTCCGCGTTGTCGCCGGACGGCGTCGACACCTGACGGCACACACACATTACCATTAGCACTATGGAACACTGTGCAAAACATATATTATATTAGTGTGTGTTTCATCCGCAAAGGAATCTTACTCGACTGTTTGAAGTGCACTTCGGTGTATAGAAATTCATAATGAGTTAATTCTATGATACATGAGATTTTATATGTTTAGAGGTCAGTTTTTGTTATTCTACAATATAGAAACAGAATTAGAGTTCTTCCCGTTAAAGTTAAATCATAAGTATACCTATTACATAGATAAGGCGAGGACAATATAACGGCATATCAAACTTAGGTTTGACAACATTTATCAATGAAAGTTAATTGATTTAAGATTGTTCGCCTATAGCATACTCTACCACTCTGTTGGATGGGAAGAGAGATATTGCCCCTGAGCCCCTCACCTCGTCATCGGAGTCGTGTGGGGAGCCGCTGAGCGAGGCGGCGGCGGCGGGCGGCGGCTCGGCGCGCGGGGACGCTGCCCCCCAGCGCTGCGCGCGCCGCACCGACTGCCGCAGCTCCATCGCGTCCATTGCGTTCACCATGAACTCACTGGGGGAGATTACGTACATCGTTATATGAAGCTTTATATCTTCAATTGAAGGGACAGAAAGAAGTTATAATCAATCGATGAAAAGCATAGTAGGTCAGTTAGGCTGTTAATCGTACTGCAACCCTATTTAAGTTAGTTTTACGTATCCTTGAGGAGCAATGACTGCAAAACGGAACTTGAAATAGATACCAATAAAAAAAGTAACTTCTACATTAACAAAATTAAACTTTTTGTATTATAATCCGCAATAACCCGACCTATAAATTTCACAAACTTCTTTTGATTCAAACTATTCACTTGTTTCATTTATTCAATAATAACTCCAAATTCTTGAAACATACTAAATTTACGGATCCTTGCATTATTTCTTCCTGCATCATTTCAATTTGATCTCTACAACGAGCACAATAAAGTCCAATATCCAATAACCTGGGTGTCTCGTCGTCGTTGTTCCCCGGGTAGTAGGTCGGTCGGTTGCCTCGCTCGGAGGACGAGGTGCGCTCGCCGTCCGATATGTCCTCAATGTCGCCGTCATGTTCGGTAGATTCTTGGTCCTGACAAATATATTTATGTATGAATATATGTATTGTATGAATATATATATATTAAATAAATAGATAAATAAATAAACGCTTACACACTCATACCACCGCAGTAGGTTCTTACCTGAACCCATCAACATTAGCAAAAAAACATACTTTTACGAGTAATAGTTTTGAGTTACAAATATGTATATAGATAGCTACTTCTGGCGACTAAAGATATATGTATGTTATATTATATTTAAGTTATAATAACTTCGTTCTTTTTGCACTTGTGTGATGTACCTAACTAGTAATGAAAAAACAGTACCTAGGATAAGATAGCCCCCTCACAACATTTTCCCGCTACGACCAGGCTAGTTATAATCAACTTAGTACATATAACAACCAGTACTATCTACGTGATCCCTGTATTAGTGACACAAACAATATAATATAAAACAAAAAATAACCTCAAATTTGAAACTGCCGAGCGATGAATCGTCCGTGTGGTGTCGCGTGCGCACCTCAGTCGTTCGTGTTTTCGACAAATTTATCGTTACCTATTGTGAATGGTAACAAAAAGAAAAATAACATAAGAAAAATAATAAGAAAATTAATATAAAAAGCGGTATACGTGTGGGATTACGGATTAGTTCGGACACAAACAACATGCTTTAGTGAAGCGAAAATTAAAGATAGTGTGGTATAACTTTATAACGGATGTTTTATATTTATTTCATGGTAGAAAAGTAGTAGACAGTATCCATAATAGAAACTATAACAGCTGTCAATGTCAAACAACTCTCCTTGAATAAATATTTTGATTCTCATCACCGTTATGTTTGGATGGTGTTCATATTATCCATCTCCCTTGTAGCAAATAATAGTCAAAATTTATTTTACACATCGCAAATTGGACTACAATTATTTATAGCTTTGATATGTTAAAAATTATAAATAATTCTAATTCACATTTCCTTTGTATTTCTTTTACAATAAATTAATCAAAATGAAATAAATAGTTTGAACGGGAATTAGCTGTAATTACAGTACTCCCTAATCTTTTTGTTTGGCCGGGCTGAAATTAGGTGCAAGTCGATGCGCAGAATGTAAAATAAGGTATAAGCGGAGGAGCGGGTGGACGGGGCATCGACTACGATCATCCACGCGTTCCCTTCGCGTAGCGCCGCCAACTTCAGCCCGTCCAATAAGTTTGTAAATTACTAAAGATAGGTCTTCCTGGCCGCTAAATAATCCATGCATACATGCAGACGTGCAGACATATACTGCGTTATAACAAACAAGACATGCGCAACACAACATGCAAAAGCAATGATAATGAAATGTTTACAAATAAAGTACTGGCGTAGTTACTAACGGCTATTTTAATCCTGACCATTGTGAAAAATATATAACTATTTAACAATGTGCTCAGTGAAAGTACTTACTAGACAAATTTTATAAATAATTTAGTGAAACTTTAAAACTACCTCAAACAATACTACTAAAATTTTTAGCATTTATGAAAAATAAAAATATGAACAAAACCAGGAGTCGGAAATAGAAATCGACTTTTAATTTATATTTTTAATTTTATACAATACTTCTAAATACGCAAAGGATGTGATACATATCAAAAGCGTGACTACATCACAACCATGCGGTTCGATACATACAGTCGGGCATGGATGACGGCAGATGCTATGAAAGGAACAAAACTTGCAAAACATACACAAAAATGAAAAAAAAAACATAAAAAAACCTTCTCCACTCTCGGCGAAATGGTCAAAATGTCATATGTGGTTTTCATTTTGAGGTCAAAGTTCCTAAACAGCGCCTCCACACGCGGCAACTGGGATAGGTTGAGCGATTTCGGCCTCTAGTTCAATGGGAATAAGGACCACAACCGAGTGAGTGAGTACAATACTTGAAGTTGTTGCTTCAAATTATTACCCAATGTTAAAATTCATAACAAAAATGTATGTCTGTATTATCAAAATACAACAAAAAAAAGATAAATTTGAAACAACTTAATAAAACACGTTAACATAAAAAAACATAACCATCCAAACACGTTAAGGACACAAGGGTACATTGAAACAAAAACACATTAAAACAATTAAAAGGATGAATGGGTGAACACATCAGTCCTGTCCTTATAATTGTGTAGTTTATCGTATGAATAAATTTTTATCAGCGATACAAATATTCGTTACTTCACATGAACAAAAACACGTTATGAAGTTGTTCCTTCACCAGGTTAAATAAAATTAGATGAATTTCAAAATACCCACAACCAAATTATTTTTATGTGCAGAAAATTTCAAAGTTTCATTAGAATATAATTAATTGAAGTCATTTATTAGACTATCTACAAACACATTATTTGTTTTGTAAGTTGACCACATCCACAAGATGTAAACTGTAGTTATTATAAAATTGCTAAAATCATGTTAGTTGTAACCAAAACCACTACAATCATAATTATCTCGCTGTAGCTGATATAACAGTAGGTAAAATTTCACCTGATGCTAAACTTTCCCCTCACTTTAAGTCAAGTGCTATACATAAACATCAGTTATGAATAGAGGTGTACCAATAGAGGTGACCAACTTATTTAATACTAGGAAATCACCCTTGCTTCGCTTCGGGAAAAATAGTAGTAAAAAAATATATAATATAGCCTATGTCACCCGGGGATAGTGTAGCTTCCCAACAGTGAAAGAATTTTTCAAATCTGTTTGGTAGTTTCGGAGCCTATTCAATGCAAACAAACAATCAAATCTTTACTCTTTATAATATTAAGTATAGATGAGTTACATATTCAAAATCATGAGATAGGGACGTCTCTGCCACAGAGAAGGTACTCCTGACAAACCATATAGATGGTGACATCAACAGTGAACAATAACACATAAAGGTGACGTCATACCTGCTTGATGCTTTGGTCTCGCCGCGTGTACCGCGTGTCAGTGCCGCTGTCGATCGAACTGTCCTTAGATCCGTCTGAATCCACGCGTTTATCTGTAAACATAACTCGTGTTATCATCATCTTTCATCATCATCAATTCATCAATCATTTCATCAATCTTTCGTAACAAGTGAAAGAAAACATCTCTTGTCACTTAGTTTTGGCTTATTTTCGCTATCGATGATGTCTCATTTGTAGCGGCAATGGCCACTTACTTATGTGAATTTAGCCAATATGGATTATCCATCCCCTCAGCGGCTTAATTACATAAATCAATTTTCAGTGTCACAGAGATCAGACCTTAAATACTTAAAATATGGATAAGTTGATAAATTTCACATCTTAATGCATACAACGATTAACGAGCGATGGAAGTACAAACATCCTCATCAACTTTCACATTTTTTTAACCGACTTCAAAAAAAGGAGGAGGTTCTCAATTCGACTGTATTTTTTTTATGTTTCTTACCTCAGAACTTTCGACTGGGTGAACCAATTTTGATGATTCCTTTTTTTAATCCAAAGTTGGTGCTTGTCGTGTGGTCCCACATAAATTTGAGCGAGATCTGACAACGGCATCCATGTCAAAAGCAAATAAGTCTTAAATTTGCATTAATACTTAGTGCGCGACAAATGGACGAATAAGTCATTATCACGCCAACCAATTTCGATGATTCTTTTTTATTGGATGTACTTCATTTGAAGTCGGTTCTTTTTTTGTTAATTATAATATTAGTAAAGCAGTATAGTATCTGTATGTGTGTGTACCGGGCGCGGGCAGTATCCGTGTGGCCCACTTGCCCCGCGCGGGCGGCTCGGGCGCCGGGGACTCCGCGGGCGCCAGCTCGTCGCCCAGGCTCTTCTTGGCCCACGAGGGGAGCCGCCCTATCCTCAACCTGGATCGACAAACAATGCATTGACAATTTTGTTATTGTTGTACGACGTACGTGTGGAAGGACGTCTTGCGAGGGCGGTACCAGACCGTAAGTGTAAATCACAAATACTCGTAACATTACATACTTGGCTATGAATTGTAACTTAAAAGGTTTAAATCATAGACTTTGCTATTCCTGAGCGAAATCGTTGGTATAGACAACAATGATTTTAAACTTGTATCATCGTCAACACACTTCTTGGTTTGCATTGGCAGAATCTCGTCACCAAGTATAATTGTATGGAACGTGTCGAAACCAAGCAAGAGTCCAAATTAGAGATTTATCTTAATACAATGTAGAAGAATTCCACAGTCCTATATATGATACCATAACTAATCCGTCGTAATGGAGTTAGGTCACATTACTGTATTGTTATGGGAGATCAATGTAATATGCAATTTCATGAACAGCGATTCTGTAGAAGTAGAAAAAGTTTTCAAAGAATTTGACACAAAGCCATACTTATAACCCTGTTTAAAACCAAACAATATACTGACGTGTAGTCGGGCACGACGGGCGCCGCGAACTTGTCGTCGGTGAGTTCCCGCGGCGGCGACCCCAGCCGCGAGTCCGTCTCGCTCTCCAGACCCGACATGCCGTTCGTCGGCGCTTTCCTGCAACCGTTGCAACACACACGCTGCTGATACAGTTGTTGAACTATACATAATAATTATCTCATCTCATCAGTATTGATTGTGTGACCTTGTTATAAATTATAACATAGAGCTTGACCATAATCTCACCGACACGCGACAGTATTGTTCTCATACACAAGTGCATCTGCACCCAAGTGAATTAAAATTTCTTATGTTGGTGGCGGCAAGACCTACAGGACCTACAGGACCAGCAGGACCAATAGCAGGCCATTAATCTAATATGTATTACTAAGTTTGTTCAAAGTTAAAGTCAAAATCATTTATTCATAAAGGTATCACTGATACACTTACGAACGTTATTTTTTTAATGTTTAACCATTTCGGAAAGATGCTTTCTCATGGAGAAGTGGCGAAAAAAAACTCCTCAACATATATTTTGCAACCAAATAGATGTATTACAATATGTTGTTGGTAGTGACATCACCAATATATGTAATGTAAATAATATCAGGCCTGGCGCACTCCGCACTTTTGGTATGATGTTACAAGTAAGTGCCGCGTTCGACGTGTCGGGCCAATTTCAGTAGGGCTGCCACGCCGTGTCAAACATTCGTAATCTATCACACATGTCATCACAAGACAACCCCGACGTTGTCAGAAAGAATAAGAGTTATGATTAGAAAGAGAGACAACGTCTAGATGTCAACGTCTGTGGACGATTAGCGCTGTGCGACCTGAATTACACCTTATTGTGTCGGAGCAAGAGTCGCTGTTTATTTAAATGATTTTGGGTAGTGACTCTTCTGTACCAATAGGTACTATATATATTCTGTGACAGTACTTGTGAGTGTGGTCGCACCTGCCCTGGCGGATGGCCTGCTGCGCGAGCCGCGCGCGCATGGTGACCACCATGTCGTGCGGCACGCGCCACACGAAGATGCAGCCGTCGCCGCTCGCCGACACCAGGTGCTGGCAGTCGGGGGTGAACCTGCACGCACACAACACACCACACACACACACTTATACTCCGCTATTTAGTAAACTTACGCTCCAACTCAGAGTCATTAACGGTTACTTAAATCGTTTCTTAGTACAAAATTTGTATTGTGATTCTTTACTAAGGAGCGATTAAAGTAACCGTTAGTGACTCTGAGTTGGGGTGTTACAGTGACTGTTTATCGTTAGTTGTAATTTAAAAATAGGACAGAAACAAAATGATTTAAAGATAAATAAACGATTAATGCCAAAACAAATTTCTGTTACCAATAAGTATTTTTTTTTAATTAATTTCAATTAATATTTCCATAATAAGTAGCCTCGTCCAAAAATGGAGTATACACACCTTGATGTTTAGTAAACTATGTTGGCGGTACATTTTAGTGAAATATTAAATTGGAAACCCGCTATAGCTACCTCCTAGCATGAGAACGAAAGTTGTTTATACTGTATTGTATTCATTGCACGCAAACAGCCAGTGCTGATTAGAAATATTGTTTGATGTATTCACAGACATGTATACCTATACTCAAGTCAAACTCGGTTCGGACTTGATGTAAACATTGTGTCTGATAACGTTGCATAGCAACCACAAACAAACAGGCGTATGAAACTTTTTGTTGTAATGTCAGTAACTTATTATTTTTGTTTACTTTATTTTGTTTGTTTTTTTAACAAATCAAGTGCCTTCTTAATGAAAAATGCATTAAAATAATTACATAAATAGTGACTTCACTTGAAACCTAACTTTGATACCTAACCTCAAAATGTCCTACATTAGTACGTTTTACTGTGGCATTGTTCGCTATTACTTCAAAGTGACCTGAAGTATCTACAAGAAATTTATATTTGTTGAGGTTAACACTTTCGCAACGGCCATACTAAATTAAAGTGTTAAACGCTCGTAGTAGCAACACAACACTTTGGCTGGCAGTTGGTATAGGTGACTGCTAATGGCAAAATAAAACTTCCAAGATGATTTCTTAGGTAAATTAAATCACCAACCTTTGCTTGAAGCTTTGATCACTAATCTTGTGGCAAGGTGAGACCTGTGCCTTGCAATGAGCCTAAGTTGGAATTAGGAATAAGGGACTTTATGAAATAAAATGAAAACATTATCTTTACAGGTTTAATTTTTAACACCATCAAATAATCATATCAGTAGCCTCGCTCAAACCCTTAAGGTTAATCACTCTCTGATTGTGACGTGTCTGATGATGTAGTGTCCTTAAACAAGTCAGACTTGAATGACAAACCGATCAATGACATCATCAGTTATGCCATCCAAATCACTCATCTTTAACTCTTCTTTCTTAATATGGTTCATACAATTCTGCCATGCTGCAGGTGTAATCAATATAATTCAAATATTAACAGTCCGTTTTCAACAAATCTATCTTCATTTCCTGAAAAGAAAAGACAAATATAATATATTTTGTGATTCATTTATAACTTGTATATAACAGTTATATAAGTCATTCCTAAAATTATACTAAATTACTAAAAGTAATTTAAAAATTAACCAAGTTATGTATTTGTGACTTTTTTTAATATGTATTTAAGGTTTTTTTTTCTTTTTAGATATTGTACAATTATTTTAAACTTGAAATAAGTAAATAAATAAACGGTAACACATTGTGCCTTGTGTGGCACACTTAACACATCACTATAACACCCATGACCCGAGTAGAAAATATTTATCTATCACATAAATATTTTCCCCGTCCGGGAGTCAAACTCAGGTCCCCTCACTTTGCAGGCAGGGCACTACCAACTAGGCTACAGTGTCATCATGTATATAATATTAAAATTTTCAAGAAACTGAAATACCTACCAATATGGACTATGATTAACCTCTTTCCTTTTCCCGAAGATTCTTTTAATCCTTTTGACAAGCCTTCTCTATGTGCTTTTCGGCTTGAAGCAATGCTCAAATCTTGCCACATTTTACTTCTTGTATGGCCTGAAATGCATAATATTATAACTTTATTACTTATAACATTCAAATTCAAAATCATTTAAACATAATAGGTGTCACTGATCCACTTGAACACATCATTATTCAAATATTTATCTCACAGGTACTGGGCATTTGTAAAAGTAGGGTTTTGTTGCTCTTCCGCCCTTGCACAATTCATATGTATATTAAGTTATGAAGCGTAAGCATACAAGTAGCATAACATATCCAAGGAAGACAATTTAATAAACTCAACTTCAAATGTACAGAAATTACCTATTATGTGTCTTTCTAAAACACAGTGTTGTGTGAAGAAGCAGTCTATGACTTTTGCCCTATATATACTCTATGGTATCAAAAACTTACCAAATTGTCTCTGATTTGTTGTACCTTGATCTGTCACCAGCTGGCGCCACTTTGTATTAAATGTTGGCGTGTCAAAATCGTTTGAATTTTGAACCTCATAGCGTTTGTGATTTTTGCTGTCAAGACTGCAAAATTTTTTCAATTATATTTTAATTACTAAAATAGGTGATAAAACACAGTAATTTAATACGAAATAAGTATAATTGGAGAAGTGACGTGACACTCGAGGTCGAGTTTTGTCGCCCCGAACGGGATTAGTCCTCGGACCAATTCCTCAGAGTCGGTTCCCTCTTCATTCTCAGAGGACCTATTTTCATACCTCAGATTAAATAAAAGGCAGATATATTCATTCAACTAAAATGTGCAGCTACCAAAGCAAATACAAACTAAAAAAGCAAATACAAACCCGATTCAGTACTAAAGAAAACGTCAAATAGCTTTCATGTCACAATTGTCAAAATTTATTAAATAATTTTCTCAGATAAAATGCCGTCTTGGAATTTTAAAACCTGCTAAAGTTGTTCCCAAAATCAAGCAAAAGAAGATTGGATATCTTTTCACAGGTAACTGTTCATTATTTTATTATTTATTTATAATAATATTTTTGAGGTGCGCTCGGAACACAAAACCTCGACAATTATTCAATTTTATACCAGCTTTATATGAAAATCGATTACCCTAAATTAGGGGAAATATGCATGGGTTATTTGAACACTGATCGATTATAAATTTATATACAAAAAAAAAATATTTTAAAAGTAAATAGTTGTATTTATTTAAATCTAAAAATGAGGAAATGCAGCCAATGCATAAATACCAGTCGCTGGGTTATTACAAACATAAGATAGATTGTAAAAAGGATTAGAGGGATAAAATAAGGATTTTAACATAGGTAAACCTGGTTGATTGAAAATATCACGTTTGCCTACGATAAAATGCACAATTGAAAGAAAGTATTGTATTCTATTTTAGTTCCTGTTTAGCCTACTCAATAAATTATTTTATTTTGCAGATTGCCGACAAATGCTTATTATACGAGATAAATGGGATTTTATTATTCCTCAAAGTAGGCAAGATAATGATTGGCCATCCAAATTTTGCTTTGTTTATTCATTGCGTTTTAATGGAGATGACGTATATTATTATATATTTCATGTATTTTAATTATAATAAATGTATTAAAATGTTTATATTTTTCAATGAAAAATAACTACCCAAAAAACCATACCATAAATTAAAAAAACCATAAACCATAAATTAAAACAATTCAACATATTAAGTACCTACTGTATATTAAAAGAACATTTGATATATTTAATATCTATATTTTTTGATAATTTATAATTTGATAAATAAATTTGCCAATTTAATTTTGCATAATATTTCAAGTCGAAAATATGGCAAAAAATATTTACTAAATTGCGGGAGATTGTGACTTTTTGTTTTCAATGTGGCAACTTACACACACAAAGAAGTATGTGTCTCTACGATGCCACTGCTAGATGTCAATATGGTTGTCATGCACACATAGTGAAAAAGCGGCTTCACGTCATTCGTTGCATTTCTTTGCGAAAGTTATATCTGCCTTTTATTTAATCTGAGTTTCATACATACAATATCATTTTTAGAGGATTAAATATTGTCGTCACCATCTCCAATTAAAGAGGCGTACGTACGTATACACAACATTCCAATTTTTACAATTCACGAGTGGATGTGTTAATAACCTAGGTAAGTTATATTTCAAATTTTATAACACAAGACATAATTATCTATTAATCACTCTTATAACCTGCCCAGTACTAGTTCGCAAGCACTAAGGAAGCACCTATGGGTGCTTCAACCTTTTAAGAGTTATAGAAGGTCCAAGAATTTGATTTTTTGAGCTTGATTGGGCACTAAATACAAGAAAGCAATCTGTTTAGTTTCCACTGGCTTTATGGCCTTAGTAATTTTATTGTTAAAATTACCCTCAATATTTGGTCTTGGATCTGCTATCTCTAAGACGCGTGAGTTAACCATGCAGATGTTTTATGGTTAAAGTATAGGGCGTATAGAATTAAGAGAGAGTGATTTCAAGAGAAATACGGAATAGTTGTTTAGTTGTGAAGCCCTCCAATCGGATATTTATTCCTTGGACGGACCACAAAAATGGTTTGAGAAACTACAATTCTGTTGAACAGACTCACTCGCACTCACACGAATATAAGGCAGAAGTACTGAATTCGGGTATAAACGTAAACCTAGATCTCTTTCAGAAAGACCCTTTCGTCTCAGCAACCACCAAGTCTACTCAAAGACTAATTTGTAACAAAATTGTTTCTATCAGAAAGGGAACTTCAAGGAAAGTGTCTGAAAAGGTCATTCAGATAGTTAGCAGCAGTGGGGGTTCAAATGAGTAAAATTATTTTATGAATATCATTAAGTCAAAACCTCCATCGCAGTTTCCTTGAAAACTCTTTAGAGAAAATTCTCAACCAAAATATCAGCAGATATGACAAACTAAAAGTTTACAACATAATAGAACCACCATTATTTCTGAGTGCAGGGTACCTCGCGAAAATGTTTCTAGTTTCAGATGGTGGGTTGAGAGTGTTGGAATATATGGCTTATATGGCTTATATTCGGCCTCTGTCGCATCAATGCTTATGTAGCAACAAAGCAATTTCACCTGGTTTCTCAGTCAGATGTAGCGGGCTTCCTACAAAACAACGACTGATTAATACTGCTTATTAAAGATGCCTATTTTTATTTAGCGAAGGTTCACAGGTGAAGCCGGTGACGATGAAGTGCTCATAGCCAAGCGGCAGGTGTAGATCCTAAGTGATCGACAAATTTAAGCAACTGCGGACGCAGTCGGTTGTTGGATGGATAACCGTTAGTGGCAAAATTTTCTTAAGCGTTGCCATGCTTCGGAGAGCACGTAAAGCCGTCGATCCCGGTTGTTATCGTAAGATAATAGTCGTTAAGACATTTCGGAGGCCCTCGGCGGGCATGAAAACTTCCGACAGTTGGGTTGGCCACTAACCCCTCCACTGGTCTGCACTGGAGCAGCGTGATAGAGTATGCTAGGCCTCCTCAAAAGGAGAAACCCGTGTGCCATAGAAGAGGGGTGACGCTGAGAGGTTGAGTTCTGTTGCTCCGGATGGGGGACGTCCTCAAGCCGATTCCAGGGAATCGGAATCCTCTTCCTCATCCTCGGAGGATTAGAGTTTTGTGTCACTGACTCCGCACCGGTCCACAGACGGTTCCTAAGACTGGCTTAAAATCAATTTGGGTTGCGGAAACCCTTGGCGCTAAAAGGCGTTCGTATGTCTGTCTATCTAGACGACTACTGGCTTTCCAGGACCGGACTGTTCCAGACAGTCAGGTTGCGGAATTGCTAGAGACTTTAGGGTGGCATATCCACTACCCAAGGTACAGTATAGTCCCAAAGACTCTCAGGAGTTGGAATGTCCAGGCATAAATTGTAATTCTCTCAGAAACACTAAAATGTCATTACCAAACAAAATTGTTTAAAAAAATAATAATTAGCTGACTAGTTTATTAAAAAGGCCCCCAGAGTCTTTTGGGGTTGCTAAACCTTGCTTTGACAACCCCCAAGGATGTCTTCACTGTCGTAAGATGCAACTGTTTCTGCGAGGGTTCCAAAGAGGACGATTGAGGGACAGGAGAGTGCTTCCTCTCCTTAAGCTTCAAGATCTGATCTGGTTGCTAAATGCAATAAACTGCAGAGCCAGGCCGTTACTCTGACGCGAAGTGACACACTTCCTAACCACCCACGCAGCGGATGCGGGGTGAGGTGCTCAACTGAACGACCTGTGTCTCTCAAGGGGAACAGCTTTGTTAAAAAGCGTTGGCACTCTAGCGTCAAGGAGATGTACGCTGTGTACGAAGGCATTCTTGATCAACAAAGAATAATAAGAAAAGGAGATCACATTCTGATACAATCCAACGATAGGACACTGGCATTATATTTCAGGAACGAAAGTGGCTCACGGTCACTTGCCCTTATAAATTTGATCACCAAGCTCATGCAGCTCACTGAAGAGCTCGAGATACACTTTCGGCAGGTTATCTGCTAGCAAATCTCAAAGGGATTGTAGACTGCCTGTGCAGGGGTCGTGCAATTTCCAAGTAACATGTGTTGCCTCTGGCCGCGGAGGCCGTATAGTTCATTACAGACATAGATGTATTCGCTAACAGTGAGGTAACAATCTTTCAAAACTATATTTGGACTTGACAGAAGGGTGCGCAATTTCTTGCAACGCCTTCAGTCGTCCCCGAGACTTCGGTTGGGATGGGTGTTTCCACCTCTCAACAATCCCACAGGTCACATAAATCTATCCAGAGTTCTAAAGGACTCATTACCAGGAGGACATAAAGGGTCTGCGGAAGACCTTGGTAGTTCAGTGGTAGATCAAACATTGGCCCATGGCCCCTTTGCATGTACAGAAGCTGTCTGAAGTTCTTTTGACATGGTAAGTTGGGGGTGGGCATAATAAATATCCCACTGGGCCACAAAGGAGAGAGGATTGGTAAAGCATGACTGAGGTAATTCTACATTACTTACATATAAGACTCCCTTTAGGAGATTATAATAATAATAAATCTTTAACAGATGGCTTATTAATGTTAAAGCCAATTAATAACATAATTCCTAAATCACCTTTAGGTAATGCTGTAGCAAGATTTTTCATCTTCTACATAAATCAGTAGTGCAAGAGGAAATTATTCCTTGACCAGCAAATACTAATATCCATCTCTCTTTGTAAGCCTGCTGTGCGAAAGCCTCCTGTTCTGACATAAAATTGTTGTTTGACTGGCCTCAAACTATACTTTGTATTGGCACATATACTTTTTATGTTTCTTGATGAACTGCTCTTAATGATTTACTTGTTTTAGACATATTTCAGGAAACTTTTTTTAGATAAATCAGCCATAAGATTACATTGTGGCCAAGATTCGGATGTAAAACAAATTCCGGAATCCACATGTAAATTAGTCTGTTGTCAAACACGCTAACAGACAGATACGTTTCGTGGGTCACATTAACGGACTCATTAAACTTTCAAGTGAAAGAAGAACAGACGGTAACATTACAAATTTATTTATTTCTTATTCTGTTACGGGCTAAGTAAGACTAGCCTAGACATATTATTGCTATTTGGTTAAGAATTATTCTCAGAGCGGTAAGTATAGATGCTCTTGCAGGAAATTTATGGTCTGTGGTAGCATTCCTAGAATGATTAAAATATAGATCACTGGATGAGATCCGATTGAGAGGAAATTTGGAAATTGAAGGATTTAAAATGCCGCATAGTTCAGGGTAGTGATCATCCCTTGTGCTGTTTTGCTTTTTGATATTATTGCAAAGTATTTCATTCCAATGTGTCATTCAAGACGTCAATAAAATATCAATTATTAAAATAAATGTTGATTTATACAGAGATTTAAAATGAAACTTTTAAACTTTAAAATTAGATGTATAGATGTATACTATCTAATCTATAATATCTTAGAACTTAGAGAAGATTCATATTATTATTTGTTACTTATTAATATTTCCTGTTAAGCAACGGCTTCTTTAGCCACGAAACTTTTGTTTCTTGTTTACAATAACCACATAATATAACTTAATCAATCATAGCGTTTGTGCTTGACACCAGCAGATAACAAACAGGTCTTCACACAACACTGTGTTTTAGAAAGACACATAATATAACTGTTTTGCATTACAACAAAACAATTATTATGTGTCGGATAAAACACAGTGTTGCAGCAAGGGCTTGCTGGTGATAGAAGACTATGAGGTTCAAAATTCAAACGATTTTGACACGCCAACATTTAATACAAAGTGGCGCCAGCTGGTGACAGATCAAGGTACAACAAATCAGAGACAATTTGGTAAGTTTTTGATACCATAGAGTATATATAGGGCAAAAGTCATAGACTGCTTCTTCACACAACACTGTGTTTTATCCGACACATAATAATTGTTTTGTTGTAATGCAAAACAGTTATATTATCAAACAATTATTAATAGGTTATTAATATCCCCCCCAAGTCTTACAATGAAGTTTACATTACAATGTATACATACTTCAGTCAGTTCAAGGGACTAATAGACATAAACTACTTTGAATAACTCCGATATTATGGCTTTAATTCACTTGTGTTTACTTCAGTTGTAAGAAATGATACATAAAATTTTAATTAAATATTTACCTTCATTGATCCATGTTTCATCAGTATAATATAATTTACGGCCTTCGTCTCTCATTTTCTTTTATTTTGTTTAAATATTTTCACCTCAACATTAGAATTTTATTTCTTGACCAGTGACCTTTTGATATCTCTTGAACATGTAATGGCGGACGGCTGCGAGCCGGCCGGCGAGCCCTGTTGTTGATTTGATACCATACCGGGTCTATGGCCACAGAGTACGTAATATTATGACATCTGTGCCCGCGGAAAAAGTAAAAACGGAACGCAACCGTTCTTTTTTTTATCTTTTCAAATTAGATAAATTTATATTTTAATACCTTAATAATAGAAGGAATAATTATGTATAAAATCGATATAGTCTTGGATATAATAAAATGAAAATTGGCTTTAGTTAATTTATTGTAATAAGATTTATTCTTAAGCATACTGCGTGGAATGAAACTTATTTATGCCGGAAAATAATACGACCAATTTGCAGAGCACGTTCGCACAATTATCGCTATACGGTTTGGGTAGTCATTTCTATTTATACACATAGACCAAAACATTATATTTTGTTGAAAGGTTCCAAATTGCTCCTCTTAATTAAGGATGCGGGAGCAAGAATTGTTTGATGAAAGTGTAATAAGATGTTGGTTTTTACCTCGTTTTCTCTTAGTGTGTTGTTGTTATAGTTCAATAGTGAGTTAATTTAGATGTCACAAATATCATAATTATTATTTAGTTCTATAATACTTATCTGGTGTACGAAACACAAATCAGTTTGTGAAAACCCTATAGAGGAATTTTAATGGTTTGTTTACATCGGGTCCGATTTGAATGTGAATGTAGTATAGAGTAGATGCCGCATGTTCATACATTTCACGTGTAACAGAAAGGATTTGAAATCCTATTTGAGCGCCGTGTCATTTAGTTGGCGTTTCATTGCTATTGGCAATAGATGTCAACTGAAATAACGAAAAATGCCTAATTGTAAAGTTTTAAACTGTAGGAATTCTACAAATACAGTTAGCAGAGGTAAAGGAAATATTTCTTTTCATCGTTAAGTAATTTATTTATAAAATTGTGTAGTAATTTATTTTAAAATAATTTTTTTCATATTTATTGCATTTCTACCACGTTTTACAACGAAAAGCACTAACTTACTATGTACTGCATACTACTCAATACATTGCTGATTTTGGTAGCAAAATTTATACGGCTTGTTTACTGGAACACGCAATGAAAGTAAAACAATCGTTACTATAAATCGTCGCTTACCTTCGTAGTACGGTGAATATTGTCGTGTTTCTGTAAAATATAGCATATAGTGTTGTTCATTTACTCGGTGTGGTCTCGATGTTAATCGATTTTGAAAACCAATGAATAATATTTACATAGATACAGTTTTTAACAGGCAAATTATTTTTCATTGCAATATTAATGTTTCTGTATAGTGATTTTATTCTTGATAACATTATAATTAAAGGTTTTCAAGTGACCCCAATATTAAAGCAAAATGAATTATAGCGACGGGGCATAGAGATTGGTTTCCAACAAAACATAGCCGTATATGTTATATTCATTTCAATGATGACTGTTTTACGGATTCGAAAAAGAAACGAAGGCTGATTTCAAGCGCAATACCGAATATTGATGTACTGCTTTTTTATTTTGAATTTTTAATTAGAAAAAAAATATTCGTTTAACTTTAGGTAAGTTTAAATGTGTCCATATGATGTTTTGATTTTCATAAAAGAAATGTTTAAAAATATTTTTTTAATTTTCATTTATTTAATTTCTTGAAAGCAAATAATAAACAATCATAAAATTTATGATCTCTTTATTTATCTTTACATTTTTGAAGCTTGTGTTTATAATCAACAAATAATCAAGTTAAATAAAACACAAAACTATTTATTCGGTCATATTCAAGCACTATACTATATTATTATGTACAACCAACCAAAGGCATTTTTTATGTTTTACATATTCTACGCCTACAAACGATCATACGATTTTCTATATACCTAATTATAATCGGTAATCTTGTCGAGAATCGGTAACGAATCAGTTTCGAATTGATATCGCTAGGATGGGGAATTTCAGCACTAAATATTCTTGTGACAGCACAATGTGTCAAAAAAAAGTTTTCATACAATTCGAGGTACATGCGTCGTCTATTCTTGATATATGTCTGTGGATGTATTGGTGTTTAGCAAGGGGAGATCTTCCACTAGGCGGGACGACGTGCCTGGAGAGCAGTCGAGCTTGACTGACCTTGGATCAAAACACGTACAGTACGGCCGACGTATCTTGACGCGTGTGAACTTCACGAAGAAGACTGCGCAGTAACATAACTCGGCAATGCTCGGTACGCGGCGTATTATGTCTCAGTCACACGTTAGCATGTTCGTGTCGCTATCTCTGTTTTACATGCGCTAAAGTTCACAAAAATTATATTCAGACGCGCCAAGTTACGTCGGCCGTACTGTACAATCTTAAAAACTTCCACAGCGTGATTCAGGTCGGTGTGACGTAATCATTAAGTAAATAAATAAAAATGTGTTTAGACCTGAGTCCGGTGACGATCTCGGAGTGTCCGTACATGGTGGCCATGCACTCGCCGGAGTAGTAGTCGTACACGCTGAGGATCTTGTCGGTGCTGGACGTCGCCAGGTAGATGCCGCTGTTGTCCAGCGCCACCTGGCGATGTATACCACAAAGGTCAAGGTCAAATTACGTATCACATTCAATAGTTTAGGGTTCGCAATGTTCAATAAGTCCATAATCCTTACTGTAACCTAACCTAGTCATTACAATATATGGACATGGAGACCTACGAAGTTTACCAAAGATTATGGAGATCAAATTAAGGGTAAGCCTCCGAATAGACCCATTTATCGCCTTTCTTTATATCTGGTCCAAGAAGAAGTAAGATGAACGGTAGAGAATGACCGCTCACGGAAGCATAGCATATCCGAAGGTGTGACTACCCACACTAAATCTGAATGCTGTCGTTTCCGTCAGGAGGGTATGGTACCGATTAAAGCTGCACATTTTTTGCTATCGCTATTATGTAACGATAGTTGGTATGTACTATACATCCAGACAGAATAAATACTTTCTTTCTTTCATTCTAGGGTTATAGATTTGCCACTAGATAGAATGTCTATGTTGAATGAAATTGTAATTTATAAGAATTTTCATTTTAATTTTAATTTATATTTTTTTATTAATTTAATTTTAATGTATTTATGTTACTCTAACACATTATTCAATGAGCTATAATGTTAGATGTAATTTTGACTAAATACATAAATAAATAAATGTTTGCATGGGGTGTGTATGAGTGTAGGTGTACCTTGATGAGCGTGCCGTCCTCGGCGGTGGTCCCGCGGAACGTCTTGGTGTGCCGCCCGTGCGCCGCGCTGTACACGCGCACGTTGCGGTCCTGCGCACCATACAACGTACACGTACCGTATTAATTATGATAATTTTTATTTATTTACATCATATTATTATCTTGATTGTAATACATGTTCATAATAACGTCGTACAATTTTTTGAGCTTATTTCATTACACTTTTTTATTCATATTATACCAAAGCTGATTAAATGTATCGAAAACTGAATAATTATTCGATGCTGCCATTCAACGTGTTACGAATAATAATAATAATAATAACGCTTCACACTCATAGCCCCACACTAGGATTCCGTGTCGTGGGTGCCATGGACAACACACAAGACAAGGACATTCACACCCAGACCGAGAACAGAAATTCAAACTCATCATTCAAATTTCCGCCTCGCTGGGAATCGAACCCAGGACCCTTGGCGCGGCGATCCGGCATGGTAACTATTGCGTCACGCGGGTCGTCAAATGACAGAAAATAATGAGACATAAAATTTTAACAAAAAAATAACCGACTTCAAATGAAATACATTGTACTTTTGACATGGATACCATTGTCAGATCTCGCTCAAATTTATGTGGGACTACACGACAAGTACCAGCTTTCAATTAAAAAAAGAATCATCGAAATCGGTTGGCGCGATATTGAATTATTCGTCTATTTATCGCGCACATACTTAATGCAAATTTTAGACTTATATGATTTTGACATGGATGCCATTGTCAGATCTCGTTCAAATTTATGTGGGACCACACGACAAGCACCAGCTTTCGATTAAAAAAAGAATCATCCAAATCGGTTCACCCAGTCCAAAGTTCTGAGGTAACAAACATAAAAAAAATATACAGTCGAATTGAGAACCTCCTCCTTTTTTTGAAGTCGGTTAAAAATACGAGGTTAGGGTGTTTTTAATAACGTGCGGATTTCATCACGCACGCGGGATTGCCCCGCACACATTACACTAAATACTTGTACGCACACACGCACACAATAGGTAAATACTTGTATGAAAAGTATACTTGCGGGTGTCACGCATGCGGGGCAATCCCGCGTGCGTGATGAAATCCGCACGTTATTAAAAACAGCCTTAGTATCAGTGAGGGGGTCACCTGGCAAGCGGTGAGTATGTGCCGGCCGCCCGCGTCCACCTCCATGTCGTACAGCGTGGTGCGCCCCGACACGTTCTGACCGCGCGCGAACTGGTAGCCGCCCTCCGCCGTCTGACACAACCACAACCACAACGTGCACACATTTATCCACATCCACATCCGACTTCATACTGTGACGTCTTAGGATCTTGACATCGTGGGGTCTTAGGGCCTTATCACACTGACGGTTTCTGAGCGGATTCAAAGCGGAACGGATGCGCAGCGAATCCGTCGCGCCTCCGCGGCGAAAACGTCAGTGTCACCTTACCGTCAGTGTGATAAGGGCCTTAACGAGTATGTGTCGGTATTTTAAGTTCCAGAAATTAAAGGAGACTGGGAATCATTAAACGAGACCGTGTAATTCTGGACCTAAGATGTAACAAGATGACGGTAGTTTTATTTTCTAGTTAACGCAATCGCCCAAGATCACCACTGTCCTTTAATTAATAGGTTAAAATAAAATTAAGTTTGATCTAAGTTGTAACTGTAAGAAAGTATTGTGACTAAAATGTAATACATATCATAGAATTACTATTAATTTTAAAACACCAATGATCAAAATATCACTAATTAAAGTTGATTTACTAAAGAATTCTGCCAACTTAAAGTGTGCTTCGTAATAATGGACCATTAAGTGCATCTTACTATAACTGTAATAACACTCATCTCTATGTATATCTTTAATTCTGTATTGTTGTATGTATTAGGCTGGTATTCTTAAAAAAAAATTATAATCATGTTAACCCCTCGCTCCCCACTCACCGTCCTCAACTGGCGGAACAGGATGGTCTTGTCGGCGCCGCACGACACCATCTGCAGCCCGCCGCTGGAGCTGAGGAACCGCACCGCCGTGATCGACGACGAGTGCTCGTCCAGCGTCTGCAGGATCTGGTAGCCCTGGGGGGACACGTATCCCGTTCAGGTTACAGTATGAGAGTGAAAGTGCAATATGCAATCTAACTCGTTGAAATGCAACTGCTGCAATAGGCCATTGCACCACCACCACTGCGCTAGCGACGGTTTCTACTTCAAAGCTATAGATATTTTTGTGTCATTTAGTTTCCTAACTCTAATTTGCGCAGATCTTTTATGAACTAAAATATAACACAGCTATACTATAATACGACTAAAAATGTATCGAGATTCCTTTTTAAATTACATTCAGTTCACATAAAACAAAGAAAGATATAGGTATTATTACAAAGTGACATTTCATTTTCTCTATCTACCCTTCTCTCCAACTCCAATCTTTCTCTCTCAATACCCTCCCCCTCTCTCTTTCTGTTCTCTCGTTGTCTCTATCTTACCTCCAACCCATCTCCCATCTCCCCTTCCCCCCACTCACCTCGTCCACAAGGAACACGTGCACGAGTCTATCCCGCGACGCGGACGCCAGCAGCCGCGGGCGCGCCGCGTACTGCAGACACAGCACCTCGGCGTCGTGCGCCTCCAGCGTGTGCAGCGCCACGCCCCGCGCGTCGTGCACGTGCACGTTGCCCGCGCGGTCGCCGCACGCTATGTGACGCCCGCACGGGGACACGCACACGCATCTGGGTGGTACACGAAATGGGGGTAGGATGATAGTTAATTAGATTAACTAACATTTGCTTAGGTACATAGTACATAAATGAGCAGACGAACATTGAAGTATAATGTCATAGAACAGACATCTCGAATAAAATGTGTGTCGCGCCCGGGAGGTTCCATTTTCAAAATTGAGCCCCGGTTCTACTTTCAAAATCGAACGAATCCATTGAAGATTGAAGCCACGTGGCGCCAATGCATTGGGACATACCTAGTGTTTGCGGTGTCGGTTCTATACGCCAGTAATAATACTTCAATGCATTGGGACATACCTAGTGTTTGCGGTGTCGGTTCTATACGCCAGTAATAATACTTCAATGCAGACGAACGACCTTATACTAAAATATGCATAGTCGCTATCCAGGATAAGAAAATAGGGCAGGTTTTAGTCCGATTGTATGTTCCACTCGGATGATTGAGACGTTTATATGTTTGTGAATTTATGAAACCACTCTTTCACGGGCGGAAACCAATATTCCATAAAAAATGAAAAATAATATATAATGTACTCACCTAACGCCAATTTTATCGTCGTATGTCTTCGACTTGTCCTTATCGCTGGTCGCCGTTAAATCCATGTCCTTCAGAAACTTTAGCTCTGGGTCGATATATAATATTTTGCCGAGCTCCTGTAACAAACGTATGATTGTTATAGCTCTATTACCCTTCTTTTACCTGTCACATAAACATTAACCAAAACTAATCGAACCTGGGACCGTCAGGTCAGTCAATCTTAATGTTAACGGCTACGCCGAAATGCAACTTACTCAGGCCGTAGATGTGGACAACAGAATAAAAATCCCAGTTGTAGCTTAATGTGTAATGGCAACACGGCCACGCCCCTTTTAGCGAGTTAACAGTTGGCCACACCTGCATAATGTCATTCTGAACGCGTCAGCAATTGATATGGCAGGGACATAATAAAACTCGTAATGTTCTTATCGCGTTAGCACGCAAGTATGATACGGATATAACAGATTAGTCCCTCTATACAAGACCCTTTTCTCTAAACGCCTACGCCAAACACTGTCTTCAAAATGTATAGGAATGACATTTATTAATTTTCATTTATTTAATCTTTATTAAACCTAAGATAGATGGTATAAAAGGCGAGCTTAATGCATTCTCTACCAGCCAACCTTTGGGCAAAGCAGAAAACAGCGATGGCGATATTATAAGTGCTGAAAAATGAGCACGTGACTTGTCAGTGTCATCAGTATCATTTGGCAGACGCAGTATACTGACATTGCTGTATATGTTGGGCTGCGCGGGCTTGAGGCTCCACATGCGCACGGTGTCGTCGCTGGAGCAGGTGAGGAAGCTGCCCGGGGGGAGGGGCCCCTCCGCCGACACCATGTCTACGCCCCAGATGCACGCCGAGTGGTACAACGCCGAGTGGGACTTGCCTACCTGTGGGGTGACGGAACATTTGGTTGAGATTTGAGATATGTGTATAAATATATGGTCAGTCTGATTATTGATAATAATGAAAAATATTTAAAGACAGCATGTATTCATACGTGAACTACAGCAACATCTATCTAGTTGCACATACACGATCAATTAAGTATACTTGTCAAGTTTGCAGCGGACTTGATTCGGCATCTAGTAAACTTGACGGTGCATGGCTATCTGGCTATATAACTTATCTCATGCAACCTGGATGCCGCAATGAATGGCCTGCTTAAAACTTACAGAATCACGGACACACAAAGAATTTTATACCTATTATTACGGATTACGAAAATTATGTAATCTTGGTGGCATTTAACTTACATGTAAATGCCAATTGTTTTATTTGTACAATACTTTACTATTGCCATTTACTGTCACGTAAACAAATTGAGTAATGTGAACTTTATTATTCACGATCACACTTACATCCTTAAAGCACCATATAAAGAAGAGCATAGTTTCGTGTTACTAACGGAGAGTTTGGAATAGGGGAGGATCATGGATAAAGGAGTGTAAGAAAGAGAGCGACAGTTGTTTGGAGACAACAGCAACACTCACCCGCTTGATATCCCTGACGTCCCACACGTAGAGGCTGTGGTCGTTGTAGACGGCCGTGAGCTTGTGGTTGCGTTCGTCGTACGTGAGCGCCACCGCGTCCGGGTAGCGCGCGCTCGCCGGCTGCGTGAACATGTGGCTGGCGACCGACACGCACATCACACACACGACACGCGTTACTACTCATTACTTAGTACACAACGGACAACGGTGCTGATACTGATGTGGATGTACGAGTAACCCTTCGCGTTTTATGTCCAGTTTATACGTATTAAGTAGTTAAGTAGATAGAATTTTAAATAAGTTTTAAGTTAATAATTTTTAGTGCGCGTCCAAATGTATAATAGTAATAATTCAGTAAAGCTCTTTGGTTCATACAATTCTTCACAACCTACTAAATTACTCATTCATTTTACTAAATTTTAACTAAAAAGTGTTTGTCCAAACGTGTTAAGTGATAAGCCCCGCCCACCCAGAAACAATAATTAACAGAAAAATAGAAAATTGTCTAAATTACTTGTTTACTTGCATACTAAATTTTAAGTATTAATTGTCTGTTTACACGTATTAATTTCCTTAAAATTTAGTTATTTACTTAACTACTTAATGTGTAAACCGAACATTATGTCAATAGCCAAGCTGACACGAGCAAGAGAATGCTAACAAGCCAGGCAGGCTTCAAGAAAAAATACATAATAACAGTACTGACTTAATAATAACAATATTATCCTTTTATGAAGCCTTACCACCAAGCGATCCAGCTTTTGTAACCTCTTACGAACCTCCATTATGACAGCATGGTATTGGGGTCAATATTATAAGCCCCAATACTGCTAAAATGTCCGACGGGACGAAGGTCCCAAGTTATCTCCTGACCAGCGGGCCTATTATGAACTTTTATAAAACCATTCATGTTCCAGGCAATTCATTTCTCGGGCTTTAAACGACGTATGATTGGCTAAAAAGTGTCACGTGACCGCTTTCGTAACACGAATTTGACATTTACACTGGAATTTGGCTGGAATTAAGAGTTCATAATATACCACCATGGCAGACATGTATGTGACAGATACATGTTTGTCCTTGGGTCGTGTGTGTTGTCAGTGATGTCACATTTTTAACCGTTTATGTTAAATGTACTCACTTAATATTAACCCCCTGGGCGACATCCACGCCCAGATAATGCGTCCGCGGCAACGTGGTGATGTAGCGCAGCGAGTCGGGCGCGAAGCACCGCACGATGCCCTCCGCGCACCCCACGAAGATGTAGTTGCTGCCTATCGCCATGCAGTTCGCTGACGTCGTCTGAGAACGGTTGTGTCAATACAATTGCTGCTACATTTCGTTAAGGACAAAGGGATACGGGACAAAACAAACCATTCAACAAGGAAATCTTTCCCCGAATGTATTTTGTGTGGCAACAGTCTTTATTTATTTTATTTTGGTAATATTAGTAAAAATTCTAATCAATTTTATTTATGAAAATTATAAGTATAATGCAACTACATATTCCTTAACATTGTCGTATGTGGTTGCGTAATGTGTAATCTAATTCCCTTTAGTCCAGCAAGGGGCAGACTGCCTGCTGAGCGAATAATAATGGACGCGATCCCCAGAATCGAGCAGATTATAGGCAAATAAAACACGCGACCTCGGATCATGTGCGTTTGTCTCATTTGTGTATGTAATTACCAAAAACTGAGATTTTATATAAGTATTAATATTATGTACGTATGTGGCTTCAACCACAATGAATGGCCCACTACTGAGCAGTGTGCACGTGTCTCCTCCCGACGAGGGCTAGAGCATACTCCACCACGCTGATCCTGTACGTAACAGTGGAGGTGTCCGTGGGTGTGCTTGTTGGCGTGTTGCGTGCGTGTATGTCCGGTATACATGCGTATATACGTGTCCGTGTGTGTGTGTCTGTGTGTGTGCGTGTGCGTGTGTGTGTGTGTGTGCGTGCCGGCTCACCCGCAGCTCCACCCACTTGTCGAGCAGCCGGCGGCCGTTGAACTCGCAGAGCAGGCCGCCGCGTGTGATCGCGTACGTGCTGTCGGCGGCGGCGCCGCGCCCGCACGCCACGTCGCAGAACTCGTTGTCCTTCTGCTCGCCGAGGATCGCCGAGCGGCCCATGAGTGGGACTGGCTCCTTAAACTGCAAAGTCAAAGTGAAAATATTTTATTCATATAGGTACCACTGATACACTTATGCACGTCATTTTTTGGCTTTTCGGAAATATCATCAGAACATAATTCATTTATGCTAGCGAACAAAGTCATGTTTATGCGGTCTCTCTCTACACTAGTCGTTAACTTGATTGAAGGCGAATGAATACGAGGGAGAGAGATACTTACACCTACGCATTGTGTAGCGACAGACTTTTACGTTGACATATTGCGCGCTCACTAGCACTTATGTCTTATATCTAAGTGAGAGTGAGCGCAAAGGTGAGCGAAAAAGTGAGGCAAAACAATTTTTACAACAACCTACAATGCGCATCAGATGACTAAGGTAAACACCCCAATTATGGACAGTTTAACAACAAATTTGTGGTATTTGTGAAAATTTACCTATATTGTGAAAGTTAGGGTGCTGAACGTACTTAAAGTGTAAAGTCCTGTGCTTATTCAACATTTCTGCTGTGTTACGCGTCAGATACTGCAATTGGTTTCAATTTAATTAACAAATAAAAATTATAACTTTTTTACCCAGTTATGGACACCAAAAACCCAGTCATGGACACCCAGTAATGGACATACCCAGTCATGGACACCCAGTAATGGACATATGTAACCCAGTCATGGACATCCAGTAATGGACACGAATCTAATCATATAAACCTAATAGGTAGGCTAGTTATCAACGAATCTATGATGAAAATGCAAAAGAATAATTATTAGATAATATCTTTTTAGGGTTCCGAAGTAAAATCGGAACTCTTATAGTTTTTTCATGTCCATCCGTCTGTCCGGAGCAAAGTGCTGAGACCCTTAGTGCTAGAAAGCTATAATTTGGCATGAATATATTTATTTATTAAAAATTCAGAGTATTGGAATAAAATGCTGAAAAACATTTTTTTTCAGGGTACCTCCCCTACAGGTAACGTGAGGATGATTTTTTCATTCGTCGCGTACCCTATCGTGTGGGGTATCGTTGAACAGGTCTTCCAAAAATATTATGCTTCTTATAAGACCATTTTTGGAATTAGGGGTCCGTTTGCAAAATATTTGGCTTTAAAGTGCTAATTTTGGTTAGAGTCAAGTGACCTCCCCAGCTGGCTAAGCGATAGGAGTTGAACAAGTGAAAAAATTCTCAAAAATAGTTTATATGATAAATTTACATGGAAAACTATCACGGCTATGCTAGCATAAGTAGTCAATGAGTAAAAGTCGATAAACTAACTACTTCAGAACCCTACATTGCGCGTGGCCTGACATGCACTTGTTTAATCAACTTTTAATGAAACATTCACATTAAGGAACTTAGTTACTTATAAGTTTTCTAAATTGACAATGAGGTTAGCATTAAAGAAGTGAAAATTATTAAAATTGTACTCATATTAAGCTTTTTATATATTAATAAGTAATTTACGAACGTAAAGGTTATCAGCCTTTCGTATAGGTATGCATTAATTATAACTACCTAAACTAAACTAAGCTACAAATATTACTATAAAGTACCCAATATAGTACACATCCACACCAACATTTTCATAATTTGCAACGAGCTCATAGTAAAGAATAATACTAGGAGTAAAATTGGGTCAAATTCTGAATACACAATAGCAAAGATAAATTTCGATAAAATTATGTCCATTACTGGAACTATACAATTATAGTGCACCAGTTATGAACACCAACAAAATATCAACAAATATAACTTCTCGGAGTAACAACACTGTGTGTTGTTGACTTAAATTTCATGGTTAACCCAACAATCAAAACACATTTTTATTTAAATAAAGCAATACAAATTTACAGATGAAACTTTTTAGTTACCGCACTAACAATTTCCTTAAGAAAAGCCGCTAATATAAATTTACAAGGACAAACAATTTATAGTTCGCGCCAACTTGTGTTCTAACAGACCGAATTGAATAAAATGTCAAACTTAGGCAGTTCGATGACTACAGTCTATGGACACAGTGTTAAAAATACATAAAAAGGGGTTCATAACCATATTCTAGACGATTTTTTTTTTTTCGTCCATTACTGGTGCCTTGTCCATTACTGGTGCACTTACGTTAATATGATTTTGAAAAATTTAATAATAAAATAATTGAAATCACCTTAGCATTCCTAGAGTACTCCAGATACCAAAACTTGACGTGTCGAAAGCCAACCGTAACGAAGTAGTTGCCGCTCTCTGAAAAACTAACCGCCTTCACTCGAGACGACACCTGAAACATTCAAACATACAGTTATGCATACTACACATAAGCTACTCCATCAATATTAAAACTATAAAGTTATTCAAAATTATTTATTCATATTGTCATCTTTTTTTCTGTAACAGACTTCTGAAGCCTATTACGACACTAGTCTGCCGGCATGGCATTGGGGTCAGTATTCTGGACCAAAACTGTTTAGAAAAGGTCCTTTTCCACGGAGAACATACGGCGAAAGATACTCGTGTAATCTAAGTAATAAATAATAAGTATAATATAATAGTCGTAGCATCTCGCTGCACTCGTTTACATAAAGTGCGAGCAGCGCGAAGCATATTGCGCGCTCACTCACACTTAGGTCTTAGGTCTAAGCGAGATACTGTGATTCCTATACTAATAGTAATCACCTTATTGCTGGCCAGCTTGAGGTTGGCGCGCCAGTCCCACACGTTGACTATCATGTCGTGCTGCGAGCCCACCGACACGAGATACTTGGACGACGTCGAGAACGCCTGACAAACACAACAAAACTCTATTAGGGATATTCATTTATTTTATTTACAAAAAACAATGTAAATTTGAATCACAATTAGTACTAGTGCAGTATGACAATTGATGTTAAATTTATTTACACGATCTATGCTTAAAAGAAATAAACAAGGATTATCATTATTTTTCCAAACTTAACTAAAAAAAATATAAGTAAATAGACGACTCACGAGCAGACAAGTCATCTGATGATAAATAGTTGTAAGGCATCATCGAGCAAAACACAAAGGATAAAGTCATTGTACAAACCACGCAGTTGACTCCATGCGTGTGCCCCGGGAACTCGGCGATCTGAACCGCTCCCGACGCACTGGGGTCCTGGAAATGAAATGAACGAAATGAATGAAAGCACAATAACGTTACATTAGTATATATACAATTGAAGTGAAGGTGAATAAATAACATAGGATCAGGGATCAGGGATCAGGGAAATAAATATAGAAAGAAATGGTCCGTATTTTTAGACGAATCTTATTTGCAAAACATTCTTGGACCTAGTACTTTTTATTAAAATAACAGACTTTGGAGAACAAAGTAGAAATCCATTAATCGACTTCAACAGCCTTTAATATCATCGATATCAACAAAAACGTATACGACAATAATACGAATTGATATTATGTTTAACATAATAAACTTAGCCGATTTTTTTTTTGTAACATAACATAATAATTTGTAAATTTTGATAACATAATAAATGGATGATAGAATTAAGAGGTCTTAATGATGACATAAAAAGTCCCAATCAATGAAACTCTGGTTTGGCTATTCATTACTAGATGTCGCTGCTGAGAGCGCAAGAAGGTGGAGACTAATATTCAACATGGTAAAGCAGACCATACCGAAAGTGATTTACTGCGGCTGTCAAATTATGTATATGTATAAATGGGACAATTGTATATCAAGGCCATCCAGTATGGTGAGGTTACAAGGTCCTTAGTTAAGTTATACACCCCAACAAAAGCCCCAACCCTATCGTTCAATATTATGCAATTACCAACAGCAACCCACCTGCAAGTCCCACACCCTGACGGCGGGCGCATGGCCGCACTCCCCGGTGGCCAGGTACCGCCCGCACGCCGAGAACGCGACGCACGTCACGCTCTTGCGCGACGCGTTCAGCACGTGCGACTGGCGATTCTTGCGCACGTTGTACAGGACCACTGTGCAACTGGAAATTACGATATATCGCTTTATTAATGGTTGGTCAGTGGTCATCTTCGATTTAACTATGGTAACGGAACTCTCGCTGATCGATAGTTTCTTTACCAAGCCCAGGCAGTTATTAATGCGGGATATAAATATTTGTTCCTGGGTCTGTGGATCTGTGGTGCGGAGGAAGGGGGATGAGTATGAGTTTCTACCACCTAAAGCAAGAACCCATAATTCTCCCACTGCTGGGCTCGGGGTCTCCTCTCACAATGTGAGGGGTATAGGCCATAGACTACCATGCTGGCCAAGTGCGGATTGGTAGACTTCACACACCTTTGAGAACTTTATAGAGAACTCTCAGGTGTGCAGGTTTCGTCACGATGTTTTCCTTCACCGAAGCAAATGATAATTAACTTGTAATACGCACATAATATTTCTACCACCTATCTACCACCAATAGTCAAGGACAGGTTAGCAAACCTTTTGTTACTTGTTATAAGTTGATTAATACTTGGATTCACATTACATTTATTTATTCGACAAGCTCGTTATTGTTACACAGTTGCATGTTAATTGTACTGCTAAGTGTCTGATGCCTCATAATGACGTATGAACACAGTCCTATTTGGAGTCAATGGCGGATTTATTGTTACTCTTGAATATTCAAGAAAAGGATCGATACCTGTTTAATAAACAAATGATTTCTAATTATTTATGTTTATTGTAGATACCCAACTTTATCATCCATAAACTAATCTTTTTAAAATTCGAAATTCTTTTTCAGCTGGCCGCACTTAATTAGATATAGACATTAATACAGTAGCCGCGCGAGTTGAATGCAGAGCTTAGGAATGCGACTAGTGTTGTGACCTAATTGGTAATTAATTAGTGATAATTATGTCAATAAATTGGAATTAGAAATTTAACATAATATAATCTTAAATGTGAATGTAAATTATAAAATATAATTCAAGATACAACGCCATCTAGTGTCGAGTAGAATAAACAATTAACATATTTTAAGTGTTTGTCGTAATATAAAAAGCAAATTAATGGTTTTTCAACATGTCATCGTTAATCCCATAGGCTTGGAGTCGGCATAAGCTCACGCCGAGTAACGCACGCCACATGAATACTTACTGACGATTAACATGAAACAATGGTTTCGTTATGGTGTTCGGCGCTACCACTGTGGATGAGAATCAGCGGTTTTGGTGGAGTTATTTCGTTCTGATCCTCCAAACTTATTACATATTATTATTTTATTTGTGTATTTAACACATGACGAACATCCATGGTTTGAAAATAAATTCCTTTTGGGTAAAACACGATTCATTCTATTAAAAAAATACTTAAAACTGTGTGAAGCTAAGGACATAAATCTCCATCCTACTAACGGTAGAAGTTTAGTTAGGAAAGTTGGCCATTACTTTCTTCTTGACAAACAACACAGTGATGTGCTGTGTTACGAATGTACAATGATGATGACCACAAAAATAATACTGCTGTCGTATTAACTCATCATTTATGTAGCTTAAATGTATGCAATATTTATGGCTGACACCTTTACGAGTATAGTTGACAGATGTTGGTTGTTTATAGAGGTCTATCTACTATGTAACTAACTTACCCGAAGGGCCTTATCACACTGACGGTTTCCGAGCGGATTCAAAGCGGAACGGGGAAACGTCGCGGACGTGAAGCGAATACACAGCGGTTTCGACAGTACGCTCTCTGAACGCACACAACAAAATGATGTCCGAATCCGCTCGGAAACCGTCAGTGTGATAAGGCCGTAACTCTAAAGTGCTCCATCGTTACGCTACCCGCTCTCCGCTCCGCTCGTCACCTCGCCATGCACCGCCCATGATGAAACAACCTTATTCGTATGTATGACAGATAGACAGCCGCGGCCTTTCTCACGGCCGCATCGCCGATACAGTTGTCTAAACAGTACATTAGTCGTTATTCTATTGCCGATACAATGGGAGGAGCTAATTTAACCTCAAGTGTATTGACTTAGAGATATCACTAAATAAACACGCAACTTGCCGTAATTATTATGTTAGAATAAATTCATTTTTTATTTATTTATATAGACTTTCGTATAACCGCGGATCGTAATGTATTTTCATTGATTTTCAGACATAATGAAATGTCATATTTATATATTATATATTTATATATTATTAGTAACTTTATGCATCTTATCTTCTGTTGGTAGTGTACAGTAGAGACGATTAACCGGACTAATTGTTGTCATTAGGCATTCGGATAATCGAAAATCTGGATAGTCGGATGTATGAATAAAAGCGGTGTTTATACACGACAGATTATAGCATATTGCATAATGTTATATACGTAATAATTATTAACAACAAAATTAAATATTAAAAATCAGGACAATTGTTGAAATACTACAACCAGGGTTAAAATATTTGGTAATTGTTATATGACGTGACTTATTTGATCGGGGTTCTACTACGAAGTGAGTATGCAGTGGCACACTCCTAGCCACACTTCACAATTTTGTCTTCAGACCTTCCTCGAACACGGAGTCGTAACCAGTTTATCTCAAGCATGGTGACAAGTAGACATCTCTAAGCAATTTGAACAATTTGTTCGTACTGTTAAATGGAAATTATCAACGTGTTCTTAACTTATATCTTCTTGAAAAATAAAGAACGGCTTTATAACTGGGTGGCTTAGAGGTTGGTGTCACCGCCAGCCATCACAATCAATACTACCATGAAATTCCCCATGCCTGTGCGAACTTGGCCCGTGACAAGCAATGCACCGTGCGACCACTGACCATGGCGCATGGCGGTGTGAATGAACTGTCATCGTTACATCTTTTTTCTTCAACATGGCATGTGTCTCACTGCAAGAAGTGAACTATGACCAAATGACTAAAACAATGGTGTATCGGGTAACAAGTAAACATCGACGTTAACAAGTAAATATCACGTTGAGATACTTCAGAAACGACACGATTAGTAAATATTTCTTGTTTCTTAAATTGCCGGTCTAAAAATTAAATTGAAGAAAGGTTAGAACAGTATGGCGTGTGATGTATCATGTTGGCGATGAAAACTTATCTCCTATCCCCATGTCTAACGTGAATTTGCATATTGATTATTGTTTTCGGCATTCATCTCATAGTTACTCGCCGACCGCCGTGTCTGGAACAATGAGCTACACATAGTAGGCACAATTATTACGGTATTTTCTTTTTTCTTTTTTAAGACAACTCTATGGGGCCGACAGACGACAGTCGTCACGGACAATGCAATTAGGCCGTTGACAAGTTTTTCTGTGTTCCAACAATTTTTTCTCTTTCGATACGGTTTTATGTTTCAATCGCGTCGATTTGTGCTTATTACATTTTATTATCTGTGACAAGTTTTTCTATTATCTCATAACTTTTTTATAGTAAACAGACTGCGTGAGGAACCAATTAACGAATAGTTGACGAAAGGGGGGGAGGGGGTCGAGTCAAATCTCATCTAATCTTACGTTGGAGAGAGGGGGGGTCTCGGCAAATATCACGCAATTTTTTTCTGATTGAAACAAAAAAAATATACTATTTTGGTCCATTGAATCCACATTGATTTAATCTTAAGCGTAATCGTAATACGATTAAGATCATTCACTAATTCGTTCGAAAGAAAATAATTTACAATAACAATCCAACGCGTTTACGTAAGAAACCCCCTTTTCGAAAAATCTCACGTGAGATTGGGGGATGGGGGAGGGGGTTGAATAAAATCTCACGACATCTCACCAGGTGGGGAGGGAGGGACAGAAAATTTAAAAAAAAACCTAACGTAATTTATGGACGCCCCCAAAGCAATGCCTGCCTTAGGTTTACTGTCGCTGATGTTTTTTCATAAGCTGTCACGTCGAAGAGATGCAGATGACGTAAGAACTTCCGTCATTGGTTTGTGACACTTTTCAACGATGGGCACACTGAAGCATGTCGTTTCATGAATGTGAACACTACACCAGGAGAACAGAACATGCGTTACTTCCACAACTACCTATGATATAAGTATAAGTAAAACTGGCCATACACGATCAAGTTTACTTGTCAAGTTTGCAGTTTGACTTCATGCGCCAGAAAGCCATACACCGTCAAGTTTACTGGATGCCGCATCAAGTCCGCTGCAAACTTGACAAGTATACTTGATCGTGTATGGCCAACATTGTAGTCCGAGCCTTATTTTATATGTGTCTAAACCCTTAAACAGATACAACTCAATGCAGGGGTGAACGACATTAAATTTAAAATGATATAGCGTGTAACGAGCTAGTGTGGGCGCGGCCGGGTGCCGGCTGAGGGGACCGGGACGCCCGCGCCAGGGACCTGGGCGCGGTGTGGGCGCACCTTTAAATCGATATCAAGTACGGAGGGTGGATTCTGATAAGTCATAGGGATCACTGCACTGAACTATAGTTAGATATACTTTATATTGGTTTACCCCTTAAAATTCTGTCTGCCTAACAAACCGGTTCCTGCCGGGAAATGAGCACTGAACCCTGTACTCCGCTAGCATTACACAGTATCAAATGCAGTCAAGAGTACGCGATTCACACAACGTATTCAATTCGTAAGGTGGTATGGGAAGGTGCCAAGTCCAAGCCACTTGCATGACGTCATCCATACGAACAGACTGGCGACAAAACAGGCGCTGTTACATCATTATTATGCTGGCGGCGTGGTCATGATCGACGCTGACGGCGGACCATCCGACTCCTGTTAAGGCATGTTATCACGAACGGAAATACTTATTCAGTTATATATTATGACTGAGTGTTATGCTATTGGTAGCTAACAATCAGGGAGTGCAACTGAAGTCAGTTAGGGCAGGCGTTAATCAACGCCACCTGGTGGTTCAATCGCGATCGTATACAGAGATTAGAGACACAAGCAAAAACATCACAGGCCTGGGAGGAACCCTTTCTACAATATTTACACCCTTTCTAAATTAGCATATAACCAATTAATATCAGAAACCAACCAATCGATATAATATTCCTATCTGATTTTTTGAAATTTACTACCGAAAGTTAATTTAAGACTAACAGAGAAGAAACTATTACAAAGACATAAATAGTCACTTTAAATAAGCGTACATTTTTTATTTAAAAAAATATGCCCCTCACTCCGCAGCCGTACCGAAACTGCATATTTTATTTATTTATTTGCTAATTGTGTTACATAGGTGTTAGAATAATATTATGAAATTGGTATCAACATGACCCTGGCAGGGCACAGCAAACTTGTCATGTGAGTTACGGGTTACATTCAACTTACATTTTAGTTAACTATACAACATCAATCAATTTAATCTAGTAAAAGATATTTGAAAATTCATTGAAATCGTGATATTATATCTTAGGTACTATGTTTTACTACTTATATTAAATACTAGGAAATCGCCCTCGCTTTGCTTCGGGAAAAATAGTAAAAAAAATAATATATAATATAGCCTATGTCACCCGGGCATAGTGTAGCTTCCCAACAGTGAAAGAATTTTTCAAATCGGTTCAATGCAAACAATCAAAGGAGATCCCCAATTTTCGGCCTCGAACCATATGTAATCTGTGCTAGAACATCGAACTAGACAAGAGTAAACTATATACCAAAAAAATCGTCTTATTTATAGGATAAACATATTTAAATCTTAGCTTCAGCTGCTCTTGCCAAATGAACAAAATAATGCAAAAAAGTTTTCACAGTATTTACCTCATTACATAAGATTTTATAATCGATTGAATCGATTGATAATGATCGATTGATGGAACATAATAATATATTTTATGTATTATTTAGTGATTATAATTATAATATTAATTTATTTTTTACATATTTTCGTATTCCATATAAATCAAAACTATGTAATATATTATAATTACCATTCAATCGTTACGCTAATTTTATTAAATTACATTTAGAATATTTTAACATCGATTAATCGATTGACAACAATGATGATGTAATCCCTAATAATGTCATTTTGGTAACCATAGTATTTATAAATAACACCACTGTATTGTCATATTTGTCATCGATTTTTCATCTTTCTACGCGTGTTCTTGTATATTTTTACTATCAAATATTTTCAGCGTATTTGGAGTCCTATTTACTATTGAAACTCATGGACACGCACACAGTGATTTTAATTTTCTGTTGTATTCGCTTTCGTACTTGTGTTCTAGGATTTCCTTAGTTGGCCATTGCTGGCAGCCGTGAAAATATGAGAAATTGAACTTTTTGCAATAATCTAATTAACAGCCAATTTCTAGTCTTGTCTACTTAGACCTGAGTTTCTATGGAAACTGGGGTTCTCCTTTTTCCTCTTTATAATATTAGCACAGATTAAAACTATACGAAAAAATATTCAGGTAAAAGATAAAATGTCAAAAAATTTCGAAGCTAGGTTGAGTCAAGTGCAAGCGAGTCCAAGTCTCAATTACTGTAAAAACGGTATCGGCCGAAGCAATGCGGGGTCGTGCAGCGCGGCGCCCGGCGGGGCAATTTCCCAAAGTGTATCCGGTGCCAAGCCTACGGAAATCGTAAGTATATTAACGTGTTAGGGAGTTAACGTATAGTACCAGTATATTAACGTGTTACTTGCATACTATGTCTCACCAATGTCATGGAAAAACTACTCATATTTTGAATCTACCACGTCTAAACTTAGTGATAGTACTGGAGTGATATTTCAGCTATCAGAAGTCAAACAGACTTGTCTTTCGAACCCACCATAAGCTTCCACAATAAAATACAATCGTATTCGTAAAATTTATCAGAGATGCGTTCAAATCAATAGGAAAGGGAATCAAGGGAATGTCTTAACATAAACTTAGCAAGCCCACTAATATCCAACGAGGCCTCTCTCGGGCCCCGGCAGCGAGACCAGACCGTGTACCATCTCCCCAACACCGCTAGCGCCCGACCTACTGAACTGACCCGCGCCGCGGTAACTCTCCATGCATATGCACGCTCGGTACATACTACACGCGCGTCGAGTGCTCACAAATTATATTCATGCAGCTGCCCTCACCAAGACACTTTAAAAATTGACGCAAAATACGCGACGAAGCAATTATGAGGCCAACTTCAGTATAAAATGTTTTACGGCGTTTACTGAATAGGTAAAAAATGTTCTCCGTAAAAGTAGCTTTTATGAAATGAAAATGTTAGAAAAAAAGACGTGTCAGATTTTCCTCTCAAATACATGGCTTAGTTATTGCTATAAAACCTCGTAGTCTCATGGAATGGCCATTACATCCTACGTATTACGTAACGAGATATGATTAGAGTTGCTTAATGGCATTGTACAAGTGTAAGAAGCAGTGATAGCCAAGCGGTTTGAACGTTGGTCTCCCGAGCGCGGGGCCCGAGTTCAAATCCTGGCACGCACCTCTAATTTTCAAATATTATGTGCGTATTACAATTTAATTATCACTTGCTTCGGTGAAGGAAAACATCGTGAGGAAACCTGCACACCGGATTTCTCCATAAAGTTCTCAAAGGTGTGCGAAGTCTACCAATACGCGCTTGGCCAGACTATGGCCTGTACCCCTCACATTGTGAGAGGAAACCCCGAGCCCAGCAGTGGGACAATTATGGGTTATTGCTTTGCTTTTATGGCACAAGTGCCCCCCAGACAGTGAGTTGAAGCACTCGAAATGAACAGCGACCTGAAGTTCTGCCTAGCAAACCTCTATAAGAGCAGAGATTACCCAAAGATTACCTACGTGTAAAATACGATGAATATATCTTTATAGCAAAGAGGCCATTTGACCATGTGTGCGTGTATGTGCGTGCGCGTTTGTGTGTGTGCGTGTGTGTGTGTGTGTGTGTGTTGACATACGAGTGTAACATAGCAAACGGAGACGACACTCACCCGGCGGGATAGGCCACCACCTCCGTGTTGGGGTCGCAGTCCAGCGCCGCATTGCTGCCCACGGTCAGACCGAACACGCTCTCTAGCTTTATCTGTTGACAAATTAAAACTATAAGTTAATTTTATTACACGTTATATACATAAACTTTTGGAGTGAATATGTATACGTCGGCAAACCGACAACGGGACGTTTTTTTCCGGCTTTGGCCTCTATCGTATGTATATGATAATTTTATTCTATGAAAAGATATCGTCGTCCCATTTCGTCCGGATTAAAACACGTTAGGTACATGACCTTTAACCACCCTATACACGATCAAGTTTACTTGTCAAGTTCCAGCGGACTTGATGCGGCATCCTGTTTGCAAGTACCGTCAAGTACACTGGATGCCGAATCAAGTCTGCTGCAAACTTGACAAGTATACTTGATCACATAATATGGCCAGCTTTACGCAATTTTTCACACGAATTTATTTTTTACCCGTTTTTTACAAAAAGAATATAGGTAGTATTATAAAATGTTGACTTATGAGGACGTGTCGATTTTATACCAAAGTAGAAATAATGGGTAATACGATTTGCACCGGTATAGACAAAACATACGTAGAAGTTTAAAGGTCTTATGGCATTCTGTTTACATTCTCTAACAACTATGACACACTGAACTCCATAATTTTTCTAGGCCTCGCCATTATCTATAGTGATAAGTAAGTTTGCATACAAGTTTGGTTGCATTTAGAGGTCGAGTCCAAAATAACTAAGCTTATGCAAACGTACAGATTACATTAGTAAACTAAAACTGTGCGTTCTTCAAGGCTTGAGGTTGGGGCCTTTATTTTGACCATACTCGTTTCAGTTTATTGTTTGATGTAAAATAACTATGCATTACCATAATTTAGTGCAGTCTTGCAGATGAAATTATATTATTACGTATTATAAAAAAAATGAAATCATTTATATTATTCATTATACATAATTAGAATTTTTAATAGCCACTAGTCATATTCATTAAATATATAATCTCATCAAAAACATAAATGTGAAATGAGAGCCATGTTCAAAAAAAAAGAATTGAGATCTAAATGGGTGCCAAGTTCTGTGTAGAAAAGCCAAAAATTTTAGTCACTAGGACATGTAATTCAAGCTCTACATTTGACTTGGTTAAAATAAATAAAGATTTTGATACTGCTATTTCCATGAAAAAGGAATGCTTCCCACGCAGATCTACTGGAATGAGATTGGCTCTCGTTTAGTACAAAGGCTTTACAAAAATCAACATCGCTAGGTGAGGGTTTCTACAGCGGCTATAATAAAAATGCCTCCCTCTTTATCTGCTGAAAATTAGTTAGTTTGACGTGAATTTTAATAATGACTTTATTTCATGCTCATATACATTAAAGTTCGCAATATCAATACGCCAAGATGTCTAGAGGGAAAAATAATCATATTATAAAAAAATATATAAGTTAAAGTCCACCACAACACATTGTTTCACAACGATAAAAGAATATTTGACATGATCACCGAAGCCCAGAAGCGTTTATGAGTAGTGAGTATTAGCGGTCACCCATTCAAGACCCGACCAAACCGCTAAACTCAGCAGATCACGTCACCAACCAATATGGGTCTCTCTATGAGCGCACCATCCTATCTATAGAGCAGTTATCTATAGAGTACCATTATATCTTCTGTACCCGAACCAAAAACCGTATCGCACAAGGAGCAGCGTACACCGCCGTAGCCGTACAACACCTTTTTGTTGATAAACAAGTCTTCATTCAGTGCGACGGAGAAGCGACCTTCACAAAAACTCCGGCGATGAGACAACCAGTTACGTGCGTCAACAAAGATGGCGGACCGGCCGTCCTTGGCGGGGTTGCAAGGATGTACATACAATATACAACACTTGGTAAACTTGGTTCATTTTTTACACGACTTCGTTTTCGTTACGGTAAAGGATCATTATTGGAGGAGTAACTTTTTATGTTCATCGCTTGTTAAATATAAATTTAATATCATATAATTATCGTGAATTAAACAGACATAGATGGCTTCCACAGACCTTGCAAGGATTACATCTGTGTCAGCAGTGTCAGGGTTATCTTGGCCACGTCTTGTTTGATAGGATAACACATTAGTCATTACAAAATTTTAAAAGCTACCTCGCGTATTATGTACTCCTTGGTTTTGGTTTTTACGCTAACAAATACTTAACCTAACTACCAAGAGTACCAACTAAGTTACAAGTTACAGATAAACAAAACAAGGATAACTCATGCTTTATATTTCATCACTAATATCTGGTTTCTCACCATTGAAGCATAATGTCATAGAACAGACATCTCGAACAAAATGTGTGTCCCGCCCGGGAGGTTCGATTTTCAAAAACTTCCGTTCTCCTTTCAAAATCGAACAAATCCATTGAGAATTGAAGCCACGAGGCGCCAATGCATTGGGACATACATGGTGTTCGCGGTGTCGGTTTTATACGCTAGTAATAATACTTCAATGTTTCTCACCTATCTTTTATGCTTCAAATCGCGGTACACGTTAATACTAAATCATGTGTAAAGTGGTTATCGGCCCGGTTCGACCGATAATCACCGTCGGCCGTACTCGCCTGCGATATAGTGAAAGCTGGTACAAATCCGCTACGATTATTAATTTTTATCGACACCGTTCGAAAGTTCACGTCTATCTGTATCAACCGTAATGTGGCTTGAAATATGCTACGGTTCACACGGATTGAGGTGTCATGTCACGGTTGAGTCAATGGTACAGTTACTAGCAGTGCCGGTTTTAGCATTACCAGCGCCCTGGGCGAGATTTTTGCGGCGCCCCTATCTGCCATTGAAACCCATACAAAAATAATAAATATTTAAATCCATGCCAAATTACAGCTTTCCAGCACTCAGGATCTCTACGCTCGCACTATGATGCGGACGGACGGACGGACAGACATGACGAAACTAATTATGTGTCAATAAGAATCGACTGAAAAAAAATAAAAATCCTCATAAAATATCATTTGATCTTAGTGGGAATGAGCCACAACCTGTAAAGAAATTATAACGAATTTTTATTACAATAAAATATCTTATGCAATTTTATATCAAAGGACCTATAATATTATATATTATAGGCACACATTTGAAATCACTGCCATAGAATTACCTATGTAGTTCCACCACCCATTTAAACCGCATGACCTCATCTCTGCGATTGCGAATATAATGACATAAATTCACACCGAGACATAGGCACCGAGGCACTGACAATGAGTTATTGAGCTCTAATCCAACACATCTCACCTCAAGTGGATTCCCCGAATACTGACAGCATTGTTCGAGGTGGAATGCGGTCCAGTGGGCGGACAGCAGGGACGAAGACCGCTGGAGACTGGCAGGCTCAGGCTATAGGACCGCAATCGCCATCACAGTCCACTTTAGAACGTTGAGGCTTAACAAATAGGTCGAATCGATCAAATGCACAAGGCTTCTGTTTATAGATTGTTTGAACTAATCCGTTAATAGGTTTTATAGTCTCTTCAACTTTAACTTAATCTCTTTATATCCAATTCTAAGTTAATTGTGGTCTACCATTAGTCTTGGAGCCTCTAATGGAAGTTTCAAGTCTATCTTGATAATCACAAACTAACGCGTAATTAATATTTTAACTTAACGAGTAATCACGGTATGAAAAAAAAATGGGTGAGACTCAATGATATTATATATTAAAATGAGGCAGATATGTCATAAGCGCGCGCGTTGTGTGACTCAAAAAGTTCCCAATTGGGAACTCTTATTCAGGTGAAGAAAGAGAGCGATGTAGTTTTGACGCGAGAGCGATAAAGACGTGTGATAAAGCAATAAAGCGTGCCTTGCGGACATCGGAACAGATTTTTCGGTTGATTTGTAAGGGCATAACGTATCTATATTTATTTAAACATCATTGGTGAGACTCCTGAATATCCTACTACTAACTACAGGACTAGAGTGTAACAATGCGGATAAACAACGCTGACCGGCTTCGAGTTCCGCTCACCATAAAACATCCTACACGAGTTACACGACCATAAAATGCGATAATGACATGCAAATAGCTATACTATACACATGGAAATATCTGTCGCGACTCCATAACTACTCCATAACCTACATCGGCATGGCGGTTATGGCTGCATCGTAATAAATTACTTAACACCACGGGCATAACGGCAGACATAATAGGCTTGTTTCCACTAAGAATAAATCGAATGGCTTAGAGTTTCTAATGATTAACCATGATAATTAGTAAACAAAAATGCAGCTTTTCTATTAAAATAATAAAAGTTTAATAATATTTTTGGAAAATAAAATCGACAAATTGAGGCGTTTAATCACGTGACATTAAACATCAATCAGTGAAGCGCATGGAAGCGTGACGTCACACCTCGCGAAACACTACGTTGTAGCTGTCATTTTCGTATAAAATGAACAGGTTATTTGGAGTTTTCAGCAATTCTCGTTAAATTAATACAGTTCGTTTTTAGTTTAATCTTGAAAGACAGATATAATTTGCTATGGAATCAGGATTTAACAAAGCAAACAGCAGTAATTTGCCCAAAATTACTGTAACTCAAATAAATCATAAAACCCTACTCAAGTCATAACATTTTATAGGTTATGTGTGGTATATTATGGTAGATTTTGCAAAATTCATTTCTTTTACTATACATTTATAAATAGATACATCAAGTTGTGTTTATTACTTACATCAAAATGATCTTCACAGAAATAAATTGTGGAATCAGTTGATAAAGTAAGAGCATCTTGCCTCCTTGCCATATTTAACCACTTTCTACGTAGGTATTTGTTTATTGTTTGGAACGTATATGAATAATTTGTTTGGCGTTTTTATCATTGTATTTTTACATTGGGGCACTATACAGTATTTATAATACGAGGAATTCATTATTTATTAAAAAACACAATTGACTGTCATACACAAACACGGCTGTTTCGCGAGGTGCGACGTCATTCAAAACGCCATGACAGTCTTGGCCTTTTTCGCGGTCAATTTCAAGTTCATTTCTAAAAACTCAAAATACTAATGTAAAAGACTTATTTTTCTTAGAATAATATATTTTTGGGGTGAAATAGATGCTAAGCTATAGTTTTAAACTAATTTCCAAATTTTGTCAACTAGCCTATTATGAGAAGAGATAAACTATCGTTATGAGATGTTCCGCTATTTGATAACAGAGGGCGCTAAGTCAAACTTGACTTCTTAATACGGAAATTATACATAAGTAGATTAAAAAAACAAAGTGTTGCATCGAACACTAAAATTGTATTTGTTGATGTCAGGAACTCATATAGATGTTGCAAATTTTTTTATATCGACATTATATGAATGACATTGAATGCCCATTGGCGTGATAGGTCGAATTTAACAACACCTTTTAGATTAACAATTTTTTTTTCAGTACATTACAAATATAATAATAGCGCGTGGCCAGCAAGTACCTACAAATAACCTATTATTTGTATATGAATAGTTTTCTTAACTTGCCCGAGATTGCTCAAATTGCAAACTGCGAAGTCGTACAATCATACATTTACCTAGGAGCTTTAATATCGAATACTGGTGGCTGCGTAGACGAAGTAAAGAGACGCATGGCTATCACAAGATCCGCAATGGATAGGCTAAAGAAAATTTGGAGGAACAGGAACATAACCAAAGGCACGAAGATCCGGCTCGTACGAACATTGGTGTTCCCCATATTTCTATACGCTGCGGAGACGTGGACATTGCGACAAGTCGAGAAAAGGAAGATCGACGCTCTTGAGATGTGGTGCTGGAGACGCATGCTTGGGATCTCATGGACTGAATTCCGAACTAACGTCTCCATACTTCAAGAGCTCGGCATTAAACAACGTCTTTCGACGTTAGTATCCAGTCGCATCTTAAAATTCTTTGGACACGTCTCCCGGAGAGGAAATACCTCCATCGAACGCCTTGTTGTCCAGGGAAAGGTTGAAGGCACTAGACCGCGTGGGCGGTCACCCATGCGATGGACCGACCAAATCAAGTCTGCAGTGGGCGGTCCCTTGCATGAGTGTACAAGATTATCAACAAATAGAGAGAAGTGGCGAAAGCTCGTAAGGCAAATAACATCTGCCCCAAATACACCCTTCTGAAGACCACGACCGCTCTGGCAAGAGCGATACGACAAAGAAGAAGTTTCCTAGTAACAATAAAATTCCAATGTATTTATTACATCAACATACATCACAACCAACAAACATGTCTAGTCATTTCTGGTCTATCTAAGCTAATCTTTCAGTTTTTTACCGAGGCCTGTCTTCGTATGAAATAGGCGCTTGCTAAGTCCAGCGATTTATCATGTAAATTAGCAAGTTGTAAGACGGTCTTCCCATCCCATTTTTGCTTTACAGACAAAATCCCTGGTAACTGCTGAGTTAAGTACCTTCCATCGTAGCACCCTCTCTGTGCCAACTATTTTAATTCAACAATAATCATTATATCAACAAAAATAAGGTTTTGAAATTCTATAGCCAGTTAACCTCATTGGTGACGCTCCTGGTTTATGGTGCACAGCGGTGACAACCATTATGTTACTACACACACAGCACTGCTTACCCAGGAGCAATTGTAACACCAACGCTGCCGTAATGCCGTACCTACCAAACTTCTTAACGCTTAACTTTAATTAATTACGCGTATGTAACGTCATAATGTGAGGGACTCGAGTAGTTTGCCCGCTTCGGCTTTCCGACCCGCCCATAATGTGGGAGTTAAAAAAACTATTATAAAAAGGTTTTTATTAAGATTTAATCTGTCACAAACCAGATGGGATTCCGATATATGATTAAAGATTAATCACAGGATGATATGTCAATTTTAATTACCAGCGGACAATTATTAGAGAATGACAGTTTTAATTAGAATCGTAATATGTACATGGATTCATTACCAACTTCGATTAAAACTAGCGATTATCGAGTACGTACGATTACGATGTATCTCGATTGGCTTGATGACAAATGATACCGTACGCATTGTACCACCATAGTAAATCGATCTCACGGCCTAAAATAGACACAATTCAGTGTTCTAAGAACATACAAGTATAATTACTTTTAAACGGATGTGAGACTGTATAAAAAGTGCATTAAACTAATTGCAAATTGATCCATACCGCTCGTCTAGCCATATATAAACGGTCGATTTTGTCGGCATGTTCAATACGATCTTGGCCTTGGTTAGACGTGAGCACGGCATTGGCCCAGCTTTATGATCTTATGATCCATCATCAAGCAATCATTCAACATCTCTTATGGTCATGAGATAAACGGGCAAAACCTCTTATATGCGCACTTGAACTCCCCTTGGCGAAGTCATCACAACATTGTTTAATTCAGTAATTCTTCTTGTTTAACTCCAATTTAAATGGAACCATGTGACAAGCACCAGCTTTCGAATATAAAAAGAATCTTCAAAATCGTTACACCTAGTAAAAAGTTATGAAGTAACACACATAAAAAAAACAGTCGAATTGAGAACCTCTTCCTTTTTTGAAGTCGGTTAAAACAAACAGTTATGTATCGCATAAATGCCTGGTCAGATGCCCGACGTAGTACTTTTTGCACGGTGAGCAGGACTTCTCTACGGGACTGCAAGGCGTCCAAAGTAAGGGATTCAAAAATCTTTACTATTGGCTGTTGGGCAAACTTTGTACAGTTATGAGAGCCTCAACAGTGGACATAAAAGGCTAATGGGTGGATGAATGGCAAGTTATTAACCGCAACGTCCAGTGAAGTCACGGTTGGATAACTGTATGATTGTCCTGACATTAACATGATTTTAAATTGTACCCGCGTGGGATGTTATGAGGTCACATTGAACTAAATGGACACGCAGTATACAGCGTTGAGTGAACATAAACATAATGTAAGCACTCTTTGACACAAAGTTTGTACACAAAGGCATTCGTACTGGCGACGATAAAACTAAATCGTAAAGAACGAACCACACACAGCCTCCGTCTATAAACGTAAAGCTCGAGAGAAGATAGAAACACTTGTATTGGTACTCATATACCAAGTACCAGCCAAGGTAGGCTCATACCAACGCTGTTTTCATTGGAAATCAAATTGCGTTATACATGTGAAAATTACTTCAAATACATAAATATAATTATTGCAGTAATAACGTAAGTGTCAGGTAAAAAATTGCTTACTATGTTCCCGGACACAAGTAATATCAAAAGAACGATCGCTTAGCAACGAAGATTCATTTTAGCATTAATTATTTATATCAATGTCGTGATAAAATTTAGAGCATGCGATAATTCAGCAGTGAATTCACTCTGCTAATGCGTGTCGGAAACGAAACAATTAGCAGTTTCGTTTCCGTTTTCACTGAGTTACTAACCGATTTCTTAAATTAGATTTTGTAAATTTTTACATGAGCTTTTAGAAGGCTTTCTCTTTTAGATTATTTCATTAGTTATCCAATTAATACCGTTTCACTTAACGATATTTGTGAAGCACCAGACGATGATAATTCAACAATCGATTCAAATCTTAAACTGTTGAGGCTTACAGGATGGCTAATTACGGGAATTACGTGTTTCGAGAAGAGCAGATTTTCAGATATGATTTTGGCGAAGCACCGTATATTCCGGCCCAGTATATTCGTACAAATTGCACTTTCGATAGACGGCTGATGATATTAAAATCTCATTTAGACTTGAACTCTTCCTATGCTGATGTCGGTCGCGTACAGCGGCCGCGCATACCAACTACCAATATAATATAAACCGCGACCGACGTCACGGCGTCGGTACACAACTAAGCAAATATGGTAACAAAATATTAAGTAACGTACTCGCTACAATATTTTAACCACTGCACGTAAAACATCCCAAATATGTGCGATTGCGCGTGGGAGTCTCTTTAGCGTCACATCTTCATGACAAAGCATAATTGCGAAACGGTTATATGAAATGAATAATTAAGTACAAATACCAAAACGTTTTGTCATTAAAATCTCACGGGGATCCTTCGAAGACTTGTAAAACAAAGACTCACCTCATACGCCGGCGTGTGAAGACTGTCCTTGATGACTGGCGAACTATTCCTGGGGCCAATGTACGCCATCATCGCATCTTCTGTACCACCAGCGACACCAGTTCACTTAATGCTACCACTGTCATCGGAGGCACTCCGTGATGCGACACTCGCGGCCATACTTCGGCGCACAGTGCACAAAAAACATTCTAATTGATCCACTTGCACTTTATTTAGCACTTTTCACTAGAATCACTGAAATATTTCCATAAGGTGTCTCTGCTCGTAAGTAGAAGTTACGACATTGAATCCAATTAAAATAACACTTGATTCAATAATAAATTTTGAGATCCAATGTTAACAATGATTCTGGTATAAATAACATTACAATAATTCAACGCCAAGAAAAAACATGCAAGTAACAGATACAATAACTGATATGAGCGGAAATAGATCTTGGAATCTTACTTAATTAAATTAAATGAAGGGACGAATACAACAAATATAATGTAAATTAAAAAGTGTATTTTATAATATGTTTATCATATACTCATAACATTCTACAGTAATTTTCTGTTTTTATAAACGGCGACAACAGACTAGACTACCTATACGAGTATACAACATAGAGCGTTAATTTCGGTCCCTATACTTCCGTCTGAAAAATAATCTCAGTTACTCTCAAGTCACGCCTATAGATGTTTTACCACAGAATAGTTTTCCCACAGAATATTTTACTTCATAAATACGTCATAATATCTACCTACTACGCTACTAGCTACCTACTACGAGGTAGATTGTTGATACTACTAGATTAGGCACATGAATAAAGAAAGGAGAAGTATCATAAGCGTCTACATGTACAGAAATCGCAGGGAACATTTTTGTTACATTAATTTGATTGGATTAAGAGCATCGAATTTAAGTAGTTATTCCATACGACATACAGACAGTCCTTCCGTCGTATACACCCGCATGACATTGAGCAAGGCCGAGCAAATTAACACGGTTTCTTCAACGATAACATTGTAATTGATATCGTTGATGAATAAATAATGAAAATACTAATTAACGTTATTGCGCATTTATTTTTTTCTTATTATAACACCTGCACGTAAAAAATGCGATGAAACCTGTATTAAACGGCGTTGGTAATAATCTTAGATTAAGTATTAAGAAGGTAATCCACGAGAACTACTGCCGACAAACTGGTTCTCAATTTGGCAGACTGTAAAATATTGTAATAGTACAGTAATAAGCTGATTATATAAATAAATAAAAATCGATATGACTACTCAGAAAGGTCAGGAACATCTATCCATCAAGCAATGCATAAAACTGAACTAAACTTGGACAAGACATAACCTGGTATGGCTGTAGTTCCCCACCTAAATCGAATGCTGTCACGCAATATTTTGTTATAGTCAGAAATGATGATAAATTGTCACCGTTGCTGAAAGACATGAGGAACGCAGTGCCAATGCAACACTAACCTTGAAGGAAAACTGTTTTTGCATCACCTATAGAGAAAAACCTCAGAAAGATCTAGATTTTAGATCCAGTGTGACTTGAATCCACACTAATCTGTAAAAACCGAAACGTAATCCGTAATCATATAATTATAATGATTATGAGGTTTATAATCAGTCGATACGCTAAAGTATTCCAGCGCAAAAACGTTATTAAGTAGCTAGTAAGGAAAAACGTTGTGGTTGTACATAACAAATGTCGACTTGTTCACGTATACCGTTGGTAACTCGTAAAGATTATTAATGCTGAAATTATAAAGAGGAAGAATACTGTCAGTCAGATAGAGAGAGCAAGCGAAGAAATAGTGGCAGAAGAAAAAAACAAAGATTTCATAAAGTTGATGTGTAAAAACAAGATAAAGATTTCCCCTACAAATATTGCCGCTACAGTGTAGACTATAGCGGCGGCGTAGCAGGGTTCCGAAGTAAAATCGGATAGTTTCGCTATGTCCGTCCGTCCGTCTGTCCGAAGCAAAGCACCAAGAGTGCTAGAAAGCTGTAATTTGGCATGGATATACAAAATTATTAAAACTCCAAAATCTTTAAAACTACTGAAAAACATTTTTAGGGTACCTCCCTTATAGGTAATGGTGGGGTATCGTTGAAAAGGTCTTCTAAGATCATTTTTGGATTTAGACGATACCCCACACTATCGTTGAAAAGGTCTTTCAAAAATATCATAGGTCTTCAAAGAGCATTTTTGAATTAAAGTGCTAATTTTGGTTAGAGTCAAGTATCCACTCTCCCTGCAAGCTAAGCAGATAGAGTTGGACAAGTGAATACATTCTCAAAAGTAGATTAAATGATGAATTTACAAGGAAAACTATCACGGCTATGTTAGATCGGAACCCTACATTGCCCGTGGCCTGACACGCACTTGCCCGGTTTTTTAGAATTTAATTCGTTGCATAACTCATATTTTCCAATGTTATAATCTGCATCCGAAAGTATTACACTTACAAAAAATTGCAGACACTGATCTCTATTCTAATGACCATAAAGTATAATTTTCATTTATTTCGCGCTTGTATTGTTTAACGGAACTGAAAATAGATCAGTACCATTGTACCATACACCCCGTACTTCATTCAAGGTAGCACTGCAACCTCGGGGCAGGGGATTGCTTTCATAAACATCCGTTTTTGTGCTGGGTATTCGTTGTGTTAAGGATGATTAATTAACTGAAAATTTAAAAGGGCAACTTCATACATGAAATAATGTGACTGTATTTCTGGTGTTGACTAATTAACTGAAATTTGAAAACTGCAACTTCATTGAACAACGTACTTTATTTAAGGTGTTGATAGGAGTTGGGAACAGTACAAATCACACATAGTTATTTGTCTGTTCTACGCGAATATAAATTAATCGTTACTCGATTTGGGATGGATGGATTAAAACCACCCGTAGAAAAAATTTAACCTTTGTCAGTCACCAAGATCTTCCTAAAATATGGACCTAGGTATATCCAGGTATGTATATCCAGTACTTCCCAATCGAAGCAATTAACTTGAGATACGTGAAACGGAGGCAGGCAACAGGTTCGGGCTCACAGTTGAGGGCTGGGCACTGGATACTCGTCGATGTCGCGGTCGGCCGTAGAAAGCGAGTCTCAATTAAACTGCATCCATTTCTCTCGGAGAAAGTGTCCGCGGCAGGTGCAACTTGGTGCAAGGTCTCCAGGTCCGTGGCCTTAGATGCGCTTTGTTCAGAGAATGTTTATAATACACCGGTATACGTATTGATTGGAATGATTTATGAATGAAATAATAGAAGCAATTAAGCCAACCTGTTCGAAATTTTTCCCTTGTAGAATGAACTGAGTCACAGTATACGAAGTTCGAATCTGAGAGCGCGTTTAATGTTTCAAGGTTTGTTTTTAGGTATCATAAGTTAACGTTGAACAAACCTGTATATATTAGGGTAGACCTTTATTTAAATCCTCGTGTAAACGAAGCGCCAAAGTAAATATAATTATGTCGTTGACCAGTCCTGGATTTGTCAATAGGCCGTATAGGCCGCGGCCTAGGGGCGGCAGCGTCCTAGGGGCGGCCGATTTCAGAAGATGATATTTATAGATGATTTTGCTATTAAGAAGTGTCATAAAAATTGTAATTCTTGTTTTTTACGCACTTTCTTAGTGACTAATTCAGTGTCTTCCTTACTATGAATGGAAAATATTATTTTAGAAATAATAATAATAATTTTTTTTTATATAAATCCGGCACTGTCGTTGATACTGCTCGAGCTCCAAGCGAGCCTACGATACACTCGTAACAAGGTCTTTATGGGGTTAACATTTAATAAATTATTATGAAATGATATTCAACCGCCTCAGTATGGCAGTTTGGCGGCGTGGTGTCGTGCGACATGGCCCAGCCAATCATAATTCACCGCGAGCCCATTCACCAAAACCGTTAAATCGTTTGATTAAACTCGACAACGTCGACAACACATTGCATCACACTGTTACATTTTATTTTAAACTAGCAGTTGCCCGCAGCTTCGCACGCGAAATTATGCTTATCATATTTATTTTGTACCCCTCATAGAAGAAAATTTAATAACAGGTTAATTTATATTGAATTTAGGAATTTATAAAGTAAAACCTACGATACAATCACAAATCATTCCTCAGTTCAAGGGTTTTGATGTGATGCCCGGACAGACAAACAGACAGACAGAAAGACAATAATTTTAAAAACAAATTTTTGGTACTCTAACACGTTATTGATGTGTTATTTATTGATTATAAATTTCAATATTAGTCCCTCTCCCTCTTCCACTCTCAGTCCCTCTCCAGCTTCAAGTACCTCTCCCTCTGCCGCTCCCTGCCCCTCTTCCTCTCCAGTTCTCTGTCCCTCTCCCTCTCTCGCTCCCTCTCCCGCCCTCTCCCGCCCCCGGTCCCTCTCCCACTTCCTGTTCCTCTCCCTCTCACGCTCCCTATCCTTCTCCCACTCCCTGTCCCCCTCCCTCTCCCGCTTCCGGTCTCTTTCCTGCTTTTTGTCCCTCTCCCCTCCCCCTCCCATCCGTAAAGTCCCCTATACAATTTTTTTTTCTCACTATAAGCTTACATATTAATTTTCATAATGAAGAAGTTCCTGAAAAATTTGCAACCCCTTTATTTACCTCTTAGGGGATGAAATTCTAAAAAAACCTGTTACAATTATTTTTTGTTCTTAATTATAAGCTATAAGCTAATTATACATATCAAGTTTTACATTACTTCAGAGTTCAAAAATGACAAAGTTTCTTAAATATTTACGTCCCCTTAGTTTTGCCCCATAGGGGATGAATTTCGAGAAAATCATGAGACAGTTATTTTTTGTGTCTAACTATAAGCTTATATACAAATTTTCACCCTTCTTACTTCAAAACTGACGAATTTGCCACACTAACTTGCACACTTAAGAGTTTCTTAAATGTTCTTAACTTCAAAAATGACGAAGTTGTGTACTTAAGTTCCATCACCTAAATAATTAACCCTTAAGGAATGATTTTCCAAAAAACAGAAACGTGTGTAACTGTAAACTTACATAAAAAAAATCATATTTATAACTTTTACAGTTATTACTGGCAAAATTTACTGGCAAAATTGATTTTTATGTAACCAACCCCTATTTTTAGGGGATGAATTTCGAGAAAACCGTAATACAATTATTTTTTGTGTCTAACTATAAGCTTAAATACAAATTTTCACCCTCCTTACTTCAAAACTGACAAAGTTCCCATACTAACTTGCGCCGCCTTAAATAACCCTTTAGGGGATGATTTTCCAAAAAAAACGTAATAATTAAAATTAAGTTTCTAATGTTTAACTAATATGTAAATTTTCATATTTTTAACTTCAAAAATAACGAAGTTGCATACTATGATAAAACGCCTAAATTAACCCTTTAAGGGATGATTTTTCAAAAAAATGTGTTAAAGTTAACTTTTAATTATTACTATAAACTTACATGAAATATTTCATATTTATAACTCTAAAACTGACGAAGTCGGCTTGTATGAAAATGACTTCTAACCCCTATTTTTACACTTAGGGGATGAATTTCCAAAAATCCGTTCTTAGCTGACGTCTCCTTAGCATAAACTATCTCCCTGTCAAATTTCATCATAATCGGTTCGGTAGTTTCTGAGATTTTTTGTTTAATCAGTGTATCTCTTTTCAATTTTATATATATAGATAAAGGTCGATACTCATTTAAAACTTGTATCGATTTAATACCCATATTACTGCTCATGATACCATCACGATTATCATGGTTATTTACCACTTTTGTTACAGAACACATTATTTCAATGAAAAACATTATTTCTCTTTTATTTATATACGAGTACGTTAACTTAATGATTGACAAATGACCACTTGAAAGTAAGTGACGATGCAGGATGCTTGCGTGCATCCTCTAAGTATCACTCTCTGTCATCAGACCCGATCCGAATCCAAATGTTGTATGTTTGTGTGTATCGACCCTAAGATACGCCAGTTCATTACATTCGTGGTAACGGTCACGACTTGAACCCGGGACTGTCAGAGTGGAATGCGAGCGAATGTTTCACTCGTATTATTCAATAATTTTAAATGTCACAGTGCAGTGGTCCATGGATATCCCATAGACATATAGTCTATATGAATTTAATTGAGTTTCGAGTCCGAGAACTAACGACTGCAATACCTTGTAACAAGGCAGAGGCTTTGATCGATTCAAGGAAGGATGGAGGGAGCCACTCATGAAGTCATAGAAGTAATAATATAAAAAGCTCTCGCACTCTTCATTAGTCTTCATACAAACTGTACACAATGCGCATAGGAAAAAAATTTTTTAAAAAAGTTTTTCATCCAATTATTAACGTACCTCCCAAGAATGAAGTTATCGAGTGACGTCATCCACATAATGAGACGTCATTAGCGAGCTCAAGGTCATCAGAAGTGAGGAAGGCTTTTTACGATGTTCTTTTGTGTTTAATGTGTGCATAATTACTGAGATCTTTAAAATAAATTTGAGAAAGATTCACTGCTAGAGTCAATCCTTAGCCATCTTATACATTCTGTTAGATAAGAACGGCCGCTAGATGATAAAAGATGTATTTATACTCGTATTATCACAATATTTATAAAAGTACGCATATAGACTAATTTAGGAAAAAATCATAATCAAAATTCAAACCTTATAATTATAAATATAACCACATTACTTAAAGTGGTTATATTATAAATATGTATATTTCTATTATTAGACCCTATTTATAGGGGTACCAAGAACAATTTGACTGCTTAGACATTACATAAGTCCAGTCAATACAGTCGCCCTCGGGCGACTGACATTTTAGTCAGACAGGCAACCTGTCTTAAAACAAACTCTGTGGGTAGTTGCGACAGCCCCACACATTGGGCTCTCTAATGTTTGTTCTATTGTTTGTATATATCGTTTGGTATGTAAAGTTGATGCAATCTGGAAGCTATTTATTTGTGGGTATGCATGGACATACGTTAACTTCAAACAAGTAAATAAGGTGCGAGTCAGTTAAATAAATATTTTATTGTAATTCCCATGTATAATTTCAATGTTGTTTCTTTCTCAGATCAGAATTGCAGCTATGAAAATGATGACGAGATTATTTCTGATGATGATGCAAATCATCAAAAGCTCGTTTTTTCAAAGATATGTCTTCATGAGATGAATTCATGCACGAAAATAATTAACGTACGCTCATCACGTGGTATGCTTACGTTGTCAAGTTCAATTATTGATCATTAAATCCTGCGGTCGAAGGTAAAGTCTAGCCATCATGTAAGACAGGCTATCGGTCGTGAACGGTTGCGCTGTTCGCGGGGATATGGCGAGCAATTTGACTTTCCTTTCGAGCGAGGAATGTTGATTGTGGGCGAAGTGTTCGGAGTACCCGAGTAAGGACCGACCATTGAAACAGTTTACGGCGTGAGAGGTTACCTTTACGAGACTCGTGAACGACACAGCGGTGGTGTAAGACTAGCGTTAGTGTTATAGCCTGTTGTACGTACGCGAGTAGGATGCCTTTGCGTATGAATATAATGGAATCTTTCAGTTCGAATTCCATCGCCATCGCGGTTTCTAACTATAATACATACTATACATAGATGTGTTTATACTGTAAGTGTATGGGCGAGATATGCTATTCTACCGAAGACTATTCATGATAAAATATGTGTATTAATTCTTTATTGTAACATTCTATACCTTCTTTGACTACAACTGGCGGATATTACTTGACATCCTCTAATAGTCAACCAGGAGTGATGGTGAGAATATGTGATAGGTGACAACATTATAAAATAACAAAGCGAAGATGCAAATAAAAATGCGAGAAATAAGATTCATTCAAATAATACGCACTATGCAAGTTTAACGATTCATATAATAAATCAATCCAATAACAATGTTTATATAACCCAGATAGACCCTTGAATCGACTCAACTCGACATAAGTTGCAATTTATCTGCTCTAAGGAGTTAGGGACCCGTTAAAAGTCTTTCGATTAAGAAAAGATCGGTAAAACACAGACTTTGTAGTCTTCCGTCTTGCGTGTATGATTGGGATGTCTTTAACTAAAATAATATATTTAAAAAACCCCCGATAGTTTTATTTACATTAAACATAGCTAAGAACCATCTCGATTACGTCAGCTCACGACAAACTTATGCATCTCTTTTTGCGTCGCTCGGGGGTTAAAAAGTGTAACATGAATATCAACACACAACAGAGGACAATATGCACATTGCACTGACGGCATCATGGCACTCGGCACTCGAGTCAACTTTCCTCCGCTGATTGCGTTCGCATTTCCGTCATTACACCGCGGAAGCGACGCCATTTTCTCTAGAGACAGTGCATATTGGTAACGGGGTGAAAACATTACTTGAGATGACAATTAAACTGGTTGTTTTATATGTGAATAGATAATAAATGGGTCAAAACATTTTAAGTGTCTAGCAAAGTGTATATTAGATTCAGCATTTTCTTTTTACATTTCTATGTTACTGATGTCCAGTTGTGACGGTGACCACGAATCATCACGCATAGTTAGTCCAAAAAAGGATGTCACAAGTTATTATGTCGACAAACTTATATTGATTTCCACGTCTAGCATTCGCTAAAAAGTAACAAAACGTCACTCTTAACCTGATAAATATGCATCATAATGCGGCTCCCCGAGGAGGCTCAAGAGGCACATCTCGGCACCTCTCGACACCTCTCGGCCTCTGTCGGCACCCTGAACTGGGTCGTGTTTACTTTACTAACGGCTTTAACTATTGCTTTGTTAGTGCTGTGAACAAATACGCGAGTTTGCAAGATAGGGAATGATCTTCCGTAGGCATACCCAGATCGGTAAGACACAGACTTTGTAGTCTTCCGTCTTGCATGTATGATTGGGATGTCTTTGGGTCTACGGAACCCAAACATTACTTGTGACGAGCTTTTATTGGTTTTTATCAACAGAAGCCTGAGTGACAGTAAACCATTTGCCATCCTAAGCACACATAAACCGTGTGGGGGAGCTATCCAATAGTACATCTCACCAATGACTTTCACGATTGCGTGCGCCGGTTACATCACTAGCGTGCAACAATAGCTAGTGGTGTGCGTGTACAACGGACAGTACGGTGCGATGGGTAGGTGATAGGTGTGACATGAGGAGAGATTTTATACTTATCACGGGACAGTCTGGTAAGAAGGCATAGCGAGAGAAATCCTCTTAACTTAAACGAATTGGGAGATAATATAATACATTATATTATACACCATTGGAAACAAAGAACTACGCGCTACAGACAAGACAAGCTAAGCTAAGCGCGCAAGGAACTACGGAGGAACTAATTTAAGATTTCGAATGTCTACTCGAAATCAGTCAACTGGCCTGATAGTGGTAGGTGAGGACAACAATAAAATAGAAGTACCATAAGCGTCACCGTGGCATCATCATCATGGGCATGGGCGGCATGGCTACGATTTATGACTTATTTACGATTTGTAAAATCTCTAGCTACACAGAAAGAATTATTGAGCATGCAGCCACTATCATCCATTGCAGGCTGCAGTCATATTTTAATCTAATGAACTGCAAGTGTATTATATAATAATATATAGACTAATGCAATAATCGTAATCTACGCAATGTCCAATTGAAATTCGGACCGCACAGTGCGGCGTCTAATAAATAAAACGACTGCAGGATAAATTGAATTAATTGAACATTAATTTCTTAGAAATTCGCGTATTTAGTAGTCCACCGACGCCAAGTCGCCATGTTTGGTCAACTTAACTCGCTAAAATGGATGTTTATGACTGTATTTCTAATGCACCATGTCTAGAGGCATGGTTACGCGGTCCCTATTGTCCATAAGTTAAGATTGAGAATAGCTCGCGCTTGGTGGTGTTTACAAATATGGCGGACAAGTTCCCGCGCAAAACGGTGCTTGCGGTACTTCCGGTGCGAGACGGTGTTTCCGGTATAATATTGCGCCCTCTACCTGCTTCCATATTTGGATGCTGTTAACGGTTTTGTTGTTAATGTTTATTGACGCGGTGGGTTCTAGTTATGTAACAATAATAATAGGTGGACTTCTGGCTGAATGAGATGTTCTTCGATGGGCCGATTACGTTAACGACATTATCATATATTTATCGTAAAATTATAAATAATAAATGCATAGAAAGCGTTGTCAGAGAATTTTCACCAAGTGTTTTCTCCTACATTTTTTTAAGTCAGCGTAATGGTATAATATGTTCGAAGCCTTCTCATCTGTGTTGAAAGTCACGAGCCCTCCAATGAGCTACTGATGGTTTACAGTACAAGCCCTAGCAATACTGATATAATATATGCATTGCTATTTGCTACGCAGCAAAGTATTTAACGACCACGTAACAAAACGTAAGACACGAAGACATCGTTTTCTCCGGCGAATGAGAAATTTATTAGTTCATATTGCAATATTGCAGTAGTCGACCTGTTCGCGAGTAGAAAGTTTGATCAGCTGTTAGATCGCCGATTGCGGTTACCAGCTAGAACTAAAGTCAAAGTCAAAATATTTTATTCATATAGGTATCACTGATACACTATGATGATACATATAGGTATCACTAATACTTGAAATATTGAACAAAGGCATTCTTTAATATTAATCTATTATCTTATCCATGCTAATAAGTGCCAAACGGACAAACCACGGTACCAAGGAAATATTGGATTCCTCCTAATATTTAAATCTCCTAATACCTACAACGGTCAGTCCAGCAAAGATTAGGAGAGAGTGTGAAAGATGGATGGAGAACTTTAATAAACGTAAGATTTGAACTCAATGTTATCTAATCGAAGGTCACAAAAATTGGTAATGTCGTCTTAAACCTTGAACTCTTCACATTCAAATTACATGTAGATATCATAATTACCGCCTATCATGATAAATTGCATTCAAGCGTCTCTCCAGGCATGTCATTACGGTATGAAAAATGAAACTCAATCGTCGCTGAATATACAAAAAGCTAATCGACCCGTGTATTACGTTGCAGTTCATACGTCGAAAAGGTTTTCTTGCCATTTGTCTGAATTTGTAAGCTACGAAGTAAGGTCGCATGTATGAGGAATGCTCATGAAGGTGGTAGTTTTGTGTGAAATTCAAATTTTGCATCACATAATTTATTGTATATAAAGTAGATTGTCATAGCTTGTCGATCCTATAGCCTAATTGGTAGCGACCCTGCCTGCGAAACGAGGGGTTCCGTGTTCGATTCCCGGCCGGGGCATATATTTATGTGACAGATAGATACTTGTACTGGAGTCATGGATGTTAGTGTGAATATGTCGTCTATGCCACCTGCGACACATGTAAAAACCTACTGCGGGGACATGAGTGTGTAAGCGCCTATTAACAAATTCATGCCCTAATATGTACTTACATATAAAACTTATAAGTTTTCAGTCTCATAAATAATCTGGGCACTCAACGTCCAGTCATGTTTTACTATACACCTGCGACAATCACATACACACTGGTATATCACAAGCTCACACAACAAGTAGGTCAGCTTAATACAGTACAACTTTCTATCGATATCTAGTTGATATCGTTTAATGGACACTACACGTTGAAGACTTTCAATTACTTTTTGTTATAATTGAGGCGGCAGCCGACATACTCGTTGTACATTTGTACAGTTCTTACGGCCAACGCAAACCTTCACGACGCAAATAGACGTGTCCTGGTACCGCCTGTCACGATAAATCTAGCTCGATAATGTTAGCTCTAAAATCTTAATTCTAAAGACCTAATAGGTCATTCGGGAAAAATAACGGTTAAAGCTGTCAATTTCTTAATGGATAATATGGATATGAGACCAGCTTACCCACACTCACCTATCCGTAATTGGCATGGTTCAGTGATAAAAATTAAATAAAAAGTTTTCTATCAACAAAAATTAATGTGCGGTATTCCGTATCACTGTCACTCCAATAGGACTCCAATTATAGGGAGTGGCAGTGATACGTCTACCATAATTTCAGAAGATTTTTAAAGTATTATTTAAAGTATTATTGACAAGAATGATACGAAAATATTGTGTATTTTAATTCAGATGTTGTAATCTTTACTAATTATAAAGAGAAAAGATTTGATTGTTTGCATTGAATAGGCTCCGAAACCACCGAACCGATTTGAAAAATTCTTTCACTGTTAAGAATCCACACAATCCCCGGGTGACATAGGCTATATTTTCTTTTATTTTTTTAATATTTTTCCCGAAGCGAAGCAAGGGCGATTTCCTAGTGTGAAATAATTCAATAATTTTAATATCAATTCAAGATTACACTAAAGTGTACCTTACTAATATGTACCTATTATAGTAAGGTACACTTTAATGTAATCTTGTAGTCTGTAGTCATAGATTTAAAAAACACTACCCATCCCTCCGACCAATTAGCAAATCATAAATAGATTACCGCTCATCGGATAACTTCATTGATACGTTCGCCGGCGAGCCACGGACCGGCCTCACAGAGACCAATCCACTTGGAACCAATTAGAATGCCCCCACCCGAGCTCTCTAATTACCGCGGTAATTCGAGATGATCGCGACCACTTGACACGAGGCCCTTACACTTCGCCCCCCGAGCCCCCCACGTGGCAACCCGATAGCCCCCGCTCGCTTTCATCTACATTTCTAGTTGATTGATTGCCGATTTCTTATGGATAATTATAACAAGATACGATACAAGTTAATAAGTAGCTCGTAGAATGATCGCTTCGATTAGAAATTAGTTTACCACTATGAAGGAAGGAAAACTTGACACTTGATATAATGATTAATCATGGTGTGAATTAAATGAAAATAGCGATCACTGATAGCCCACGACAGGGCCCATTACATGGCGTAGGAACTCAGCATTCAGCGGTACGTGTGACGTGAGTGACGTGACACACTGCAAAACATTTATGGAATCCGCAACCAATACGTTTTGAAAACAAAGGTAACGCGGTAACTTTTTGAACAATACAGGAAGCAAACAATTAGTACATAATTACCATGATAACTTGTCAAGTCAACCTGAGCATGTAACCATAAAACAAATTCAGACATTCATTGCCTAGTCTCATTACTTTAAACACAAGCGTTGGCGTGGCGTGAGACGTCGCTCGTCAGACAGTCTGCAGTCTGCACGTCTCGATAAAATAAAACATGGTTATACTTCTGGAACGAACTTACTACAAATTATACGATACACTCTTGCAATGCAAATGCTTTCTTTCGGTTGCTGGAATTATTGTACAACACAACGTAATTCTAATGGTAATCGAAACATCATTTTACTGCTTCTTTCTTAGGAACGACGCATTTGTGATACCCGTTATTGCAGATGTTCTAGAACAGCGAATAAGGACAGCGCTCCAGCGGTATCCTATTAACCACCAACAATCAACTGGCATGATAGTAAACTACCATAGTAAAAACTAAGAATAGTAAATCCAATGGAAGACAATCTAGGCATTCTACACCTGAACAAGGGAGCTTCATCGAGGAAAATTATGAATCGCAGCCACAGTAGGTGTTTAGAATTTAATCAAACGCATTATATACCTACGTAAGAAATATTTGCAATGACCATGAATGTCATCACGACCCACACTCACGTACATCTGATTATAAATGATGGTATAACAAAGTTACGCAAAAAGGACCGCTATTTGTTATCTTCCAGATTGCTAAACAGTCACCGTTTCCCATACACATCAGTAGATCAATGACGTTTCAGAAGGGTGATAGTTGTTTCCTAAGAGTTAGACAGCCTGCATTTTCCCCCACTTTACCAGATGCCAGTTACACACGAAGGCGATAAAAAAGGGCTTGCATGTTTTGTACTTAAGAAATGTAAAATGTTTTAAGGCCATGTTTTAGGGTCAAATAAGATAGGTGATTCAAGAAGCAAACAGCTCTAAATAGTAACGGAAGGAGCAGTCGACTGACACTAGTCACACGACGATGCAGTGACCTTGCATAACGTTATGGCGCCCACACAGGGGCCGCCCCCCGGCCACGGCTTAAGAGCCATTTCGCAAAACTCGGTTGATAAACTATAGGTATTTGAAGCGGCTCCTAGACGTGATATTGCCTCGCCCGGCTCGCGTCGCGCTTGACCTCAGTTCTGTGCGAGTAATCTCCTTGATACTTTCAATCGTAAAAATTTTAAAATTATGAACATATAATTTTAATTATACACTTTGTGACCACATACATGTATCTGGTTTGTGACAATATAAGTTTATATAACAATTAAAAGTACAATGTAGTAGTACCATTATCGGTAACTTATTTACATAATACATTTTAGGTACCTACTTAGGTACATCACAATAAAGATGTCCAATAGATGCATATTGCAATAAAAAGTCAATAGATGCATATTGCAAAAATCAATATTTTGGCAAATCAACGTGAAAAATTAAAAATCACGTTTTTTCAAGGTGATCTATAAAATGCAATATGCGTCCATTTTGCCTGCGATATTCGCAGCGCGTCGAAATACATAGGTATACCTAAATTCAAATCAATCGGAGGGTATAGAACCGGGAAATCCCGGAACCGAAAATCCCGGGATTTACAAAGGAATACGGTACTTTTCAAAAGAACCGGGAAATAAAGTAAAAGAACCGGGAAACAAAATAAAAGACCAGGAAATAAAATAAAAGAACCGGGAAACAAAATAAAAGAACCGGGATTTTCTGAACTTTTGGGAAATAAAAATATGTCGCGTCGTGATACAAAAGATAACGTAAAAATAAAGGTAATTTATACAATCCATACACAAAAATGATTACAGCTTTAAAAAGAAGATATTCAGAACGTCGGCTACATGAAGCAGCTATACTAATATAATATTATTTACACAACCCAGATTGATATTTTTCTAATATAAATGAAGATGATTTAACTCTTTTTTCTCGTCCAAGCAGTGCTGAATTGTGCAATACAATTGTGTTGCTTTCATACAATTAATACGAAACTTATGTTTGCATGTAAGGTATAATAGTATGATGGTTACTCAATCACGGCAAACGACTATGCGGATTTGGGTAGAAAACAGTTTTTCCCTATTTAATGCTCCTGAGAGATAAAATAGGAGACGCGATACTATTTTCACGCGGGGAAAGCCGTGGTAAAATAATCCCGAAAGAACTGAAAATCCCGGGAATCCCGGTTCCAGCATAGGCGAGTACCGAAAATCCCGGTAATTTAAAACAGGACCGGTTTTCGATACCCTAATCATTACCGTGATACAAAAGATAACGTAAAAATAAAGGTAAATACAATCCATACACAAAAATGATTACAGCTTTAAAAAGAAGATATTCAGAACACTATTCACAGTGGTCTTTGAATGTTAAAAACGAATTCTTTATTGTTTTCTGTTGGTTTACAAAACAAAATATTGACAATAGTCTAGTATAATAAATTATGAGAAACGAAATTCGCACTTTTCTCCCAAACCACTTGCTCTACAAGAAAAATGTATGGCACATAAAATGTCAATCTTTTTATGGGCTACAACTTTTACAACATCTACAAATCGTCTAGGACGCACCGTTTAGGAGATATAAGGAGTTTTCGGAAAATTTGGGAGGGGGGGGGGGTTAAGGTTGGGCCCAATAAGATTGGGTAATGTTGCAAGTATGAGTTCCACAGGGTGGATGGAAATTCAGTCGGAAATCGTCTAGGACGTACCGTTTAGGAGATATATGGTATTTTAGGAAAATTTGGGGGGGGGGGGGGTTAAAGTGGGTTCAGTAAGATTTAGCAATAAGGTTTGGGGGTTTACTAAAGGGGGTCGAAATTTCCGTCTAAACTTGTCTAGGACGCACCGTCTCCGAGATATCCGGGATTTCCGGTTTTCCAAAAATCTATATCCCGATGAAATCTATATACCTGATGAGTGCGGTATTTGCCCGGATGCCTCCCAGATTATCCCGACGCAAAATTCCATTATTAATATAATTATATATATATATATGGCGAAATTATCTTTGACTAATAATAAGTGACTATAGCTGACTAATGTCTGAGTTTCTATCATTCCAACATTTTGGCTTAGCAATAGGGTCCCGTTGACACCGTTTGGGTACGGAACCCTATAAAGTACAGATTGATCTAAAAGTTGTATAAATAAAGGGTATGTTTAGACAAGTTATAATTTTTTTTTTCTATGTAAATATGTAATTTACACATATAACAAAAAACCTAAATACTGTAAACAGTAACTAATGTCTAAAAACGGACAATGTTTTATTTCAAATTACAGCAGTGACTTCCAACCCAATAGGGGTTGAATTTCCAAAAATCCGATAGCCTAAAGCCTTCTTCGATAAATGAACTATCCAATACAAAAATAATTTTTCAATTCAAACCAGTAGTTCCTAAGATTAGCGCGTTCAATCAAACAAACAAACAAACTTTTCAGCTTTATAATATTACAATAGTAATAGTATAGATTAGCATAGATATAGTTATATTTTGTACATATGTATGTTCGTGATTTTCTCCGTTACTACTTACACTACATAAATTGGAAAGAAATAGTTACTTAATTTCTATTGTTTTCTTCAAACCAAAGATGTTTAAAGCAGAATATTACGCAAACGGACCCCTGAATTGAAAAATGGTCTTTTGAAACCTATAATATTTTTGAAAGACCTTTTCAACGATACCCCACATTAAGGGGTAGACGAAGAAAAAATCATACGGAACGGACAGACGGACGGACGGCCGGACGGGCTAGCCGGCCGGTTGAAATAACGAACGGACTAGACATGATTCCGATTTGACTACAAAACCCTGAAAATTATAGAAAACTAAAAATAATACAATTGACTGTAACTAAAAATTCTCACATGATCAAGACTGTTCAATGGCAATATAATTACGTTACTTTTACGAAATCTATTCCTTAGATGGCTAAAGCAAAAATTGACATAGGTCCGACCTCCAAGAGGGCTCGAGCCTAACTGATTTGATTCGCACCAGTTTGTTTATTTATATGGTAAAGTAAATTCGTTGTAATTAATTATTTTTTGCAGTAAGATAAAAAAAAAATTACGTGTCATATTCGACAAAGACCATATTTTATTACTACATAAATTTTTGATGGGAAATACGCTTTATTGAATACAAAAATCGATGGTAAAGTCATGGCATAAACCATGAAAATTGGTAATGTTATTGAATTAATTTGGAAACGAATATGATAGTAATCGTATATCTCTTGTAATAAATGCAAAATATAATATATGAGTGTTCTCTAGACATTTTTTTTTACTCAATTTAACAAGATTTAATAAAGAAAATCAGTGTATGAAATTGACTCTGTCGTCCTTTTGCTGAAAAATAGTTATGCTAGATTGACAGTTACGCAAAAACTAATTAATATTTTCGAATATTAGATTATCAATATCAATTATAATAGATTGATCTATTTTATGTGTTCATTTGCCAGCATTAATATCTTTCTTATGATACTAATTTTTGACGTCAAATTCTTCATTCCGCGCGACTAACCGCGAAATGGCTCTTAAGCATTAGTATTAATGGAGAATTATCTAGAAGACTTTCATCTAAGACCTAAGTGATATTTCGAGGTCTGAAACGATTTTTGAGATAGATATTGACAAAAAGGTAAAACAAAGATTTCAAAAAGGCATATTTTGATAGCTTTGTTGATGATAGCAGGCGGTTTTTTTTTATTATACAGTTTAAAGTACATAAACATCAGTAACCAAGTTCCAACTATAAAAGAGTCCCCATTTAAAACTGAACGAGATGTAACACTAACGCTTCATCGTTAAGTATCAAAACAAGGTCAAAACTAAAACCTTTCAAAGTTTCTCTGAGCGAGGAACTTGAAGACCGTATAGGCAGCAAAATTCCAGGCGAATATTTCAAATATGTAACAGAATTATAATAATATAGTTAGTAATTTTACTATCTCATTTATTATGCAAGCACAACTCGACTTCGTCAGTGAAGTAACAACTAAACATTCTACGTTTAGACGCCTCGCAATTCACGAATCACGGATTTTAAAATGTTAAGCGTTATTCTAAATTAAGTAATACTATTTTACATATTTTGCAAAAAAAATAAAGCAAAACTCATGCAAATGTTTGTCGTCATCCAAGTTATGCAGCAACATGCTTCAGAAGCATGCTTGCGGGTTAAAACTCCTTCTTCCTATCCTATGGAATGAAAATTTTAAGTGTTGCATTAGATTCAATGAAAATGGATGATTATGATAATCTCGACTGTCTAACTGATAAACTCGAAGTTGTCTCCAGACGAGGCAACTCGTTAACAGTTATGTATTCAATAATGATAACTTCTAAACTCTATTTGACCGCCACTCTAAGAGTTGACTTCTGATCCTCAACGGTAAAGAGCTTAGTCACAATTTTTATATAAAATATTTCACATCTCGTCCAATCCGTGTCCCTCAAAGTCAACTTTAGCCCAGCGGCAGCAGCGGTACCGAGCCGTGGGATAGCAAACAAATTAGCTTACCGGGAGCGATTTAAATTGGACAGGGACGGGATATTCGAGATCTTCAAACTAGATTGCGTTACGTCCCTCGGATATCGGTGTTTTACGCTATATTAAATGGTAAACATAATAAATGCTGTTTGCAAAGATGAACGGTTAGAATATTTTATGCGTACATGATATATGCCAACGAAGATAAACCACAGCCCCATGTAAATGAGAACGTTTCTACAAAAATCTCTATATTCTCATCATTGAAAAGCCGATTACTAATAGTTACTTAGAAATTAAAATAGTTCAGTACTTAAATTCCATTTACGATAGTTTGTTCAATATTTGGTGAGCACCTAATACATGATTGTGAGTTGTGACACAAAGGTCCAACCAATGTCCTTTCTCCTGTTTCTCGAGCGACACTGTTATGCAACTTTCGCCTCTACCTCACACCTACGCTCAGCGCCGTGTGTAACACATGACATTAGCATATCAGGCATACTTATTATATCAACCAGTAATGATTACCGATATCCTTGACATACTGTCTCCGAGCGAGCCATTGTCTTAGGACGACGTTCATTCTAATGTCAAAGCTTAATCTGCGTGGTTCTTTGATGGATGTGCAATTAGCGGATACGACCACGTCCAATGTTGCTTGGTCACTGTGGCCAATGTATCATTACCACGCGGAGACGTTGTGACATAATGGACCAATTAAGTCATAATTTTTCGTTGGCCAATGTAGTCCATTTTACATCCTGCGAAGATGGGTCACTAGAGTTGAATTTTTCTATTGCTAAACGATAGTATAATATGTTTCTTCAATAACATAGAAGTTCTGCAAAGCACCATCAGATTATTTTGCATTTTTCTAATTAGCCACCCAACTTTCTAATTATAAAATTTCCATAATTGATCATTATTAAAATGAACACAATTACTACGAAATGTAATTACGATCATAAACCCATTTACAGTTACTGTGTTTATCTTAGTATTGGTATACGAAATACGGCATTGTAATTGCAGGAGTAATTGCATGTGGTATCTTAAATACGGGAAAATAAAACGAATATAAAACGGGAAAATATTAGAAAAAGGTACCTACTTATTTCATATGATTATTCCAACGAGAAATCTTGGCTTTAAGCCAATAGGCCCACACATGGAACGGGTCTCTCCTCATAACTGAGACCTATAGCATAATGCACTACTCCTAATAGTACGAGTTAACTTATCTTGGACTATTACGGATTCTTGGAAACGTACACTTTAGTACTTCAAGCAGTTAAGCCTTTTCGCTGTCTCCATCGTTGCTATCCGAATGTCTCCAGATAAACCACCCGTGGCATGCAACATACAACATACAGCCGACCCAGTGCGCTAACCCACACTGACAAGTGACTCTCATAACCCCCCGACCGGAACACGAGTGGCGTGCGCCGGCGCCGCGCCGGCCTCTTGCGATAACATTTTGAGTAATCTCCAATATTACATACGTCGTAACTGTTGTAACTATAACATATTCTATTTAGTAACTCACTGTTAAGCTGCTGTGTTTCAGCTTAAACCTGCAGTTTAATCTACAGTGAACTAAGTTTAATATGTACATTTTGTAAGGTTGAGAAATGAATGCATAACAAATTATGCCAGTTTTGTTTTTTGTTGTAAAATTGTGCTTCTTTATAGTTGAGTGAATAAAGGAATTTAGTTCAGTGGAAGTTATTTCACGTTACGAGGATTACCACGGAACTGTTGACGCCCGGGGCGGTTCAAAGTTTGGAACTCTGTTAAACTCGATTGTGCGGTGGACGTACACCAATTCCTGTTCTACGTTTAAACTTATTTATAAACGCTACACACATACATTATGTAGGTTGACTGGTAGAATGCGTTTAGTATTAAGTCATTACGTTTCTGTACAAATTTCTTTGATGCAAAAAGTTCTTTAATAAACAAATAAATATTTAAATTATTTTTTCATTCTAATTTATCATGAATACGCGTTGAAGCCTAAATAATCTAAATAGCGTTATTGACTACCGAGATAAATAAATTTGTGCGATTTTGGTCTTCCAATAAGTCTAATAACCCTTTGTTTTATAATTTCATCCATATATTACCGTCTAATGGTATCCAGCGTACGTTGCTTTCACTTTTAATCCCATCCGAGCTAATGCACCGTGCACTACAATTACACGGTACGCCGTACGTTACGTCACAACAAATCTTCGTTTTGTAATTACTAGTTTTTTTTTCAGTCACAAACTCGCAACGCACTTTCAATTCGCGGAGCTCTTCGTCTTGTTTGAATATAGGGTTGGCAAAATTTACGGATGTATTTTTAATCCGTTGCACATTTTCTAAACACTTCAGCTTAAAGTCTTCCAGTATTGCTAGGTATCTGAGAATGGATAGTAGATACATTATTGAATTTATTGGAACAAACCACCGAGCACAAAGCACAGAATGAGATGTAATTTGTTTAATTTATTTTGACAAAAAACATCTACATCGGACATGAATTTTAAAAACCATCAATCAACCAATCTAATCAGATCTGACTAAACACCAAAAGAAATAACAAAATCTATTGACATTTAAAGAGATATCGTAAGTAGCCTACTCAACATACATATCCGAGCATAGATTGCCAAGCCAAGTGTTTGCCGAACTTATACAACTCGTTTCAAATGCAGCGTGAAGTAACGCCGATGTGTGCGCCTGCGCAACTGTTGGCTGTTGCGATTAGCGTAGCGATCGTCGACCGACAGTCGGTGTCTCGGTGGGTGTAGGACAGTGGACGTAGGACGAACTTGATGGGTGAGCTGGTGACAGCTAGGAATTTTTACAAGTTAATTAATTTGCAAATACATGTTGTGATTGCACACTTGGTGTTGAAAGACCATTGCCACGGAGCACCATTGTAAAATGTGGGTTCTATGTGTACTGTTTCATCACACATACCTTAGGTTAAAATTATACGGGTCTTAGGCGCCGGCCACACAGAAAAGACGTAAGACGAAGACGGGGCTCGGACCCGTCGCAGACAGGGCGCCGTTAAAACATATAGAAAAGACAAGGAACGGGCGTGACGGTCGGTGCACACTGGGCTTTTCCCGGCCACAGAGTACTTAATCACTACGTTTTAAGAGACCTGCTCTCCGCGTCCTTTCCGCTCCCCCGCTGGCGCCTAAGCAGGCCCGCGTCCTGTCCTTTCTGTATGTTTTCCAATAGTGCGCCGACGAGAAAGCGTCGTGTCGGCGTCCCGTCTTTTCTGTATGTTTTACGTCGCGACGGCTGCATACATTTTGTATGAAAGTAGATTAAACGGGCGCCGCGACTGCGACGGGTCCGTGTCTTGCGTCTTTTCTGTGTGGCCGGCGACTTACATATTCCATTAAATTAAAAAAAAAATTAAGCCAATTACTGCTTTATAATCATTTGTTGCTGGCACGATCAATTTGATTGATGTAAAGATCAAACATTATAAATCGTGAGTACATGCAAAATGCATACTAAGCATCGACGAACCAGCCTCGATGCTGACGGCGAAATGTTTGACGGCAAGACCGAAACAATTAAACCACATACGCAATGTCAGTAACTCGGTAGAGGTGGTGCAAGCGCTCTTCTGTTTGCAATACGATGAGATAACGCAGCCTCCGTAATTGTTGAGTGCGAATGCAATACCCCATACGCCCGTAATAATAAGAATAGAACGAATCTGTAACACTGATGAACAGTACAAATCACTCGAAGATGCAAATACAAACCCCATAAAACATGAAAAGGGATAAAAACTTAGTGATATCCAACTTTGCAAAAAATAATTGCAATTTTTTAAGATTATCGTTGTTTTTCATCTTTGAAATGCTACTTCATGCCAAGCCCTGCAGAAAACCACTAATATAAATAAATAAAATAAATAACGCCTCACATTCATAGCCCCACACTAGGATTCCCATTCACACTAGGAGTGCCATGGACAACACACGCCCGAATCGAGAACAGAAATTCAAACTCAACATTCAAATTTCCGCCTCGCTGGGAATCAAACCCAGGACCCTTGGCGTGGCGATCCGGCATGGTAATCGCGCCACACAGGTCGTCACTAAAGCACTGAAGACAATACCAACAAAATATAATAACCACAAATCCGCGTCCATGTAGGTCGTTCACACCGCGCAGCAGTTTAGCCGGCGAGATTCTCCTCGGTCTACCGCCTCGCTGCCGGTGCCGTCTTCGGTTGCGTGCCACCAGCTGTGACTGTCGCGACCGTCACGGTACCATTCCGGAGCCGCCCGTTAGGGAATCCTCAGCGCTCGCGGTATTTGGGGCAGTTGTTACACGACTACGCGATGCGACGTTCCGATCAAGACGACCTAAGCATTGAATATTTCGCACCGTTATTTTCCCCTTACGGGTTGTTTTCTGTCTTTTGATTCGGAAGCCAGAGCATTCAAAGGGGAAAATGTGTCTGGAATAAGATACGATTCTTTCTGACTACATGTCGGGTACACCATTCGGCCTGGCCTAAAATAAAAGATCCATAACGGATAAGAAATTAGGAAATGTTACTTATTCTTATGAGTGGAACAGAAAGTACTTAGTACTTTTATATAGGCATTGAATGACATGATTTTTATTATATCATAATGTTTATCACTATGACATGTTCCTTTTTCCTACCCATAAGACGTATCCCACTGCAAGCTACGCAACGTAGTACCGTTAAGAACGTTTAAAAGAATTTTAAGCATTGTTTACTTATGTAAGCCAAATGACACTTAGAAACGACCAGAAAGACCTACTCTCTTCAAACGGAGTCGCTTCCGATGAAGGTTTTAAGGTCGTAGGACCAAAACCATTGAGGCAGTTTTTAGTGGGTATTATCCTTGGAGCGGCGATAGATATAGATATTTTTTCATAAATATTTATTATTTATCATCCTTGGATTGAGTCTCCACATAACCACCAGAGACGGCTCTGCTGGTATGCGTAAATGCATTCTCTGCCTCCCTCCCGTGAGGGGAAACAAAAAAAAGAAAACCTACGTGGGCATCCAAAGCTCCGTTTATGGCACACGGACGTCGTGTTTACGATCACAATCGGACCTTATCATTAGCGCCACAAACTTGCAACAACTCAGCGGGGATGTTATCTACAATTATGAATATCTCAGCCTCAGTCGCATGACATCATATTGTATCTGCGCAGTAAACTCGTTGTCGCGCTAATTTATTAATGGACACCTTATTGCTTTATAGCTGCGTACAAGCACAACTCGAGCTGGTAAGCCACCTACAGATATCAGTATTGCTATGAACGCTAATACAAAACTCTTTTTTTTTTACACAAATAAGTTAATGCTTGACCACAATCCCACCTGATGGTAAGTGGAGATGTGGTCCAAGGTGGTGAGCACATTAACTTAGTAAAAGCCTATTTCGAGCTACCAAAGCCTACCCAGATCAAACTATCATGATTTAATTATGACAACACCGAAGAACACACGTTTAATTTCAAATATCTCAGATTCTAAGTTTAAAACCACTTTCATCCTTTAGCTTAATATTAAAAAATCGTCTATAGCCATTTATTCTATCCAGTAAATAATCAGTCCGAGAGCCTGCAAATAGTAAAACAAACTTTTATGAGTACCTAATCTAGGTAGATAACTAAGTAAACACGTTGTCATCATAACATCTTACATAATGAATTCAAACATACTTCACAGAGTTTAATGAGAATAACACACATGACACAACCCACGCCACGTAAGACTTAATTTTAAGTGTAGACCAGGCAATAATTTCGATTGCTGATTACACAGAAACTACAGAAATAATTTTGATCGGCTTCATAATGACTTGTAGAATCAATTCCTGTCTTTATTTATACAACGTTATTCTTTCTTGATAGAAAAACCTATACACGTGTCAAATATTTTCGCCTAAATAATCTACATAAAAATTTTCAAACGTGTATCTTGAAAACTCACAAAGTTACAAGCTTGTTGTGTTTCTCCATTGTCCCCGCATAAACATGGTCACCGAGCGTGCGGCCCGCGTCAATTCGCGACCGCCGCAGTTAACTGTCAACCATCTTGACGTGTTTATATTAATCCCCATTATTTACAATAATGTATTTAATAATTTTTCATAGTGAATCATTCACACAAGTCATACATAATTGTTCAGTGTCCCCCATTTTGCCTTATGCACAAACAAGCACATGTGTTGTGCTGCTCTCGGGATTGTCGGCTATGTAGTCCAAAGTCCCTTGTTGTACTGCCGTCGGAATGCGATTCACACCTCGATTAACGGCGATAGGAGGCAGGAACTACCCGTAGTCCCTTAAGCATTGTGTGCCGGAAAGCATGGTGTTCTACGACACTCTTACACCAAATTGCTCCTCTTACCGTCGCACTGCCATGGACACATTATCACCTTACACCACTTCGAGTACCATTTCTGTGTACTGCTCATTACTGTATTGAAAACTCATTTTCCAAATTTTTTACGACACGATAATAATTTTATTATGAGAGCGCAAGCAAAACGCCAAACTTGACAATCCATACTGATTAAGTGCTCTGTGTGACAATCTTAATCAATCTCGGTTGTCAACGCAACCGAATAACAGTTTATGTATAAGTTAACAAAATTGAGATGTTAGTAGTAGTTCTCCCATGCCATATGTTTATGTGAAATCTTATTTTGTTGTTATTATAACCAACAAAGTTGAAACTATCCACCAAGGCTTAAGATGGTCGGTAATAACGATGTTTTGCATTGGTGTCCAACTTGTAACATTTTTAAAATATTTTTAGGACAAAATATAACATGGTGTAAAAATTATTGCGATCGATTCAGCAACTGATTCTGATCAAAATACATTCAGCTTTCGCATATACTAAGATTAACGGTGTATAACAATAATATGCAATTACCAAATTTTTTATTTTGATAAATCTTTAGCAATAAAAGATGTGTAAAAAGACATCAAAGTATAAATGGTCTTCCTATTGTAAACCCTTTAAATTTGTAATAAGTAATGTTTAAAATATTGAGCCAGATATTGAAGAGATTGATATACAACTACCAGCAAGAGCATATTACGCCATTGGTCAAGTGCGAAGGTACTTACTTCATCAATCTTTCTACGTAGAAACATGACAATGAGCACCATCGTGACAAGAGACGTTAAGTGATTACAGCTCCCTGTGACCCAAGCGATGACATTAAGTTTTTATGTAGCATCCGTGCTTTCTCACCTCATCATATACTGACATTAATGCTACATATATTACGCTTTCATGATCCTATAGCCACGTTGAGCCTACCAGTGCAGATTTTCATTTGGCAGATTCACGTTTAGAAATTGAAAGAAAGAGAGACGTGACAGACATCAAAAAATGTTTGCTCGTTTTTTCTCTGCTGATTTTCTCGTCGTGTACAGTAGTCAGTAAGTACATAATATGATGACCATGCTCCTCGCGAGACGGAATCCTCTCCAAGTATCCCTTGAATGGGCGTATAGTAAAACTATTTCAGTGGATATGGACTATGGATGGATCTTTTATGTCGCACTTCGTCAAATTACATCAGTTTAATGATATTTTTACGATTTGTTATTGTTGACTTCAATAACGTGTAATTGTGTGACCTTCGGCCGATCGTAACAACGTGCAACACAGTCAGAAACGTTTAGTTGCACTCCCAACTGACCAATCGTAAGACGCATTGCATGTGCCTTGAGTTGCTGAATCAAGTATTGCCATTATTATTATAGACATTACTGTTTATCAATTATATTGATATTACAACAAAATTGAATTTATTAATATTACAACGAACTGATCAGATACTAAGAAGACACTAACGCCAATAGACGGACCTTGAGTATTTCGAAAATCAGTTTCAAACATTAGGTTTCAGTAAGATGGGTCTAAGTACCATCAACGTTTAGTCGCTTAGAAATGATGCGGATGCGATCCATATCAGCTCTGAGAAGAAAAGCACACGTTCGTGACCAACTTCAAATAAAAAAGGTTCGATCCAAGGTTGAAGAGCCTCTTTAAAAACTTAATTAACAAAGTCTTTAAGTTTTAATAGTTAATATTTGTTGAGCCACGTGATGAAGCACTAATATTGAACGTTCTCAGAAACTACACTCATAAAATTCAATAGCAATAGCTTTTTAATTAAGAGAAACAGTTTGCATGAATTTGCTAATAAATGTGTAAAGCTATGAGGAGTGCTTTATCTTATACAATGTGTAGGTAGACCCGTGCTTGTGGTCGTGTAACCAATGTGGTCCAATTTTCCACCAGAACAAATAAATCTCAGCGAACATCCCCTGCAAATGTAATCGTACAATTATCGACGCACGTAACACCTGCGTTACATTACAGAACCATTACATTTCTCGCTACATTTGAATATGTAAATATTGTAAAGAGGCAACCTCGTCGAGATGTCGATCACGTACATTTGACGTTCTTAAGCAGATTGTGAGACAGACTTATAGTGATGGGTTTGTGAATATTATTGTGAATTACTGCCATTGCCATTTAACGCATATTGTGATACAGCTGTTTATATAGACAGAATTAAATGCAAACTTCTTGTGCATTATAAATAAAAGCATTCTCCGGCCACAAAGGCGAGAGCACCATTCAGCGCAATTTCTCGGTCGCTTCCATTTCCCTCGAACGCTTTAAATTGAGCTTTGAAAGCTCTTTCGGCCTGTTCGAGGTTGGCTTTGACTTTGACTTTCGAACAATGATTGCGCTAAAAGTTTTAACAACAACTTGGTGCTGAACGAATACTAAATAACTATATGTTTATTATATTTTAAACAAATCTAATAAACAATTTGTGTGTCTCTCTAAATAGGAATATCTCAATAATTCCCTAATAAATTCACGGGAATCCAGTAATAAAATTGTTTACAAAAAACTATCGTGTCGGAAGTGTTAAAAAATTGGCTCTCGTACAGTAAATAATGTTCGGATACCTGTAAGCATTAGGCCAATATTAGTGATGTTGAGCTACATTAAAGAACTTACACTAAATACATAGAACAAAGACCCATTGAGTCCGGTAGTAGCCACTAGACAATTCAGGGTCGCAGAAGTAACTAACAAAACTGTATTAGGAGCGGCGTTAGAATAACTTCCTATCGAGCAACTACCATGTAACGAGATGCAAGCCATGTTTGCAGTCGGAATGCACGGCAAGTGCAGCGACTGCCATATACAGCGGTGGGCACTTTGTTTACTGCACCGTGCGGGAAGTACGACGGATTGCCAGTGCCGAGGTTCTGGTATTTATAGCTGCAGCCCAGATAGTGCTACTGTTGGTGAAAGGTTCCGTGTTCTATACCTATGGGTACAAGTTACAGTTGATGATAAGGAAATGAAAATGTTTAGGTTATAGATTTCACAGCGGAGAATATATTGGGAGTCATGCCGAAATGTATAAAGTGTGAATGCGATCCCTTCCCTTACCATTGGCGCATAGAGTGTTGGTTCCTTCAGAGAGCTTGAAGCGTACTCAACAACGTTCCAGTACTGATTCATGAAACACCAAAACAAATGAGATTAAGTTCGCGGCATCTATGAAATTCTGGTATTAGCAGTCACCCAATTGAATAACCACCGCTTCTACTAGTCTAGTCAACTACACCACATCATATGTTACAACAATAACTATCCTACTTTTCTAGGAACGATTGCGGGCAACCGTCGAACAGTCCGCCCAGTTAAAGGGAAGTCGATTTAATTGAGACTAATTCAGCGAACGAAGCTATTCAATTCAACTAAATTGGACTGCATCGACATATGCAAACGTCTGAAACTAACAGTACTTCAGCACTTTGTTAGTTCCGTATTGTCGACGTATAACTTGCAAAACATTTCACAATGTGTGCTGAACAAGTATGAAGGATGTTAGGTTACTCGTTTCAATCTGAGAGGAGGGTGAAGTGTAGCTGATAAACTATAAAGTTTATGATGATGGTTTCTTTTCTGCACATTTCTTGTGTACAAAAAGGTAATTCACACGTGGCCGAGACCTGTAGTAGCTGAATAAATGTGGAAAACCTTGTAAGTGAATAAATGACTTCAATTCCCGACCAGGGAATGATTCATCATAAACATAGATGTAAGGTATATTACTCTCTGTAGGGTCGTAAATATTTGTGATGTTTCGTTTTTGCGTGCCACCCCGACTTTGGACTTGGAGAAATAAACGAATAAAAAGATCTTTTGCATACTGTAAATGACATGACGCTAGTCGCAGACATAAATAAAATGAACAGGGGACACTAACATTTCAGATTTATGTTTCTATACATGAATGATGAGTAAGTGTCAACTGGGGACAAGACCCTACACTGTAGGTCGTTATAGAGATCCGACGTTTTGGTCGAGAGTTATGAAATGAAGGTTGTTCTTCACTATACATTAACCGCCCGCTTCTAAAATCCAAGTGAATTACTTAGGAACTGTAGCTAAGAAATTCAACATCGTTGCATTTCCACATTTTACCCTTTCAAAAGATAACTGAAGATTATTAAGATCATCATGATAATTAACAATTAAGATCATGCTCCTCTAGGTCTACTGGTTAGGCTGTGCGCTGTCAGTAAATTAAGTCAGACAGCTCGTCAGTCAGGCAATCAGTCAGTTAGTCAGAGTATAATTTTATGAAATAGATACGGAGGCTGATGTGTCTATATAGTTAAGCCCCGTGTTGAGTGGCTAATGCAGTTAGACACACAACTGATATCAAACATGTTTTAACGAGGAAGGACTGAGGCCACCAAGACTATGTTGATTAGTAAAATGGTCTGCGAACACATAATACACGAATGCTGACAGAAATAGATTATAATTATGCCTTAAGTAGTATCTTCTACTCTCGATTAACTTCCCTTTAATGTCGGAAAAAGTTCATGTAACTCTTATTCTGCGAATAAAATCACTAACTCTGGAATTAGTCTAGCAGTAGTAGCAGTCCAAGATATCTTCGACTGATCACCCATCTGCCCTCGCGGCCTCTTTCTGCACCATCTGAACGTTATGGCAAACATTTGTTCCACGTTATCAAGCACTCATTTGTTGACTCTCATGCGTAGTATAATCAGACCATTACTAGATTCGCTCTTATCGCCTAACAAACATTGTTTTCCACATTTGTATGCTACGCGGAAAATTGCTCGAATCTGCTACGGCCCTGTTGAATTTAATTGTGCAAGTATGAGATGAAGACTATAGAGCAATATTTGTGTGGAGTAACTGTGTGTGTATTATAAAATCTAGTTAATTACAATCGTGGATATGTATTATTTGTGTATGTCAAATGTATGGTCAAATGTCAATATGTCAAAAGAATAAATATAAAAGATGTATGAGAATGCTGGATTATTAACTTACGTCCCAACTCCCAACTCAGAGTCACTAACGGTTACTTAAATCGCTTCTTAGTAAAGAATCACCATACAAATTCTGTACTAAGGAGCAATTTAAATAACCGTTAGTGAGACTGAGTTGGGGCGTTAGTCACCTATATCAGCACAGGGCATCATCGGTGCCGCCTGTATTGTTTTCTCCGAGGCCGGCAACGCATTGGTCACGCCCCCGGTGTTGCTAATGTCCATGGTCGGCGGTGATCACTTATCATCAGGTGACCTGTCTGCTCATTTGCCTGCTCAAGTCATAAAAAGACCATGACTTGGAAAAGTTATAGAGTATTTATTTTACCGGAAAATGCGGGCAGAGAACTAATGTCATTATACTATGAACCGCAGACGCACCTCATGCTCACACATCGCTCACACAACGACTCGCAAGTTGATATTCGTTGACTGTAATGTCTGTAATGTACAGATGAGCGATGTGGGCACGGGACGTATTTGTACTGGTGGTAGGCTTCACTTTAGGCGCGCCAAAGGCCGCGAAACCTATTAGGCATTAGGTAATATTTAAATTTAATTCAATTGCGACCCTGCCTTTTATCTTCGTACAAGTTAGGTGAGAATTAAATTGGTATGACTGTGTCTAGCTACGTTATTGTAGATACATTTAAATTACATCCACAAATTAATGTTTGTATGCATGATTGTTTATTATACGTGTAATCAATGTACCAACTATATTATTATTGACTAACTGTCACCCTTTTGGAGGTTGAATTTTGAAAAATCCTTCCTTAGTGGATGCCTACGTCATAACATGTGAAATACAATAACATGAGAAATACAAGTGCGAAATTTTAAGTTTGGCCTGTGCGTTGATACATCAGTCAATCACTTTTGCCTTTTATATTACAGATAAAGATTATAAAGAACAAATGGAATAATTATGCTGTATTCAAAGGACATGTGCAATTAGACTCAAAAATTTTTACAGTTATATTATAGCCTTAGTTATGGGGAAGGGGATGAATTTTCTGCTGTTCAACATGGGAAAACACGATTGTCACCTATATTTCATTTTGAAACAAGAAAATACCTTCAACGTAATTCTAAGTTTAAAAAGCGTAAAATAAAACTTAAAAATTCAAAAAATCCCCAACACGACAGTTTTCATTCAAATAATATAATATCTTCATATCATTCATGACTTTTAAAATATTTATTTCATGATTTTTTACTTTCTCCTATTCAGACTTTTTTTTGTTTTTTTTTTGAATCGGGGATTTTTGAATTTTAATTAGTTTTTGTTTAATAGGCTCAATCAAATATCAGACTCAATTATAAAGTTATTTGGAACATCCTACTCATAGCACAGAATACCTAGCTAGATAATAGTGAAAAACAAGGTGTCCTAAGAACCAACTACAGACGCACTACAAAATATTGTCGTCCTCAAGATATCATATTTACTTAGCAACATTAAACGTAATCTGTTTTTCTCGTTACTGTGTTTTTGCGACGGTGACGTCATCTTTATCTACCTACCTACTGATAAAAATATAATAAGAATAACATTATACAGTAATTATATCATACCGCAGTACATAATCAGTAAAGAACCATATTATTCATGAGTTATCATTCGAATATAAAATAAACTTATTCACACTAGCCCATGTCTTGGGATTGGGTTTAGATACTTCAGATCATCTCTGAGAGTCAGAAGTGAGGAATCAAGGGGATAGTTATTGGTCAAATGCGGTTTGCAACTTCTTTATATGGGCATATCGAAAACGCGAAGTCAGCCAAATTATAATATGTGTAGGTACTGATTTCTGTACTTTTTGTTCTTGGCTTTGAGAAATTGCAAGCTTTGGTTACATACCGTACCTATGATATGAATATGTTATTCGCTAAAAATTTATTAGTACGCAAGCAGACAAAACTTGTTGTTCCATCCTCTAACATGAAACCAAATCAATAGCGCTGTAAATCAATAATCGTGATGATTATTGCAAATCGCGAAAGAGCACCTCCAAACCTTAGAGCAAAGACACCTCCATACCATGACACCTCACTGCACAACAGCCACACTACACTCACTGGCCAAACTGACACTTACACCCGATACAGTGCATGTAACGCGATTTCTAATTCCTCACTTGTCTCGCGTCTCGACTTCTCGGCGTAACTTGTGAACAACTAACTCACGTCTGTGAGCCAATTCCCACCAGCACTCAGCAGCACGTCAACCGCGCGTGCCGTTCAGACCGTAACTGATCATTTAACCGCTGAGCTAGGTGGGAGTGAGCGATTAGGGCACACGTTCCAGTGATGACCTGTCAACGAGATTGATGTAGCGATCAATCTACGCAGTATTAGTGACGTAGAATTAGGATAGCAGGAAATGCTGCGAGGAATATCATCCCGGATTTAGAGTCAGAGTGATGTAAGAAGCTCCAACCATAAGCCAGGCTTCCCACTCCGCTCTGTGCTCCTGCACCTGTTAACCGCACCAAAATAGTCTGTGATTCCTCCTAAATGTCGCTTTGCTTTCTGCCACCACCAGGTCGGCAATATAGACTACAGTACTCGTAGTTGTAGTTAATTCTTCGATCGCCTAAAAACGGTTAAAACAATACATTTTCTTAACGATTGCAAAATACTAATACCTAAATATATGGGATGGAACATAAGTGAAGGAAATAACTTCCACAAATCGACATTTTCTTATCATTATCGCTATCAAAATTTGCACTGTGTGAGCCGCTAAGTGCAGAAGGACTCATCGCTAATCGCTGTCGCTGCGACATTCTCGGCAAGAGGAGGGTAATGCCGGTAATGTGTTATTCAAATCGACGGATGTCGACCACACGACCTCCTCCCGTTTATGACTTCTTGTTTTTACATTTTAACACCGACATGGACATACCGACACAATTATATGGTACAATTATTGTACTACTCTTCTGGTTGTACGTTTGTCCCATTGGGTATAGGTATTATGATATTACCCCCATTATTATATGATAAGTGACTAATAATATTTTAGAAAACTCTCACAATCAGACAAATAATTAATTAAAATAGCTAATAGTTTGCCATATACTCCTAAAAATCATCTGTTGATTTTTAAGCCTTTTTCGGTTGGCTTCGACTCATTATTGGCTACTTCACTGCAGGGGTCCCTCCTTCTGTGGTGGCCTAGAACATAACTCCACTACACTACTCCAACAGGTTTGGTTCTCACCAAAAGTATTTTTATGACGCCCAAAAGCCTGTGATGTGGTTTTGGCATCACATAACAGGTGTAAATATGAGCGTTAGTATGTAATCGATGATGTGATGTGTATTCGAGTTTTATGCCGTAACGTGGATTCCTCCCGATGTTACTACAAAGACGACATCAAGACTGAGAAGTTGCTAATAAATCACTTCGAAACATCAGTAGTGCGTGTCCTAGATTTCAATCTAGACATTACTCCACTAAATTATCAGTGCACAACTCCGGAATTTACCAGATGAGATATTATTTCACACAACGTAGATTTGTGATAAATATCACATAATAAGTCACGTCAACAAACCAACGGATTAAGCATCTGAATGAACTCAATGCTGAGGCAAACATTACGTAACGTTTGCGAAATTACAGATGTTGACTTCACTCCTCAGTCCTTATTTATACTCTGAACTACAAGGTCGTTGCGAACATCAATTCATCACTAATGGGTTAGTGTTACAACAATAACACCAAAGAGGTTGAAGGACTAGAAGGCAAATGTGGAACGTCATAGTCCAAGGTGGCCAAGTGGAGTTTTGGCAGTCTTTATACAGAATTATTGGTAACGTACGTGTCTCCAGCACTATATTGCTTACTCTTAAACTGATTATTTATCCTTCGCATATTTGAATGTATGCGATGCATTGAATCTGCGATGAAACATTGTCTAGTGCACTTTCTACTTCACTCTTTGGTAATTTTTATAGTTTACTGGCCTTTGGAGCACAGAAGCATTTATACATTTTCTACAATAACGAATATGGTATACAGTAATACACAGAGTAATATACCTAGACAGACGCCAGCCTTTAACAGGAGGGACCTGCCGACATGGCCAACATGGCCTCGTCCGGCATACATATGTCCGTTTTATTAACACCTGTAGTATCAGTTCGGTCCTCAATATCAGCTTAACTACTTATAAACATACTAAAACTTTCGACCTTAATATAAACGAGATGATACCATCATTAACCACGTCCTCAAAACGCATGAAATCTTCAAAGCAAGTAGGTGTCCGGCACCTCATTAACTGGTAATTGGTAACGCAATTAGTTCTCCATTTGGAGAGTCAGGTAATTAGAAGACCGAGTGACATCAGATATGTGACGTTGGCGAGCGCTGATTGCGGTGCTCAAAGTTGTTCAAAGAAAATCGGGTTAAATGTAGGCCTTGGCACTCGCGCGTCTGTATTGCGGACGGATGATGACTGCGCAATAAATGTCCCTAAGTTATTCGGTAATAACTTGTCGTGATCTAGTTTGCGCATTTCTTTGTCGCGATACAATTTCGTACCGAATGTCCCAAAAATAAACATTGTTATGCTGAATTATCACAAGCGATCATATTCCATAGACCGGTTTATTTCAACTTATTGGTCGTCAGGCTGTTTTGTGACATCACGAACAAAATTAAGACCCCAAATTATTATACACTCTCGTCAAAGTGAATTGGTGGTCCTCAAACATGTCGGAAGTTTTCATAATTATATTAAAATAATCTTCAAGTACTTCGCGTTCGTTATGCCGCGGTGTAGTCCTACAGAGTTTGGTAACCTTACGACCTATTTAATTTTAAACTGGTACAACGCTTACTATTCCTAATGGGTCACGATGAGACTGCTGACATCACTGACTATAAATCATTCAAAATGCCTGGTTGGAACATCGTAATCACTTGCCCAAATTCCCTACTTAGGGACGGATGCTTCAATCTGATTACAGCAAAATCTTACCCACACTGATTAATGATAAACGAGCATTATGACCTGATTTAATCTCAACACCTTTTACTATGATTCGTAAGTACTTACCCACTCACGAAATTAATTTTGTACGCCTCTATCAGTCTGCATCTGTCATCTGTGACTACGATATATGAAAATCGAATGAAATATTGGCGTACAAAAATTCCGTGAGTACCCGTATCATAGTGAAATATGATCACTATGACATGCAAAAAATCGTCTGCATTCAACTCATCAAACTCTTAAAAATATTACAACCATTTCAACACTACATCAAAGGATCGAAAATGTGGATTGGAACGCGCTAAAAACCGTGGATTGAATAAGTAATTTGTTTTTATTAAAACATTACTAAGCGAACCTTGTCACGCAGTCAAATCGATATTCTAGTAATGTGAACGAAACACATAAAGATTTTAATCTACGCAGAGTTAACCCTATGCATAAATGACTAGAAATCATTTACTTTAAACGAAAACAAAACTTTAAGGATAACTGCCCTTAGTGCTTACATGCTGATTGTCTGTCTATTAATTAGGCAGATGATCGTTGTCTTAAAATTTTATAGCTCAGTTTACCTGAATAACTTAAAGTGTTACGAAATCATGTTGAGAATCCATTCATTAAGAACTGGCCCCTGCTGTGACATCTTTTCTCATTATTACGAGTATCAAGTGGCTACCAATCAGACACGCATTTCTTAACAGACTACTTGGTTTTCATATCTCAGCGTGCATACTGTCCATCGTATTTTGTGACAGAATATCTGTAATAGTGCTTTTTCACGCATGTTCTAGCATAGTTCCTAGCTCACTTCCTTCTTGGCTGACAATCCGTCGATGATGCCTTGGTGTCAAAAGCAAATCCTGCGATATGTATGTTACTTTACTTGTTATTTTTTTTATGGTAATGGCGACGACACTTTGGACGTCAAGAGGTTGATTACACTGGTGTTTAGCGCTTTCAATTTTTAGGTGGTGTAGTGATAGTAAATAAACAAATATTTATCTGTCACATAAATATCTGCCCCTGCCGGCAATCGAACCCGGGAACCGACGCTTCGCAGGCAGAGCCGCTACCAACTAGGCTACAGGGTCAAGCAGGCTCCTTACTTCTTTCTCGTCCGCCACCACTTCGGTGAACCCATTACTTTTAAACTTACATAAAGACGGTACTCACTGCTTTATATCAAGGCAACGGCGAGATTCCGGTGGTGCAGACAAATAGAAACTCTTGACACTAATGACAGATGAGCCTGTCAAACTCGGTTTACCGTTTTTAGCCTTTCACGCATGGAAGATAGAGGGAAGGAAGGCCATCTCTGTATATGAAAAGTGTCCATAAAAACGCGTAAAATTACGGGTGGCGCTGCGGTGCCGTCTACGACAGCTATGTTCGAATATCTATTTGGCGGACACTAGCGCCTAACGCCATTGATTACGGGTGGCATAACTCAGCAAACTTCACTCCGTCTACAAAAGCCATATTCATATAGCTATTTGTCACACACTAGCGCCATTCAGAAATGGCCGTTATTGAAACCTCTATTTTCTGTAAACAGCTGGACACTTTTTCAACTTTCCCTTCATATGAGATGGCCCTCCTTCTATCTCAATACTCCATGCTTTCACGACACAATCCGTCGCACACTTGAAAGTCGTCGATATGGAACCAGCAAAATAATTACCCAACCAACTCGATACTTCCGTGCAGTTATTTCTCATTGATCAGTTGAGCACACACGAACGTTCGCCAAGGTCAAGGTCAACGCCACTATCATACAATTAGCAGACATTAAGTTACGGACATTTTGGTAGCAAACCGGTTCGGTTTTACTTTTAGCTCGACAGGTGAATTAAAATTTCGTATTCATCAATGCTTTTATACAAACAACACGTGGTATAGTGGTGCCATACTCGACAGTACAGGACAACTCAATATTTATTTTCATCAGCTCTGTTATAAACCGTTTCAAACTTTTTAATCCCTTCCTACACATCTACCTATATAGACATTTGACCTACAAACAGACATATTAGAAGTTAAAGGCAGCCTCTTCAATCGCGAATGATCAATAAAGTAACAATTTGAAGCAGGTCGTACTTCTAGCTTATATAACACCTATTACTTAGATGAAGGAAATCGATGGTGGAAACTTGATTTTGAAAACTCGTGAAACACTGCGAAGTAATAGATATCAAGATTTAAACGATAATGTCGATAATGCTATAATTTTGGGTAAGATAAAAGCAGAAAATTCCATCTTTATCAAAGTGGCTCTCGGTGCCGATGAACGTCTTTCCTTCCAAACAGTCGTCGAGGGTACTCACATATCTTCAAGATCTCTTGTTTTTAAGGCCGGATTTTGGTTAGCGCCGAACTAAAGGGCTATTAACTAACGTGTGAAAATTTTGAGTCTTCCAGTTCTACATATAAGGAGAAATTCAGAATTCTGAATGTCACATCGTCACTAGCAGGTTGCGAATGTAAACATAGGGAGAGAACGTGCTTACCTGAGAGATCCCGGTTATGTTCTTAACTGTGTTTGATATCCCAATTTATTTGACCAAAGTATTGGACTTGATAGTGATCGAGTCAAAGTACTGGTGATTAGTCGCCATAAATTACTTCGAAAAGGTCTAGGAAATAAGATAACTTACCGAACTCCGAAGTCACTCTCATGCGCGTTGCTCTAAGTGTTTCTTTTAAAAGCCTAATTATTAATAACGGACCAAGGAATAAGATATTAACGGCTTTTATTCATGTGTTAATAGTCAAAAGGATTATTACGTCCACTTTTTTATGTGGCTACTTCAACTAAGGAATGTCTGTACAAAACTAGAAGACAATTCAACAGAGAACTAAAATAGTCGTCGCCAATAATCTATTTATACCAGTGGCGTGCGTTTCATAAAGACAGAAAGACACTGCCTACCCTAGTTCTGATAATAGATCTAATATTATTTTATCAATAAACAAAACAACATAAAAATCTTAAATCATAAATCAGCTCCACCTATCGAGTGCCGGTGTTATCATTAAGATCGATACAGTTTAAAGGGTCGTGCAAGTAATTTCGCATCATCGATTCGCGCTGCACTAGCGCCACCTCGCCTTTGCAAGCCTTTGCAAACGGCAAAGACATAAACTATTCGTCTCTGAATGTTTTGTATGTGTGCTCCGTGGTAAGTCGTGGTCATGCGTATTTTTATGTGTGTGCGTTCCTATAGCTACGTGGGCTTTGCTGACACACAATGACAAAAATCACGCACACAACTGCAAGAAAAGACAGTGTCTTTTTCTAATTATTCTTTAAAGCTAACACGAAAAATTACGATCCGTACCGAACATTTCCGACGAAAGTTTGTTACGCAATGCAAATATTTTAAGAAGTAACATTGTTTCATTGAATTTTTTATATTTAGATGGCCATCATTTTTTTGTCGTATTAAATTTCCCTTTTACTACGTAATTTCAATAGTCAATAGAGCCATATTGTTTGATGTGTGTTGTGTTTGTGACTTGCGCTATCAGATATTTAGGATTTTAACATTGTTATTAGAGTGAAAAATGGATAATATTGTCTGTGAAAGTTGTTCAGATGGTGTGTGTATTGAGAAAATAAAATATGATGCGTTTTCAAAACTATCTTTCAGTGAAAAAAAACAAGTTATCGAGATAGGTCGTCCAACACCGGATTTGCAATTAATACAAACTAAAGGTAAAGTCAATCGTAAATTCAATACAAAACAATATGATTCATATCATTGGCTGACAGGTTGCATACACAGTAATCGGTTATTTTGTTTCGTTTGTCTACTATTTTCAAATAATAAAACCGTCTGGAACGACATCGGTTACGCTGATATTCATAATTTTCCTACCGCCGCGAAAAAACATGAACAATCTGAAAAACACTTAGAATCTTCCCTTAAATATCACACCTTTGGAAAAAATCGTATAGAGACGCGTTTAAACTCTCAGATACAAATCGACATCGATAGACATAACGCGAAAGTCGATCGGAATCGAAATATTTTTCAGCGACTTATTGACATTGTTTGCTTTTTGGGGAAACAAGAGCTCGCTTTTCGTGGACATGACGAATCTGCTTCGTCAGTGAATAAGGGTAATTATTTAGAAATGATCGACGTGCTCGCGAAATACGACGGAGTGTTGGAAAACCATTTACAAAATTGCACTAGCTCATTTACGGGTTTATCAAATCGTATTCAAAATGACCTAATCTCTAGTGTAGCGTCTGTAATGATCGAAACAATAAAACAACAAATCGCTTCCACTGATTTTGTAGCTGTGATGGTCGATGAAACACCAGACGTAAGTGGCAAAGAGCAACTAGTACTGGTTTTAAGATATTTTCATAAGTCAGAAGTTTTTGATCGATTTATAAAATATATTGACGTAAGTAAGTTCCGACCGTACCGCGAAAACTTTAAGTGCCATCATACTGCAGATTTTATCAGAATTTAACTGTTTGTCGAAATTAGTAGCTCAGACATATGACGGTGCAGCTGTCCTGTCATCTGAACGGAACGGCGTTCAGTCGCTGGTTCGCCAACAATGTCCTCTTGCTGAATACGTTTGGTGTTCCGCCCATGTCCTTAATTTGGTACTTTCCAAATCGTGCGAACGTATCCCGGAAACTAAACGTTTTTTCAGTATCATAAAAACATTAGCCAATTTCTTTAATAATAGTACCAAAAGGCAAAACCACTATAATAAAATGGCTGATATGAAAAAATTGCCTCGCGTTGCTGACACTCGATGGACTTACAATTCGCGTACTGTAAATGTAATTTTCAATTCTTCTTTACATTTAATTGATTTATTTGAGGATATGGCTGAAAACGAAGACTCTTGGGATGGCGAGACATTAAGTCAAGTTTCGTATTTGTTAGACAATTTAAAAGACTTTCAATTCCAGTTTTTACTTCATGTGTTTAACGAAATATTCGCAGAAACTGATGTGCTTTACGAAATTATGCAAAAAAGACATCAGATGTGACTTATTGCATTAAAAAAATTAGGGACTTTGAATCGTTTTTGGAATCATTCAGATCTAGGTTTGAATTAATTTTTGAAAGCGTAAAAATAATCACAGGGCCGCCAAAACGAAAACGTAATGTTGTGGACGCGAAAACCAATTTTAAGCGGATTTTTATTGAAATTATAGACAATATATCCATCGAATGTCGCGACCGATATAAAAATCTGAAAGAGTTAAAATTTTTTGAACTACTTTCATGCGAAAATTTCAATAAATATAATGACAATTTTCCGGTTGAATTAGTATCGCAATTCGTAAATGTTTATAAATTATACGACTTTAACTTAGACCGCCTTATCAATGAGCTCAAATGTGTTTATAAATCTGCCGAATTCAAAAACCTTAGTATTTACAAAATTATAGAACATTTTTACGAAAATAACATAAATACAGTTTTTCCCGAAGTACTGCGTTTGGCAAAATTAATTGTTACAGTTCCCGCGAGCAGTGCTTCAACCGAAAGGTCTTTCTCGTCGCTTAAACGTATACACACCTACTTAAGAAATACACAAGGTCAGCAACGACTTACAGATCTTTCCACGATTTCAATAGAAAAAAACCTTCTTACGGAAATAAAACGTCTTCCCAACTTTTACGATTCCATATTGCAGATATTCTTACAGAAAGATAGGCGTGTAGATTTAATATACAAATAAAACAATTCTTTAAACTTAGTATTCTCACACCACCATCTTTTCAATGATTTTATTTAAATTTTGCAAATCACACAAACATTACAAAACAGCAAACAAACGCGCCGAAAGGCCACTTCGAATATCCGTAAATTGATATGTCTATAAAATCAGTCAATCTATGGATATTTGAGTTGGCATTTGGCAATTACCTACATCATCAATCGACAAGACGACGAACCAAAACCAACGTGTACGGTGTAGTATTTTTGGTGAGTAAAATTTTCTGCCTACCCTGTCTTAAAACTGTGTGCACGCCACTGATTTATACCTTACTGCGGCTAATGATCCGAACTTTTGTGTATTAACTTCCTTTTCCCTATTTATCAGTGTTAAGCTTTGTTATATGTATTGCGATTATCGATTGCAGTCCCATTCAACATTTGGTGGCAACTTTGGAAGGTTATTTGACATTGGCACCACTATTTTCAGTTTCCCTACCTCTGAGAAAATTTCCTCAATTACAGAGTTTTTCGAATTGCCAAGCTCAAAAGTATTGTGTGATAACTGATAAGTGATAAGACTAAAAACAATAAATATGAACAACTTTTTTTCTATCCATCCACAGATTTTCATTTCAATACAAAAGGTGGCATAATTAGGTCCAAAGTTCGTATAAAATAGTCTTCAAACAAATTTCTTATTTCAATTTAGCTAAGTATGTGGATAAATTAAATTTTGATATTTGATGATGATATTTTATATTTTACAAGGTTGCTATAAAAATTACGTTTTAAACTATCCAGTTTTTTGTAATATGTTAATAACTAAACAATAATTTAACATACAACGACGACAAAAAGCGTTATGACCGTGACCCTCATACATAAATTTGTGCCGCAAAAACGCTTTGTCTTCCTCCCTCGCGAAAATATTTTACAAATAAATTGCGTGTCAATTCCAAAAAGAAAACTTTAACGAGGCCAGAATCACCAAACATGAAGATTTATAATGTAATCCTCATAATAACTGATATAATATTGTATAATTGGAATGTATTATATCTACCTGCTGCAACTGCAATTGGGTTGAAATATGGACGTATAAAATATATATCGTGTGTACCCGTATAACCCGTATTATAACTAAAGATGTAACTATATAGTGTACACCGGGCCTCGAAAAATATTTCTACCTGGCGTTACTGATACGAAGATATTATTATTTGAAAGGTTTCTTTAGTAAACTATGTTAATTTACTGCATTTACATCCATTACAAATATCAATGATAAAAATTTGGAATAATAAATCGTTCTGCTACGTTAGAAAAACAAAGGGTCTTGAAATTCAGCCCTGCGAGATGCCCTTTATAGTCGATGTTAAGGATGATCACGATGATTTAATATCATAATAAGCAAACACTTCGGATTTCTCACATGGTAACAAAAACGACACACGAAATCGGTGATATATTAAAGCTTCTTGACACCCATAGCAATAATATTTCTCACTCAAGTTACCAAATTCTTTATACAGGAATACAGGTTACACAAAAATTTTGAGAATGAGTTAAGCTACTAAATGCAATTTCTATTTTATTCAGTGTGATGTGAGTTAGTTACACAATTTATTTTACAACTAGGTAATATAAAAAAAATCCAAATCTTACCCGATCTGAGATGGCCTCCTCCATCTTCCCGCGTTTGAGCCCGGGCGCTCTAATCACATTTGCTGGTGGCGCCACGACGGCGGGCGGTGGAACGTTTCCGCCCGCGCTGCCGGCCGGTACGACCGGTATAAACCCGGCCTCCATCACGTCACCTACTACTATTCATCTCCGCTACTCGACAACAGATGGCGCTGTATACAGCACGACAATAAATCAATTTTCCATAGCTAACAATAACATCCCTTTTTATATCACAAACACCTTAAAATTTATTTTATCATACAAAAACACGAATCAATTCACTTTTTGGACGTATTACACGGTCGGCAGAGTCACTAGCCATTGCGAGGAACTGTGTTTTTATTTATGTTTTGAGCACTTTTATGTACATAAACAAATTTGAGCACGTAACGAACGGAATGCGATATTACTGACACAATGGACGCACTTTAGTCACTTATATTTGTCACTAAACACTATGGAACACAGATTTTCGGAATATTTTGCGTTAAAAGGAGAAAATCACAGCTAAATTTACACGGTTTCTCGGCGGCGGCTGAACTTGCTATGTCGTTCGGTTCGGTTTCACTCACGCATTTCAGTCGCTGTCGCGCCGTCATACCTGCGAGAGAGACAGCAACATTAATATGTTAATTGACAAAAACAGCATCGTAACACGAACAGTGCTGGATTTAGGCCTAGGCCCGTGAGGCCCGGGCCTAGGGGCGCCATGATTTTGGGGCGGCAAAATTTTCAGAACCCCAAAAACTTACGAGCGGTAAAATATCAGAATTATTTGTACTAAAAATATTTTTGTGGATTATTGTCACTTCAAATTAATAAAAATTTATAAATTATTTTAAATGTTGAGTTCATCTTTTAATTTGACGGTGCAATATGAATTATTTTTAATCTATTAATATTACTTTGAAAACAACAATATTCATTTTATAGTGGATGCAAATTATTATTTTTTATAGTGAATTTAACCCATTAATGGCCCTCTAATGGGCTCGGGTCTCTCCCATGAGAAGGCCTAGATTTTACTTTACTACGCTGCTTCAGTGCGGATTGGTAGCGTCAGTTAGACTTTCATTTCAAAAGTCTCCGCTTTTTTTACTGTCATCTACTCGAGATTGGTCTCGTTTTCGGCTAATATTGGGATAAGTGTTACGATAAAATTGTAAAAAATTCAAAAAATAAGATGGCCGCCGAGATATTTTAATTTCAAAATTTTCAATTTAAGAGGTAACTGAGGGCATTTAATGGGGTTTTAACTTTTTTTCGATTTTTTTTCTTTATTTCCTCAGGTCAATCCCCAATATTGACGTTTGGGGTATATTTTTTTTCGATAAGATGGCAGACCCCGTGGCGGACATTTTATAAAATGTACGAAAAATTGCATTTTTTGAAAGAAAAATTTTTTAGGTTCGCAACATTTGAGGGGATTACTTTGTTTGGGGCAGTTGTGGTGCTTGGTCTGAAGTGTTGGCAGGTTACGTTGATTTTGTTTTTCATTCATAAATTTTTTTGAACTTTCTATTCAAAAATATAAAAAGTAGGAGAAACATTTTTGATTAAAAAAAATAGTGCGTGGAGTCCCTCCGCGCGGAAGTAGTGAAACTTCGTAATGTGGAAATGAAAATAGGAAGGGGTAGAAATTGATTTTTAGTACATTCATATTGTTTCTTTAAGACAATCTTTATTAACATTGCTTACAATTCACTACTCGTTGCTAACGCTCGCGCTGGCCTGTAACAGGTATACTATGCGCATGAGTTCGAGTGCCACGCATTCACTCTCGCTCTGTCTCTTTTTATTCCCCCTCCCCAGGAGCTTTGAACGTTTCAAAACTGCACTCAAAATGTTTCGTGGTCGTCGTAATGACATTTGACCATTTTCATCTCTGGCTCCAGGATATTTTTTTTGGTTTTTTCACATTTCGAATAGCCCAGCCAAAACTATTGCTGGGGGTATTAATGGTGCATAAGAAAGTTGTTTGACTGTACATGGTGGTTATGGGAACAATATGAACTTCCAAAAATTCAAGATGGCGGCCACTCTGCGATTGTAATATTTTTTCATACTTTAATTTTAGGTTGAATGTCACTATAAAATTCAAAAAAATTGGAAAAACAAGATGGCTGCCAAGATACTTCAGTATGAAGTTTTTAAATTTTCGAGGTGACTGCGGGATCGGATTGCAGTGGTTTTTTAACGTTTTTGCGATATTTTTTCTTTATTGGCTTGGGTCGATCCTCAATTTTTATTTATTTATTTTATTTCTTGACAAGGTGGCTGACGCCATGGCGGCCATCTTGTGAAATGTATGAAAATTAGCATTTTTGTAAATTTTTTGAGTAAATTTGAGTAAATTTTTGTTTTGTTTTGTTGGCGACAAATGAGCGGTTCCTTTTGTTTCGGCCGTTTGTGTAATTTGATTTACAGCATTGTCAGGTTTGGTTTTGTTCTTTGTTCATACAATTTTTTGGACTTTCTATTTAAAGATATAAAAAGTAGAAGGAAAATTATTTTTTAATACAGTTTGATAAAATTTTTCGTGGTTTTCATAATGACATTTGAACATTTTCATCTAAATCACCTGGCAACACTGGGAGCCAGAAATTATTTAACTTTTCGAGATGTTGAGCAAAATCTATAGATCAGGGATACGAACATGTATAAAAGATATTTCTGCATTAAAATAGTCATTTTCAAAAAACTATAAAATGTCACCGTTGCCATTGCTATTCAAAAAAATTAAATTTTTCATAATTATTATTTTTGGATCAAATGTTTCCTCATTAAAATGTAAAGGACGTTTGAAGGTACTGATAATTTGTGAATTTTGGTGCAAAAATTTGTGTTGCCATATTTGCCATACAAAAAATAATAATTTTCATACAAATGTGTTCGTTTTTCGGATTTTGAGGCTGTTCTGACTTGTGTCCATTTGGTGTATTCATAATGTATGAGGTGTTTGTAGGAACTGATAGTTTGATAATGATGGTGAAAAAATATTTTGATGTTTCCATACGAAAAATAATATTTTTTATACAAATGTATTTTTGCATGATGTATTTCAGGCCGTGTTGTCTCCTTTTGACGTCAGTTCAATGTAAGCAGCGTTTGTTGGTACTAACTGATCATACACATTGGAGGAAAAATCTTTCAGTGTTTCCATATAAAAATATTAATTTTCATATCTTTGGTTTTATCTTCATATTTTTAGTTTAAATATGTATTTTGTGTCGAATATTTCAAACTGTTCCCATTGAATGGCATTACAAAGTAGGAGACGTTTGTTAGTATTAACGGTTATTAAAATATATCAATGAAAAATTTTTTAGTGTTGCCCTACAAAAAAAATAAACAAACCAAAAGTACCTTGAAGCCGAATATATCGCAAACAGACCCCTGAATCGAAAAATAATATATATAATAATAATATATATTTTTGAAACAACTATTTATATATTTATTCTGCAGATCGCGCCACACGAAAATCTAGTACAGTATATTGAAATAAATAATTCTAATTTAAAACTATAAACGATTATTTTATAAACTAATAAAACGTTGTATTTAAGTTAGTAAAATTTGATACATAATAATTAAAATTTTCAGAAATTGCATGTTTATTTTCGATAGTCACCTCCTCATAGAGCAAAAAGGGCGGCATATCTTATGGGGCCTAGGGCGACATCAAACATAAATCCGCCACTGAACACGAATGATACAGGTTCCGCTCATAAAGGCTGTAAATTTACAATAATGAAAATCAAGGTCTTTAAAAACCTGTGTGGTTAACTTAATGCCTGCTCAAGGTATCTTCTTGATTGCAAATTTACAAGTTTACTTTAAAAAAACCGGCCAAGTGCGTGTCAGGCCACGCGCAATGTAGGGTTCCGCAGGTGTAATTTTATCGACTATTACTCATTAACTACTTAAGCTAACATAGCCGTGATAGGTTTCCTTGTAAATTCATCGTAACCTATTTTTGTGAATTTTTTTACTATTCCAACTCCAACCGTTTAGCGTAAAGTTTAATCTGTTCAAGTTAACCATTAAACATTTAGTCGGTTATAAGATAATAAGATGTCATTGGATCCGAAATCCGATTGTTGCAAAACACGGACAGTATTGTATGTTTTCTAAATTGTTATCACTTGCTTCGGTGAAGGAAAACATCGTGAGGAAATCTGCACACCGGAGAGTTTTCCATAAAGTTCTCAAAAATGTGTAAAGTCTACTAATCCGCACTTGGCCAACGTGGTAGACTATGGCCTGTACCCCTCACATTGTGAGAGGAGACCCCGAGCCCAGCAGTGGGACAATTATGGGTTGTTGCTATCACATTATCAGGTTATTGATTAACAGGTTTGAAGCCAAAAATATTCCCAATACAATATTGTGTAAGTTATAGCTATTACTTTTGTTTTCTCATCTACTAATAACTATTATAAATGAGAAACTTTGTGGAGATGTATGAATTTTTTCATCTTTGTTACTTTTTCACGCAAAAACTACTAAACGGATTTTACTTATTATGTCAGAAAACGCAGACAACGCCGCGGGCCGAGCGCTAGTAATAAGTCAAGTAAGCTATCATGTCCATTCAATAAAACAACAGCGGTGCATAGATACAACAAACAAAGCGAGTTCTCGTATTTACTGAATGAACAACCTTTAGTTACGTATACTTTATCATCTCAAATGACGCATCTATAGACAAGAACGTGACTAAAACAAAGATTGACACAATGACACTGTAAAGGGGTATTACAACAAACCCACGTAAAACCAATTAAGATGTTTTTGTTGTCTTTTTGTCATATACGGACAATATGGATGGACATAATATTCTGTTTCGATACTTGCTTTCATTCCCCTCAAAATTTAGATTCAAAGATCTTCAGTTTTTAGGGTTCCGAAGCAAAATTGGAACCCTAATAGTTTCGTCCTGTACGTCCGTCCATCCGTCTGTCTGTCCGTCTGTCCGAAGCAAAGCGCCGACACCCTTAGTTCTAGAAAGCTGCAATTTGGCATGGATATACAGATACATATTTATTATAATAAAACTCCAGAATCGTAGGAGTATTGTTGAAAAGGTCGTCCAAAAATAAGATATTATGCTGACAAGTCATACTATAGACTTGACAAGTACACTTAATCGTGTATGGCCATCAAATATATTCTAATCACTAACTACAGTAGTTCATATGCGATAAATCTATATAATTTCAAAACTAAAAATTGATAATGATAACGTTAAGGACGACTGACGTCCTTTGTGGGAGAGTGGAATTTATGTCCAATGTGGCACGGCCATTACAATCATATTACGAAATACTCTTAGTTCGACTTTGACATAAAAACCAGATTTTATAATTTTATACCGGCTCAGAAATTTCGGAGGTAAATCATTAATCTCATTAAATTTTATGTTCGGACAAGCCAGTTATGTAGATACACCAGTGTCTACCAAGGAGGTACTCAATAGTTTAGAGGCCATTAAGACAAAATTAACTATCATAAGGTGTTTAGAGCGTTCTAGAGTACGTTAGGTACACGGTTCAGTCATTATCTGTGAAAACACTAATTAAGTCTAACTGGTATAATGAATTTGAAGAATTGTTTTTAAATATAATAATAAACGTGATGAGCACGACAAAGTTTTAGCAAAAGAAAGTGAAAACACTTTATGATACTAAAAGGCCTAGCAGCCCGCCAGGTAGGTCAACAATGCCTGCATCGTGGTAAGGTTGACCTTTTGACTACTCCTGAGTGACCGGGATTTAGCTGGATGATACTAAACCCATTTCAAAGGCTGGTGCCACAGCCTCATTTGTTGACAAAAAATGAAAAAGATACAAAAAGAGACCTTTTCGGCATGGATGCTACGAGTATTTCATTGCGGCTTGATTGCTAATGCTCGTTAAACCCTCGTACATCTCCTATTCGACCCTATAAGATCAAATTATACCTTGTAACTATAGCTTTAGCTATGGTATATTATAAT